>JAWWES010000115.1:99311342-99328451 GCA_035583135.1 Lophotriccus pileatus | reverse complement strand
CTTATTTCTTCATATCTTCTTATTTTCACACGCTTGGATTTTTTTTTCCCTTGCAAATTTACTGGTTTCCTGATTTAGGCTTTCTTCTTTGCATACTGTCTAATGAATATAGCCTTTAATTACCTTGTACTGTACCCATCCGTCGGGTGGGGATTTTCTGGAACAGTGGTTCTCAACCTTTTTCAAGAAGACTGGAATAAAATTTTTATATAAAAATCAAGAAATGCACATGCTAGTAGCATTGGGCTAAATGTTGTACATGAGCACACAACAGGATGTCTAAAGGTATTGCAAAGTCTAAAGGTATTTTGAAGTCCAGAAGTGCAAATCAAGACCTATGAGCCTGTTTAAAAATAAATAAAATAGATAAGGGAAAGACAAGGGGAAGGAAAAGGGAAAAGATGGGACAGATCATAATAAGCAATAGTTCTTTTACACAATCTATATAGTATCTTTACTTAATATGTGTTATCTCTATACAGCTGCATTTGTATGGGCAAACCGATATTTAGGTGCAGAATTGAAGAAATTGTTGAATCTATTTCAGGCAGTTTCTTAACATACTGTTTCATCATGGTTATCAGCAGCTTTTAGCTAAATTAACTTCCTTCAGATATTAGGTTGTAATTTTCTTGAAAATGAT
Organism: Lophotriccus pileatus; assembly: GCA_035583135.1. Taxonomy (NCBI): domain Eukaryota; kingdom Metazoa; phylum Chordata; class Aves; order Passeriformes; family Tyrannidae; genus Lophotriccus; species Lophotriccus pileatus. Next base: position 99,327,808 of record JAWWES010000115.1, on the reverse strand, counting down.
GTTGTTTGTGAATATCTGCTTGCACTATAATCACTTTTTGATCTAACCATATTTATAGCTTTTGTGGCAGTTTGGATATTTTAGCAAGGTACTAATGGCACCTGAAAATGTCAGTTATTTCCCATTTGGTCCTCTCAGCTTTATATTAGCTCACAGGTTTCTATCTCTGTTTCTCTCATCCTTTAATTTCTAGGCTTTTTGTTTTAGAGAAAAAAGGTTTGTGTACAACTTTGGGATAACTAATCTTGAAGCTGAAGGCATTTAGCCTTTCCCTTAATAAAGAAAACATGGGATGTGGCATTGCATTCTTAAAGTTGGCTCCTTTTGGGACACGAAAGTCCTCACCTACTCCCAGTCAGCCAAAAATAGACGATTCATTCACGGGGGAGGAAGTCAGCAGATTTTCTGAGACACAGGTTGTGGGAGATGAAAACTTATTACAGTTTAATATTCAGTAGGCAGTACTATGTGATATTGCTTAAATTATGTTCATTGACCTGGTCAGTGAGGTGGAGCTGCTGAATAACCATGGTGTGAATAACCACAGGAAGCCAGCAGATCAAAGAGCTGTCCACTGTTTTAAAAGCTCTTCTCAGGAGAGAAAGGAATGGAGAATGGGGTCAGTTCTTAGATGTCATTCCTGTTGAGAACAGACAGTGATGGAAGAGAAGGCATCCTCTGGTGAAGGAAACCAAAAGGTTGTGGGTTTTTTTCCTCTTGTAGGATCTGCTCAATGCTTTTCTTTATTCTCTGTAAAAAAATAAAACTTTGTGTTACATCCTCTGTGTCCTCAGGCCTTATATGCCTAATTGATGTCAGCTTTTAATTGTTTATTTTGGTACCGTGAAGCTTGGTAGCAATCCTTTAGGTGAATAAATGCTAGAACTGCACTCCCTCTGGAAGGATGAAGCAGTGTGGTTTTGTACAAAGACAGAACTTCAGTCTCTCGACTGTCTGAGTGCATTTATTCTCATACTTGTACCTTCTTTTCCTCTGTATATAGGTGGAAAGGTCTGAGAAAAGAAACTGTGTTAAGTGAGAGAATCTGTTAGAAACCCCCCAGTATAGCTGCACAAAATGATCAGCAGCTGTAACCCAATTAAATGCAGCAATTTCACAGTACACTACTGCTCACCAGAGAGAATATACTGATATTCTCTGAGTATTCAGCCAAACCATTTTGTACCAGTGCTTGCTAACTTCTCCTCAGGAATATTTAACATTTGGCTAGAGCTCCTCAAACACAAAGGGAAGATGAGACGGAAGAGAAAAAGCAAAGGAACATAGTGCAAGGAGAGCCAATTAGTAAGTAAATCCACTCCATATCTTGAACACAAAGTAATCGTTTCACAGGTGTGCACAAAAAAAGTTGCAGTTATAGCATAACTAGAAGGTTAACTATTTAAAAGGTCTTCTCAAGGAACTTTTAGATTAGTGTAGCCTTTCTTCTTCAGTTCAAAGCTCCTGCTGCTGGTTAATGAATCCAAAGTGAGGAACCAATCTATTCCTTGTTTAATGTGATTATTTTAATAAATGATTTGCAAAACAATATAACAACATTCACAGAAACTTCTGATTATGTAAAAGCAAATTTAAAAAATGCTTTGGTTTATTAATTTTCTTTTATATATCAAACTCCATATCTTAACTACATTGAAGTATTATGATTTTTGTTCTCATCAGACAGACAAATTAATCTCAGGAAGGCTCATTCAAAGTGTGGAAAGCAGGATTCCTACTTTTGTCACTTATTGAAAGAGACCATTTAAAGCCATGTGTCTTCTTCTGTTCACGTCTCCTGCTGGAATCACTTACTGGTAATCATCTTGCAAACATGGGACTCAAACAGAGGATCTTATGGCAAATTGCAAATATCTTCATAAAGGATATACATAATATTCTCCTGTGCTTACAGTCTCTTAGCATAAACTGTCTAAGGCTGCAACTCTCTGCAAAGACAAATATTTTGCCAGTGGTTATGTGGCAGGGTACCGTACATGAAGAAAGACAGGAAAGTCCGGATCACTGCATAGCTCTGTTGTTTCACTCCAGTTGTCTGAGGCAGATGCAAACCAGTAACATCTTAAAACTTGTCAGAGCTTTGATTTCATCTGTGGTGCTTGGCTGTCTCTTAATTAACACACTTTATGACATTCTGAACACCACATGGACCAGGAGTAACAGTTTTACATATGGGGTGACGAAACACCAGCAGACAGGGGTTTCTGTCCTGAATTTTGATTCTGTAGAGTCTCCTTGTTCTATAATCACTCATTTCTGTAAATAAATCACATAACACTCACTTCCCAATAAACTGGTATTTACCAGCCTGAGGTTATCAAGACTATGATTTTCCCTTGTTTCTTTATGTCCATATGGTAAAGTCCCAGTACAAATTTTATTTTATCCTTTACAGACCTCTGTTTCAGTTCATTTTAAGTGACTAATTTGCCTAAATAGCCTTCAGTTTGCCCTGGAAATTTTTCAGCTGAACATGGTATGAAAATAAAGGAAGGTATATGATCTATTTAAATAATTGCCCCCTAACATCTCCAAAACTATGCAGAATATTTTTCTAAGCAGCAATAATGCCCAGTACTCATTTTCTGCCTATTTTTGTCCTTTGTCCTCATTTCTGTAACTGAGCCCACTGTCATCTGGTAGAAATATTTACCAGTTGGATCTGAATTGGCCTGGTAACAGTGAGAGCACATCTGGAGTCTAGACTCAGCGGCTCTATGGGCAGGGTCATATCTCTGTGCTACATCAGCCCCAGCGCCTATTTCTGTTTACATAGGTGGTGCGCAGCATCATCTGTTTCAGTTGTCAGACACTGCCAGCCCCCTGCCTCCCTCTCCCCCCAGCTGACAAGGGTCCAGCCCCCTCCCCTTCTCCCTGACCCTCCACTATCCTGCCACTATCAGCTGGAGACAGGAAACAGGGGACCTCTGGCACACACAACAGGAGAGAAGGGGGAAGAAAATCCCTGGAACCTACAACATCCAGCATTATCAGTGTATCAGAGCTACACTTAAGCTCCATGGGATTCAGCTGAGAGCAGTACCTTTGTCTGATACAGCAGCAGGCTGCATCAAATATGCAAGGGAGAGAATAATGTCTTGGTTCATGAGGCAGTATGTTCTAAGGTCTTAAAAACTCTTTTGGTTTGATTTATTCTCCTTTTCTCCTAATTGAAAGTGTGTGCTTGAAACATTTCTACTGCAAAACTAGAAAGTGTTCTAATGTTTTCTGAATGCTGCTGTTTAGCTCGAAGAAAGGGACTAAAATAAGCTTAGAAATTGTATCATGTAACTACAATATGTAGTTAAAAGAGGTTGCTACGACAAGAATTTTGTTTCATAATACCACTGAGGTACTTAAATTTCTGTAATATGTGAGGCAGTTTTTGTGTATTTGGGCATGAGAAGAATTATGTAATATTTCATTAATGGTTATTTAAAACTCTATGGTGGGATTTTGTTTTTTATCACTCACTGCAAAATGAACCAGTCCGAAAGAGTAGGAACTGTCTCATCAAAATATTAGTATATTGTGGTGAGCTGACCTTGGCTGGATGCCAGGTGTCTACCAAGCTGTTATATTACTTCCCTCCTCAGCAGGATGGGGATGGAGGCGAGAAAATAAGACAAACAAAACTTGCGGGTCAAGATAAAGGCAGCTTAATAAACCAAAAGCAAAGGCCATGCATGGAAGCAAAGGAAAACAAAAGATTTATTCTCTACTTCCATGTCCACCAACTTCCCAAGCAGTAGGGCTTCTTGCTCATGAAGAGAAATGTAATAGTGGATGCTCCCTTCTCCTCCTTTCTTCCCAGGCTTAACTGCACTCACAATTTTCTCTACCTCCTCCATCTCAGTGGTGCAGAAGGATGGGGAATGGGTGCCTCAGTCACTTCACACATTTTGTGATGACTGCTCCTTTCTCCTCAGTGAGAGGACTCCTCACTTCTGCTCCAGCGCGGGGTCCCTCCCATGGGAGACAGTCCTCCACAAATTTCTCCAGAGTGAATCCTTCCTACAGGTTACAGTTCTTCATGAACTGCTCAAGTGTGGATCCCTTCCACAGGGTGCAGTCTTTTGGGAACAGGCTGCTCCAGAGTGAATCCCCTGTAGGGTCACAAGTCCTGCAAATCTACTCCAGCATAGCTTTCTCTCTCCAAGGAGACACAGGTGCTGCCAGGAGCAGACTGCTCCAGTTGGGCTTCCCACAGGGTCACAGACTCTTTGGGCATTCCCCTGCTCTGGCATGAGGTTCTCCATGGGCTGCAGGTGGATCTCTGCTCCCTGTGGACCTTCATGGGCTGCAGAGGGACATCCAGCTCACCATGGTCTGCACCACGGGCTGCAGAGGAGTCTCTGCTCGGGTGCCTGGAGCACCTTCTCTACCCCTCCTTCTGCATGGACCTTGGAGTCTGCAGAGCTGTTTTTCTCTATCCTCACTCCTCTCTCCAGCTGCTGTTAACTACATTATCCCTGAGGAGGCTTGGCCTTGACCGGTGGCAGGTCCATCTTGGAGCCCAGTGGCACTGGCTGTGTTCACAGAATCATTAAGATTGGGAAAGACACGTCGTGTTTGACGAATCACCACCTTGTGAATTAGACCACAGCACCAAGGGCCAGTTTTTTCCTGAATGGGATGATGACACCAATACCCTCCTGGGCATCCCATTCCGATGTTTAATCATCTTTTCCGTAGAGAAATTCTTCCTGAATTTCTTCCTGAAATTCCTGTTGGATATGGGAAAAGCTTCTGACAGGTTTTCACAGAAGCAGCCCTGTAGACCTCTGCTGCCAAGACCTTGTCACACAAACCCCATACAAAGATGTTCATGTATTAATGTGATGCCCAATTCTAGAGTCTGGTAGAGAAATTGCACAACACACCTTCAGAACTTTGTCACAGCAAGGCATGTACAGATTGAGCTAAACAGATTCATGGTGAGAGGAAGGCAGCACATTAAATCTTTTGTGGATTGGCAGAGTATGGCCCTTATAACATACTCTTAACAGTGAGTTACAGTATAGTACCATTGCTCTGAAAACCACAATCAAATATTTATCAATACAAGATGATGTGTGTCTCTGTTTCATTTAACGATGTCCAAGCAGGTCCTCCTAATATTAAGAGGAATTCTACTCACACAGAGAAAGAACAGAAAAATTTCTACAATCACACTCTTATCATTATCCCTTCTGTGTATACTTGAAGCTAATCTGCTTGAATGAGAACAAACACAATTTTGTTAAAGGGGAGGGATGTGTTAGATATTCTGTTTTTCACATCATCAGCATAATGGGAAACTTCATTTTAGTTGCTGGGCCAAATTCTATCTTCATCACTAAGAGTTGTACCGTCTTCTTCAGCGTAATGGAGCTGCATAAAGTTAATGAGTTGAAAAAGTGCTTGCACAGTATTTTGATATTGGTGATGTGGCACAAGTCAGAAATAATCCTATTTGACTCAGTCTGCAGAGCAGTTGGCAGGCCAGGCAATATTTTTTTTTCCAAGATGCTTTTTAATCTTATAAACTCTGAATAAAATGTTGAAAAGTGAGGCACATGTTGGAGGCAGTGTTAATACATCTTTTGACTTTAATTGGAACAGAGCTTATCTAAGGCCAAGTATTTTTGAGATGCCTCAACATCACTTTAAAAGTACCACTTTTGAAAACATATTTTTTCTAATGAAAAAATATTGTTTCCAAGCTGAGGGCCAAAAATTATATAGTCTACAAAAGACCGGTATATTAGATTTGAATTTTCCTTTCAAACACATTGGTTTGGAGACACTGACAAAACAAAGCTAGTTGGATCCTCTATAAAAGAGAAAATTTAATTCAGATCTTGCATCACAGCCCTTGGATCTAATATTTTCCTGTATAAAAAGGGTGAAAATTGCTCCCTTTATGATACAAGAGATTAGTTTGCAAAAATATAATATCCAGAAATTACTGGAGCATGTTTTTATCATAAATCATATCATCACAATATTTTCATAAATTTCCGTGGTATTTCCACTTGGGTGTGTTAAGAAGGTACTCAAAAAAATTACAGAAAGTAAAAGAAGAATAATTAAAAAGTATTATTAAAAATTGATACATATATTACTATAATTAACAGGATATCATGTAGAGCTAGCTGAAGGAATATGATTCAGTTCACAAAACTTAATTTGATGAAGATCTCAAATTATTGTGAAATGCTGAGAAACACTTATTTCCTAAGATAGTTTTATTATTACCAAAAACACTGCCAGACTAGGGTAGAAAATGATTGGCTGCCAACTGAAAACAATGAAGGATGTATTTGGAATTGATCTTCTAACTCAAGTCATCTGTTTTCATCTGGTCACTGCAGGTGGTATTAATAGCATCACAGGTAACATGATTAACAGTGGTGTTTGGCTATGAGGACTTTGTGGTTGCAGAACTATCAATCTGCTCATTCCCATTGTCTTTTGATGTCTATTGTTTTTGCTGGTGGCAATGAAACTGGTAATAGGACTAGGCCACAAGTCTTATGAGGAGCAGCTGAGGGGAGCGGGGATTGTTTAGCCTGGAGAAAAGGAGGTTCAGGGGCACCCTACTGCTCTCTACAACTGCCTGAAAAGGGGTTATAGTGAGGTGGGGATCAGTCTTTTCTCCCAAGTAAAAAGTGACAGGATGAGGGGAAATGACCTGATGTTCCACCAGAGGAGGTTTAGACTGGGCATTAGGAAAATTTCTTTGCTGAAAAGGTGGTCAGCTATTGGAGCAAGGAGCTTAGGGAACTGGTGGAATCACCATTCCTGGAAGTGCTTGAAAAATATGTGGATGTGGCTTTGGGTATATGGTTTGTGGTGAACATGGCAGTGTTAGGTTAATGATTGGACACAGTGATCTTAAGAGCCTTTTCCAATCTAAATGGTTTTATCATGGAATCATAAAATTAGTTCCTCTTCTAGCAAAGGAATTATTTTTCTATGACTCTAAGTATTAGAAGCTCTCAGGATCAAAATCAGCTTTTCTACCTAGGAGTGAATGCAGGAGAACTTCCTTTCTTACTCTTTCCACAGTGTCACAAATAACATTTTCTTTTGTTTTTTTGTTTTGAAAGACACGATTTTTGACTCTTTATTCTTCCTCCCCCTTGTCCTATGACAGAGAAACTCAGAAAAGTAAGAAACATACTGTATTTTTTGAACACACATTGAATGGAGGCGTTAGAAGATCATATATATATATATACATATATATATATGTATATGTATATGCAGCATGTCTCCAAATCTTCAGAGGGAGGTGAAAATATATTTTGCAAAGTGTGAAGGTAAATTTTTCAAAAGATCCCATGGTCAGATTTTTTGTGCTTCATTCTGAAAAAGGGCCAAAATTTCTGAAGTACTCATGGAACTCTCATTCTGAAGTACTCATTGCAACATCTGTGGGCAGGTTTTTTAAAAAAGATTGGCACCTTTGCTGCAATTAATGCCCCAAAGTCTGGCAACCTGTTTTGGCATTAAAAAGAAAACTGAGAAGTTTAGAAATCACTAAGGAACTAAACACTGAGGAACTGCTAGAAAGTATAGACTGCGTATTTTTAGTAGCAATGAAAAGTTACATTGATTGCCTTGCTACATCCCAAGAAAAGGCTGGCTATAAAAAAATGGAACTAAAATTATCCTTCAGAAGTAGAGGTGGCATGAAATTACTAAAATTAAAAGCCAAAACCAGAAAATAGTAAGTAACATTTCATCAGGAATAACCCCTTGGTGTTGGAACTGCTCAGTTACAAGATCAGAACATCTGTGATCTGTCTTTGAAGAGTGAGTTCAGGTAATATGTCTGCAGCTCTCAAATGCTTGGAGAGCATTCAGGGGACACAATGTCAGTGGACGGAGAATATACTCAGAGTCTCAGATGTTCTGCTGATGCAGCTGACTGCCTTCAGTCAAGTTATTCGACCAAAGACTTTGTCTTGATGTCCTAACCTCAGCTTCAAACCTGTGTGTATTTTTTCACATGAGCATCATGTATGATCTGCACTGGGGTGAGGCACATGAAGGCAGAGGTTAGTGGGAGGGAGCTGTCACTGTTTACATTTCAAGAAAAGGGGATTAGAATAAAAATCTGACAAAACTGAAAGCTTTGAAAGAAATAGGCACAAGCAGTCAGATTGCAAAACATTTAATGGTCTTGTTTGTTCAAAGTCAAAAGAATCCAAAATAATTGTTATGAATGATGGGAGAGGGAAACAGTGACTTTCTAACTTGATGGTCACGGCATAGTAGGCACGCTCGTTTCTAGGCCACCATTGCAAATCTGGCTCAGCTAACAAGGGTGGAAAATCAGAGCCATGTAAGAATTGTTTATTCTCAGAAATTACATGAAGTGAGTCAGATACCTTAGTCACATTTCTGTGGGTAAATCCCTCTGTATTTAAACCTACCATCACAGTGGACAGCACACAGCACTTGGCACCCACCCCACACTCTAGGTTGGATAGAGGGACAACATTAGTATGGTAATTCCTAGAAGTAATCATATATTCTGTGTTTTTCCTCAGTCTGCAAAAATGGAAAGAAGCTTGAAGTCAAAGCACCCAAAAGGAATGAACTTCCCCAAAGACTTCAAATTACACTGTTACTCTGGCAATTTTTACTGTGGATAAATTCATGAAATGGAGAGGGGGTCATGAAGACAGTGGATGTGGCCATACTTTTGGCCTGCTATAGAAAGTGTGGAGCCAGATGTGGGAGTTAATGTAGAAAAGGAACACTGAAGGAGTATAAACAGATGGGAAATAAAATAAGACCTTTCTGTCTCATATTTATGAAGAAGTCACATGTAAGAAAATGAACTTCTAAGAACCCACTGTGAGCAATGAAATAGGAGAGTCTGGAAGAAAGAGTCTGGGACTGATCCTATTAAATAAACTCCAGTGTCAGAGAGCATTGTGGGATGTGTTGCCCAAGAACAATAAATCCTATCACAAAGATTTCTGCCGCCAAGATTTAGTATCTACAGTATGATGCACATACTGCTGGTTTAGCTCTAGCCTTCAAACCAGCTGATAGTTCTGTGAAAAACAGGATTTTTTTGCTCATCATATACACTGAAAACTCTCACTTTCCAGCAATAACATTTGACATTCATTATTTTTCAATCAAACCAACACTTTACTATGTACAGCTTTCCCTTAGGATTTCCTTTCCAATGGTAGCCTTAACACTAGGTCCAAAACCAGAGTCCCAGTCCAGAGTCCTTGCTCTCTAACTAAATAACCCACCTATGGTAATTTAATTAAGCTGAGAAAAATATGAGTTTATGAGTTTATGAATTAAAAAGTGATATAGTCTTTCTACCAAAACATTATTAAAAAAATATAAAACCCCATTAAATTAAATGATAATCCAAATAATGATGGAGGCCTTCTTTTAACATTTACATGTATGTGGTCACTGCTGTAGAGACTGAAAAGGTGCTTTTGTAACTTGAAGGTTAAAATGAACCTAGAGCATTTTGACTTTCTCTGATAACAGAAGAAAGACATTTATGTTGCATTTTTTTTGCTTATATTGGACTCCTTTAACTGTATATATTCTAATGGAAGAAAAATATGTGTGGTAGAAACTCTTTCTTGAAATAGTATGTCAATTATTACAAAGTTATATTCGTTTTAGAAATGAATTACTGTCTAACATATGTTCACTCAAGACTCTGAGCTGAAAAAGGTAGTAAATATGCTGCATGAAGAATGATCATGAAAATAAAGAAAAAAAGATCTGGACATAATTACCTAGTTCAATTTTGACTTTCCTCAGTAACTTAATATAAAAACATCCCAATTTACATAATCCACAGATTTTGCTAGGTTTGTATAAAATTGCAACAATTAAAAAAGAAAAAACCCAACAAAATAACCCTGCAATAGATGTAAAACACAAGCCAGTAATATGGGACATATGTTACAGCAACGTTGACACTTGAACTCTTAATAGAATTCTATGTTTGAAATTCTATCATACGTATTCATTTTTTACTGACTGAACACAATGTGCTCTTCATGGTTTCTAGACTTTGTCCAGAAATACATTAGCTATTAATGTCGCTTAGACTCTTACAGAAGAAGATAGCATTTACACATAAAACTTTCTGGAGCACTTTTAAAAAACAGCAGATGTGCAAGAAGAAGAACTCAAAATGAGCAAGAGATGAAATCTTTTGTTTTATCTTTGAAAAGAGGGGGATTGATACCTCAAAGAAAGCCATTCAAATATAGAAGAGAAAGAGGTGGACATGCTGAATACAGAGAAAATTTCCTTGTTTGGAAAGTATTCTTGCAACAGCAAGTGATAATCAGTATTATGTAGTTTTTTCTCTCTTGTGTATGTAAAAACTAATGTAATGACAGAAATTTGGCCTATTGGAGAACAATGAAGTTGTTTCTTTCAAAACTGTTCTTACTCCTTTTAAGGTAAGAAGGATATGTCAAATCTTAAGTGTGATGATCATTAGGTTGAATGCATTATTAACTTCTAAGTTTAGTCCAGGCTGAAAAACATCTTCTTAGTTTGAGTCTCATTATGCCAAATACCCCCAAACCTGATCTTGCTTTAAAGAAGGTAGAGGATAAAATCCTACTCAATAGAGTGTTGTTAGTGATAGAAATAGGCTTCAGAGAAAAGACTTGAAAGATAATGGTCTGGCTGGAAATGACTTCACAGGACTTCCTAACTCTTGGGTCTGGCGTGTGTCAAGCGTGCATTATGACTACATGTTGGAAGGAGTCCCAAGGATGGATCATGTCACACACAGAATCATAGAATCACAGAATTGTAGAGTTTGGAAGAAACGTCTGGAGGTTGTCTGGTCACCCGATCCTACAGCATGTTTCCAGGACCATGTTCATACAGCTTTTGAATATCTCTTTTGAATCTTTTATAGAAATTCCACAACATCTCTGGACAACCTGTTCCGGTGCTCAGTCACTCTCACGATAACCAGGTGTTTCTTTGTGTTCAGATGGCACTTCCTGTGTTTCAGTTTGTACCTGTCTCCTCTTATCACTAGGGCGTACAGTGTGGCTATTAATGCACAGATAGAGACTCTGCGACTGCACACAGGACAGCAGAGCTATCATGGTACTGTCAGTGCACTGCTCTCCCTATGTTCATGTGTTTTCTCAACTGAGCAATAGGATGGAAGGCACCAACATAGCCCTTGAGTGGTCAGCAACTTTTCAGAAAAAGAGCATTTCCTAAGAAAAATAACTCCTCCTTTCTCTTCCTATTCCTCATTCTCCCCTGCTATCTATAGGACAACATTCCTTCCTCTGCTTCCAAAATTTACTTCTGAGATGTTAATCACTATCCCTCTTGATGTCTCTGCCCAGACAAGTTTTCAGGGATTTTTGGCTCCTAATAAGCTTCCATAATACCAAGCCAGTTATGGTCAAGAGATGGGATTTGCTCAGAAGCAATGGGTAGTAGTGGGCCTATGCTACCCTATATTACATGTCGTGACTTGACTCAGGGGTAGAGCAACAAGACCAGTGGGGTTCTTTAAGCAGGATGTAATTCAGCTCAGGGTAGTGCACAGAGTCCAGAGACAACTGCACACTACAATGGTTAGAATGTATCCCACAGGGAGACAACTGTACACCCTGGTGCTCAGTCCTGATCCAACTTTACTTAACAAAATGGTGGGTTTATATAGGGTAGGTTAGGGAAAGGTCTAGAATTAGGGAGGAGCACGGGAGGAGCATGCAAAACTTGGAATTATGATTGGGTAGGCATCAGGTGGAAACTAGGAGGGAGGAGTACAATGTATGAACTAATCAGAGAGAACTGGGATTGGTTAGGGCAGCTACCCACATGGTATGCTGCCCAGTGGGAAACTGTTTCTATGCCCAGAGAGCAAGTCCATGAACAGAGGGAAAACTGTAACGTAAAATGGAGGTTTAAACCTAAAAGCCTAGGTTTAGCCTCAAGGACATTTAAGGGTCAGTCCACCAAGTACTCTCAGGCAGGCATGCTGTTGGTGTCAGTTTGGTTTTCAGTCCCAGCATTAGTCCCAGTCTCAGTCTCGTCGTCGCAGAGCTCCTCTTTCCAACCCACAAACTCTGTCTTGGTCTTAGGGCCATCTCCAACAGTTGCAGACAACACAGGTGAAGAACTGAGCATACCGATCATTGATTTGAAAGGTAAAATAATAAGTAAAATATTTTAAAAAACTCAGATAGTCTTTGCAAGGACCTAAGTACTGAATTTACTAATAGCTGATAAACATTAGACATATAAATATTTTTTTTTAATGAGAATTGGGAAGCTTTAGAAATTGATACTACTTGTTTTTTAATATTGGACTTTTACCCAGGATCATTTGGCAATATAGGCATGAATGAGTTATCATAATTTGTCATAATTTCTTTCATTACAGTATAGATATTATTAACATTTTCTTTAACTAAAAGAAACTCTTTAATCTGTTAGTGTGTCAGAATTCCTCTTTTTCCAGTGATAAGGCATGGTAAATGACAACATGACTCGGTAGAGAAAGCAGTCTTAATCTTTATAAAACATCAGAGAACAGAGACACTGAGATTGCTATATAGGTTAATATTTATTTTAATTGTAGTTTATTTCTTGCTCCTTATATTCTTCAGTAAAAGCTCTTCATAAATATAATTTCAATTTTAAAAATTTTTATCTGGACTTTGTTTTTTCTCTAATATTTGAAGTGTCTTTAGCATGTGTGGGCATATGCTATTGGGAGATCAGGGAAATTTTTTGTCTAGAGACACCACTATTCTTCAAAATGTGTGTTTCTGGGTAAACTCCCTTCTAAACTCATTATGAACAAACAGCAGTGCTTCAGTAACTCTTACACTTGCTCTTTTTTTCAGCTATTTGGTTAACACTTTCTTCACATCCATGACAAGTGATGCTTGGATAGTCTGGTAGAACTAGGCACTCAGACTAGCTGTCCGCTGAATACAGACAAGGAACAGACTTCAAAATCTGTAACAATTTGCCATTGTACAACAAGTTCAAATCTGGGCTGCTAGAAACCTTTCTAGAGATTATTCTCTCACCATGTTTCTTCTGTCTTCCTTCTTTCTAAGAGTAACAGGGAATGGTATCAGTGAACTAATCTTTTGTTGACTCACATGATTTCATGATAAAAAACATAATATAAATAAATACAATGCATATCTAATGAACTCCCACTCTTATGTATGGTTTACAACTATATACATATTTTAATTTAACTGTATTTATTTTAAAATATATTGTATAATACATTGCACAGAGTATGATAAGTCTGTGAAATAGAATATTTAATATTTCTTTTAGAGATATATGGCTAATACCCTAAACCATGTACCTCAGACCTCCAACCAGTCATACATTTTCAAGTGTTCTGCAATGTTTTGTTAACCTTTTTTCCATTCTCCTAGTCTTTACAAGTCTCTGCACTTCTGGTTTCTGTCTGAGACTAGAAAACTAAGTACCCAGATACCACAACAAAGACTGCTCAAGGTATTTCAGGCTTGATTTAGAGCAGGAAGTATTTAGATTCTTTTAAGATTCCAGTTAAATTTTCAAGCATAAGAACATTCAGGTAAGCTGACTGGTCCTCTTCTGAACTGAACCCAAATGTGAAAACTTTAGAATTTACCCCCTTACAGCCAGTAAAGAGACAATTCTGTATTGGTGTCATATAATGGTATGCTGGATTGCATATTGTGCATAGCACACTTTGTACTGACTTACAGAAAATTCAGACTGCATACTGAAATCATTTAAGAAGTATATTTATGAGAATACTGGAAAAAGACTTGTCATATGTATACACAAACATCTATGAATAGATAGGGCCCTTAAAACACACTTCATTCATTTGTGGCATTCAACATTTGTGGTATAACAAGATTACACTGTTTTGGATCATACTGTATTTTTTTTCTAGGAAAGAAACAAATAACTTTTTCAAAGAAAGAAAATGATTGTAAACATTGTCTGTTTATCACACGATGGTATTTGTCTTCCTTATGGCATTTGCATAATTTCCTAAGCAAAGAATGGTAAGCCTTGCAAAAAGTACAGTGCAAGTATAAGCACCTTCTTTAAATACTTACCTGAAAATGACCCGCATGGCTTAGCATTTTTGTGCAGCTTCAGGTTCTATTCAAATCAGATAAGTCTAGCTCTTACTGCAATTTTAGTATTTTGATTTTAAATGATTAGAATTTTTGTTTCAGGGAGTAGCTGAAATAAGACATATCTAGGCTAAACAGGTGTTTTGGCAAACACATACAAAAATATTATTTTTGAACCAAGATAGTTCCGTTGACAGAAAAATAATATCTGAAGGAGAAAAGGAGTAATCGGTAATTGTGTAATGTGGCCTGAATCCAGAATTCGCCAGCTTACTGAGTCAGAACTTCAGAGGAGTTTTTTAAGACATTTAGAGGACAGTACTTAACTAGGTGGAAGATTGTTAAAAGCTGGAAAGAAGATTTTAATGACTGTTAGTGGTTAATTTCTATCTGTATGTTTGGAAGGAGAAAAAAGTCATTTGTCCAAACAGATCACAAGGCAGCTGAAGTTTATTTAAAATATTTTTTCTTTATCTTCACATGGAATTCAACTTCTAATGCTGAAACAGAAAATCTGCAATTGCCACATGAAATGCTAAATGGTAAGGAATTAATAAACACATACAGGTTCTGTTGGCAGTATAGAATTCTCTGCTTTTCTGATGCAAGAATATTAAATATAAAATTCACATAGTAGACCTTCAAAATTGTCAGAATTTAAAGAAATTCTGAGACACTGAGAAGTTACTCTAGATGATGGAGAAGACTAAGGTAAAAAACTGTTCCCCGTTGCAGTGTCTATGTGGCTCATTTATTTACCCTGAAAACATGCCAGATATCTCAGAACAGGCTGTGAGCTAACTAGCTCAAGAAATTTTGGCTACTGAACTTCTAAACCACACATATTGAAGAGATTAAGTTATAAAATGAAATAACTGATCCCTGAAGATGAGTGGGATCCTATGTGAGGATGCCTTGAAGGGCAAAGGAACCATTAAAATCTTGATGACCTATATATATTTTCCTCAAAACAGAAGAACAATCCAACCTGATGCAAAATAGACTAGCTTGTCTGAATGGGAAACTTGAACTGAATCAAAAAACAGACGTGAAGAGATGGAAAGTGAAAGCAGGGAAGGGCAACTAAGGAGGAATATAGCATCACCCAAGCACTTTGGGACATAGGAAAGTCAGACCTTGGCTAGGTGGAAACTGGTGAAGGATACAAAGGTCAATATGAATGGCTTCTGCAGGGCTTCATATCAATGAAGGAAACACCAAGGCAGATGCAGAGCTGCTAATGAACAGTGCAGGCAAGCTTGTGCAGGCAGGGAAATGAATGAGATGCTCAGAGCCTTTACAGAAAAGGTCTTTCCTTAGGCACTGAGCCTTCATGCCAAGTAACAAAGTTTGTGGAGGGGAGAAACACATTGAAGCTTCAAAAAGGATCACCTTAGGGACTTAGGTGGGCTGATCATACACAAATACAAGCCCACAGGACCTCACAGAAGGCATCTGAATGTGTTGAGGGGCTTAAAGGCTAATGTCATTTTGTGCTGGTAAAGGCAGGGCTGGTAAAGTCTTCATACAGAGAGAACATCTGAGGGCAACACCAGGCTAGAGGAGTGAGGCTGATAACTGAAGGACAAGTTATCAATCTTCCATGCAGATGGACCTCATCAGGCTTGAAGAACAGGAACCTCATGAAGTTCAACAGAAACAAATGTTAAGTCCTGCATTTGGGCAAAAGCCCAATACTATGCACCAGTACAAATGGCAGACTGTTCACCAGCTCTACCAAAACCGTACCTGGGAATCTTTGTGGACACCAGATTAAACTAGTTCAGTTGTGTATTCTTGTAATGATCATAGGATCATAGAATCAGTGGGGTTGGAAAAGACCTCTGAGATAATCAAGGCCAACCGTTGATCCAACACTGCTGTGGTTACCAGACCATGGCACTAAGTGCCACATCCAGTCTTATCTCAAAAGACTCCAGGGATGGAGAATCCACCACTTCCCTGGGCAGCCCATTCCAATGCCTGATTACTCTCTCTGTAAAAAATTCTTTCCTAATATTCAGCATAAACCTCCCCTAGCACAGCTTAAGACCGTGCTCTCTTGTCCTACTGCTGGTTTCCTGGGAGAAGACACTGACCACCCCCGGCTACAACCTCCTCTCAGGTAGTTGTAGAGAGTGATGAGGTCTCTCCTGAGCCTTCTCTTCTCCAGGCTAAACAACCCCAGCTTCCTCAGCTTCTCCTCACAGGACTTGTGCTGGAGTCTCTTCACCAGCCTCGTTGCTCTTCTCTGGACCTGCTCCAGCACCTCAATGTCCTTCCTGAACTGAGGGGCCCAGAACT
>JAWWES010000115.1:99289090-99311242 GCA_035583135.1 Lophotriccus pileatus | reverse complement strand
GTCCAGACAGACACATCCACAGCCTTCCCCTCATCCACCAGGTGGGTCACCTGATCATAAAAGGAGATCAGGTTGGTTGTTGGAGAAGGGCTGTGCTGTGACCTGCTCCCATGGTCAGGGACAGGTCTCCCTCCCTAGAGAGGTGCTGGCAGCCCCCTAGGGTCAGCTGTCTTAGCCAATCCCCTGTTGTCCCTGCTTTGCCACTGCCCCCTCTTCCCTTGGGGTTCATATTACCTTACCAATCCCAGGTCCAGGTGTCCCCTTCTCCCAGGTTCCCCTTCTCCAGCCCCTTACAAACCCACGATGTTGTAGCAATAAACATATCAGCTCTTGCTTTGAACCTGCATGTAGTGTCTGTGTTCTCTCTTGTGGATTTTACACGTGGACCTACAACTCAGGACAAAGGACCCTCTGCTGGTCTGGACCTTTTCCTTTTCCCATACCAGCTTAAAGTTGGTCAGACAGGACCTGCCTTTCCTAAACCCGTGCTGGCTGGGTCTGATCCCTTGTCCATCCTGTAGGTGCTGTGTGATTGCATCACCCAGGATGATCTGCTCCATAACCTTGCCAGGCACTGAGGTCAGGCTGCCAGGCCTGTAGTTTCCCGGGTCTTCCTTGCAGCCCTTTTTGTGGATGGGCGTGACATTCACCAACTTCCAATCATCTGGGACCTCCCCAGTGAGCCAGGACTGTTGGTAAATGATGAAAACTAAATCCAGCCTGGTCTGTACCAGCAATAACTGGTAATCCATTACTAGCACTGACATAAGCATATTGTGATTACTTATTAATTGTTGTGATTGCTTATTTCAAAACTTTCAGGACATTACTTGCCTCTCTGAAGATATATTTAGTTACTGTATCAGATCACGTATTCACAGATAACAATCTGCATGTGGTTCAGAAAACAGATTAATTAAGGAGTTTCAATATGTTCTCATCAGTGATGATCCTGCTTCAGCTTGGCACACTGATTAAATCTTAAAGTGCTTGATGAAGCACCCTTTTGTGCTCCTGAAAAGTGGTTTTCAGGTCTGTCCCCGTGTATAAACCAGCCTGCATAAGTGAAGGGGCTTCTAGAGCCCTTCATATATACGCGCTGTACATTATCGGCTGGAAGAAATAGGTTATGGCTTAAGTCCTTTCCAAGGAAAACCATAGTAATAAAATGATTGATAATTCTGTTTTCTTCTGAGGATCCCATGCTCACAAAAGATAATCATAGGTGAATACCTTCAATACCTGAAGAGGCTTAACTTGCAATCTAAGGACAAAGTACTTATGAAGACTTGATTTCTTTGCTTTATTCTGGTCAAAAACAAGTTATCAAATAAAGATGTACATTTCTTTCTGTAAAACAAACAAACAAAACAAATCAAAACCCCTCAAAAAAGTAGTGGCAGGCTAAATATTTTTAAAAGTGTTTCTTTAATTCAGAAACATATAAAAAATTCTGTGTACAATTTCAATACTAGCACAAGATTTAGAATGGTAATAATTCGTGTGAAAGTACAATGTGCAAGAAAATGGGCTACATTACCTGATGGAGTAGCTCAGGTCTGGTTTTATTCCTCAAATTCTTTCAAAACTGTTGAGACACCAAGAGAAGTAGTATTGAGCAAAGTGGCTAACTATTGTTATACCTTTTTCTAAAGAAGCTTTAGTTATTAACAAAATGAAACAATGAAAACTGCTCTGCATGGGAAGCGACAGACATTAGCTTTTTTAAAAGAAAATGGTTTTTAAAGCAAAAAAATAACTGAGAGTGTTGAAGCCACTATAGCTATTCTCATGCTGAAATTAGGCACTTGTTTAAGCTTTCTCTGACTTTGTCCCATTGAATGCTATTAGTCAGTTATATATTCAAGGAAACTGAAAGCAGAGATGAAAAATTGTCCTTTACATTGCTAAATATAAAAATGAACTAAGATTGCCTACTCCTGAACAGATGTTAATTGGCTGTTCTTTTCACAAGAGTTAAACTTGAGCAAATACCAGCTTTCCAAATCCAGCTGAAAGGCAAAAGAAACAGAAATGTTATGACAGACGTAGAAAACTGCTGTCCAGGCTGGTATCCAGGCCACCTGAGACCAAACAAGAACAGCTGGAAGCCAACAAAAATCATTACTGCCTCAGTAGAGTCACAGTCATGTATCGCAGAAATTGAGAATGAATGGTACTGGAGGAATCAGTGATATGTACTTGAATTACTGGAGAAATCTCAGATAGCTCTTGAAAGTGGAGAAAAAGTTGAAAACGTGATTTTTTTTTTTTTTAATGAGGTAAGTATAATGCTATATCCTTTTCAGAAGCATCATTCTAAATACCAGGAACACTGAAATTACCAGTACAAATTGCTTCCAGCTGAGATTGCAGCCTACCCAGCCCTTTCATTTCTGAGTCATGACTATCCTAACAAGGTATGCAGTGAATTTAAATTACACCTTGATAGCAAAATGTTATAATCTCAGAAATATATTGATCCATTAAATTAATTATGTCATAATAACAAAATTTTGGTATCTAAAATAATTTAAGTCATCAGAATGGAATTGAAAGGGTTACATTTTAATACTGATGTTACTGTACCACTGGTGCTACTTTAATCATAGCAATGTGTGCTGAACATTTTTGTAACTCAGCAAAGTGATTGTGAATTTAATGAAAGTAATTCCTCCATTTTTAATTTTAAATATGCTGGAAGTGAAAATCTTTGGCCACTACTGCTGTAGACTGATATCAATTAGATTCTGCCTGACACCATTCTAAAATCATAGAGAGACGATTCATTTCACTGAATGCATTTGCATTTAAAGACTGACCCCTTCTAATGAAAAAAGATCACAGGACAATTTGTCTACTGGGTTTAAGTACATATTTTTTAAATTTGAGGTGAATAACTGTAGGAGTATCTTTCTTTTCCCAGTAACTTCTGTTTGTCTGCCTATCTCTCTCAGTCACAGATTCAGCTTTATTGATGTGTCATCATGTCATAAATCTGCTTCCATGGGGTTTAGACAATCAGCTCTTATGCATATTGTACATTATGGATGCTTACATTTGGCAAGATAGATGCAACTACAGATGCTGAAATCTTAGTGAGAAATTCAGCTTGTTTCACAGAATTCACATAATTCAATTATCTGTTACCCTAGGGCACCCAAGCCCATGTGTACTTCTTCCTCTGTTCAAGGACCTAAGCAGATGCATCTACATTTGTTTCTTTGTATAGTCTTTTTGATTTACCACATGAACATATTTTATTGTCTTGGAAGAAAATGATGACAGCAGAGAAATATATTGTTGTCAGTCAAAGCCTCTTAGTCTAAATGAAAGAGCTCTTGGTGCTGTAGTCAATGGTCATGGGATTGTGGGAATAAGGTCAATCCTTTTTCACTTTTGTGTTCCTGCTGAAATGTCCATTGTATTTCACTGAAAGTAAAAATGACACATTGCAAAGGCATTGGATTGTCCCATGAAATACAACAATCCACAGCATGTTAACACAATTTTTTTCCTTTTCATATTGCCCTAAATTGAAAAAAAACCATTGTTTTCAAAAAATAATAATAACCATTCTCAGCAGTTTCTGAGTAATGGAGTCTCCTTACATTTCAGGCTTTTAATTCTGTTTTATTTCTTCCAGTGAAGAGATGGAAAAACCCCTAGATCAATTCAAACTCATTTTTCAAAAGCACTCACTTCCCAAGCAGAAACAAATTACTACCATCTCTCTGAGATTTAATTGCTTTCACTCCAGAAAAACACCCCTTCTGCACAGGGGAATGAAGCAAAAGAGAAATGTTACATGCATCAGTAAAAAATGAGTGGGTTTGAGTTGTTCTTTCCTTCTCCTAATTTAAGTTAGGGTTACTTTACAGTTAATATAAGTAATTCGAACATCATGAAAAATTTGGCACTTTCCTTGTTAAAGTTAGGAGCTGACATATCTGTTCACCTACAGAGTTCCAAAAGAAGGTACTTTTACAGGGAAAAAAAAGAAAAAAAAAAGAAAAATAACCAGAAAAAAGATAAAGGGAGAAGAGAAAAAAGACAGAAAAAGAGATAAAAGAAGCCAGGCAGAAAGAAAGCAAGTGAGAAGCTGCACCTGCATGAGAGAAAGCAAGGAGAATAAGAAGGAAAGCTGGAAGACAAAAAAAGCATGAAAGAAATTAGATCTAAGTTGCAATATTTCTGAAGCAGTGGATCCAGCCAATCCAGCCAATATGAAATAATGGGCCAATCATGTGTAACATAAAGAAGCTCAAAGTAATAAGATTTGGTAAGGTCAGAGCCATGATATTTTTTTTTTTTTCAAGTGAGATATTGGTCTTGAAAGTGATGCTGAGCTATAGTAGGCAATGGTAGGAAAGGAAACATCTTGTTTACAAATGTCAGCCAGCAATTAGCATCATTTAAAGAGTGGAACCACAACTGCTGTTTTTTGTTAGCTTCGAAAACCTACCTCTTTCTTGTGGCCACGTTTTAAGAGGCAAAGTAGACAGCAAGACTCTGAAACCAGTTCATAAATAGTTGATTTCATATTTTAAAATCTTGCCTATAACTGTCACCCCCCTCGTGTGGATCACAGATGGTGAAGAACTAATTTGTTACTGTTTGATAACGGCTTTTATGTATCAAAGCGCTTATTTACTACTCTGTGGGGGGAAATGACAGACTAAAAGCAATTATGTGTTTTTCTTTCAGTTTTTCTTTAACCACTATGCTCTTTGGCTTTTTTTTTTTTTTTTTTTTTTCCACTCCCGACATGTTTCTCATTTGAAATATAGCGTTGTGAATCTTTTACGTATGCTGGTTCTCATTTACCCCTCTTTCTGGGTTTTCAAGAATGCATCTGGCTAGGCAGATCAACTGTAATCTTTCATGATTGTTTATAATGGCCCAGTGATAAGTAATAACACTCAGGGGTGTCTCCCAGTAACAGCGTATTACATTTCAGTATTAAAAATGCAAATTGGGACTTTGCTTTTGAAGATTGTCAGGAAAATGTTTCAAGAAGGTAGAATAGCTACCAGGATGCCTGTAAGTGAAACCAACCCCTCTCCCTCCACCATGTGGGGCCTCCTGCCAGCAGGTTTTCTGAAGGAGCCCCTCATCCCCTCCTCCTTCCCCCCACATAAATAAATAAGTGAAGAGACTTTCCTCTGTACATGGTATTAAGTAGCTAATGTTAAATCTCTGGCCCTATAAAGTCATAAACTCCCACATCTTTCCATTTCTCTTTCCTCACTGGTGATAAGGCAAAGTGCTCACTTGGTGTTGCCACCAAAAATGATTTTGCTGTGAATTGTGCTTTCTGGTGTTGCACTGCAGCAGAACTGATGGTGCTGAGGGAATAGTTTCTGCATGTGTCTTTATTTTGAATAAACAAAAAAGGTTCCAATTTGATGATGACCAGAGCTGATTTGTCCCGTGACTTTCCTTAAAGTATATCAGTAGACCTGCTTGTATGACTAAAGTTTAAGGTGTACATAAACACCATTTCAAATTTCGTCTTTAGTGTAGAATGTTTCCTACTGAATTAAGAGTTAAATTTAAAGACAACTAATTCTATTATAGATGGAAAACTTCAATATAGCTATCTAATATCATAATTATTGTTATAGGCTGAAGGAAACACTGTCTGTTGCTGCTAAAATGAATAGGAATTTTTCCACTGACTTAAATGAAAGGAGTAAGTCACCATAGAAAAACCCATGCAAGCTTTTGTTTGTCTCATTATATCCCTTAAATTACCTCCTGGCTCTCTTTGCCTGCTTCACCCTCCCTTTCTTCTTCTATATTATGGCCATACTGGCATTAGGAGATGCCTGTAAATGTCAGTGGTACTGCTTGGGGAACAATAAACTGCTCAACATAAGGAAAGACAGAGTGGTTTTGCCAAATAAGAATATACAGAGCATTCACATCCACACTCTCTGAAGCCTGCCTTTTAACCAAAAGACTACCAAGAAGAGAAATCAAGAAAATGGAGGAAAACAGAAAAGGAGGTTAAGAGGACAATGGAATTTAGGAAGCTAGTTTAAATCCTAGCCTGTTTAAGGATGAAATATCATAATATATCCTTCCTTACAGCCAAAATATAAGAGTAACACTTATTTCAGTGCATTAATATGAGAAACCTTCAATAGAATCCATAAATCACTTCCACATGTTTTTGAATAAATCCCCGTCCTGTATTGCACAAATTGCTTTCTCAAGACACAGTTTGAGTAAGGTCAGCAATCCTTCCCTCCTCGTTTGACTTTTTCAGGGTGAAATTCACCCCTGGCAGTTGTCAAGAACAAGACCTATGTCACTGAACTCCTGCCTAAGCCAATTGATTTCCAGTGAGAGATATATTTAGGCTAATCAGGTCCACTGTGTCTGGATGTGGCAATGAAATAGCTGAAGCATGCTCTATCAGGCCCCATTTACAAAATGCTGGCCCAAGTGTGCCTGTCATTCCTGCTGTATTTCAGACTCTCCATCATTTTGATAATTATACAGCTTGGAAACTTTTTTCTTTTTATAGTCTTTGAAACTATAATGAAGTCTTTGGCGCTGCCAACCCAAACCATCCAAAAATCTTGAATCAGGCTTGAAATAATCATGAGATTGGCCTTAAAATCATGCAACTGAATGTACTTGGCTTCCTTTTATTTGCCTTCTGGTTTTGAGTGTTTAGGGTGCAATAGGGTCACATTTGCAGGGTTTTCCTCTTCCTCTGTGTGGGCCAGAAAGGCAACGTTTTTATAAGACAACTGAAATTCCTTGGGTATTCACATGACTCCAGGAGCTGGGATTTAACAGGGGACTGTGGGGGAAATCCACTCTGTTTGGGCTTGTGATAAAATTGGAAGCCTTACATTGCAGGCATTACAGACCGTCTCACATTCAAAGTTTGTTTATAAGGGGAGTATAGTTATATGGAGAGAGAGAACAGAGTTCCCTTCTGTTCCCTCTGATTTGGGAGAAATTCCTCCCAAAGGATGAACTTCACTTCTCAGAGCCTCCACAAGGCCTATTCAGCATCTGAAGTGATGCATAGACCTGGCTATGGCTCTCTTTACTTAAATTTACTTCATGCTACATTAAGAGAAGCTACAGAACTTATTGTAGCTGAGATAGTGTAATGTTCACAAGGAAAAAAAAATACTTTCTAAAACTGCCTGTTATCAAGGATTTGGAAGCAAAGTTCAGTGAGGTGGGGTACAGGACTAAAAGCCCTTGTGAAAGAGGATGGAGGAGGCCCTTGAAGCAGGGTGGGAGCTGGGGATAGAAGCATATGAGCTTAATACTATTCGGTATAATTAAAGATGGGAATCCAGTCTTAGGATAAGTATTTGTGTAGTAGTAGGCAATGTTGGAGTTGCAGGTAGGAGCAACACCTGGAAAAGTAAGCAAGAAATGATGTAGGTGAGAAAAAACATTCCTCCAAGGTCCCCTTTCTTACTTCCATCATATGCGGAACATAAAGCTTTGCATGTAGGACCGTGCAAATACCCAAGGTATTAAAGTTGGGATTAATTTTATCAGTTATGGATATCTAAACCCCAAGAAATTTAAAGTGGGATTCATCTTATCATCTAAATGTGTGATAGTTCCTTAGGAAGCAATGGAAATTAATCAATACTTCTGGAATGGAATTCATCTCACCCTCAAACAGACATCTAGAACAGATTTCATAAAGCTGCACCATAAAAATGCCCTCTTATTTCCATTGGTTATATAAGAAAGTGAGGTTGATGGGTTTTAAGAAGGTTAGTTCTTACGCAGACTATTGGCAGTGTAGAAGTCTAAATTTAAGCATTTTTCTATGTTTTGCTTGAGAAAAGTCTTATCTAAAATCTTTTTGAGCAATTCATGATATGACTGTAAATGTTCTTGGTGCAACAATATGTGTTTATGTGTATTTGCTCGTGCACAGGGTATTTGAATAATTTTTGCTTCTGTTAATGTCTACATGGGCAATTAGCAAGAGTAGGAAGTTTAGTGCTGCTCCTAAAGAAGACTGCATTGAACAAGACTAAACTGCATGAAAAGAGAGATAAAGGTATGGCTTTGAGCCATTTATACTACATGATAAATGTCTAGATACTGCACAGTGATCACACTCTGAGATCCTCAAGTACAAACCAGTCTTAACATCTCGGACCAATCTGTGGTGCTTTAAAATAGTTTGTCTGGTTTTGCTTTTCTTCTGTGACTAGTGACACCTTTAAATAATGCACCATTAGTGTCTCTTAATCCCAGTTGTGTATGCCTTAAAAATTGACAGGGTGTTTTTCACTCAAAAGGTATCACATTCAGTTTAAGTACAGGATTTAAACCGTGCCAAGCCAAGTCCTGTTTGCCAGCAATTTGACATCCTGAACAAATAAGGTTTGAATTCCTGCTCTGAAACAGGAAAAGGATCATTTAGTCTGTTTGAATATCATTTAGAGTAGGATAGCTTTATTTTTTTGATGCAGCAATAGAGTCAAGTGTGGATTCTGACAGATTTATTGAATTGATGCTTGTACATTAAACATACAGCTTTAGACATAGTTTAAATATATATTCAGTCTTTCTATGCAATTTAAGTTATGATAATAACCTATGATAGGTAGATTATGAATGCAGCATAAAATAAATGATAGCCAAAGATTCTCAGGATGGAGTTTTTCCAGCACAGCTATGGCAGAGGTAATGAAGAAGGATAGGGAAGATCACACATGAAGGAACAGATCAACAGAAAGATGTAGGTATTTATTTGCTAATTATGGCATGTAAGTCAAACCTCATACTGTCAGCCCCTGCCTTCCTCCTTCCTTCTGTTTCAGCTATTGCCCATCTTTCGAGACACACCATTTTAGTCAGTAAAATTTTGTATGTTATTTTCTTCTGCAGAGAGAATAAAATATTGACAGTGCCTGCTGCTCTTAATAACCTAAGTGTTTGTCTGTGAGCAAATGGGACAGGAGATAGATGGTCAAGTGAGAAGATACATTCTTGGACCTGGAAGAAGAATTTTATTGATGTGGCAGTCCAAGGTAGTAAGCACTGCCTCTTAAGCAGGGTAATCAGCTTTAAGTAGGGCACCCCACCAACCTCATTCTGAAAGCTGCCTTGGGTAGCTTTGTCAGGAACTCCACCAGGAGGAGGTATGTGGATGCTCTTAGTGTCCAACATCTGGTGAGAGACAAAATGGAGGAATTAGGGGATGAGTGCACGGGACAGCACATGCTGAGCCAGGCTCCTCTTCTAATGCTCTGTGCCTTAGGGTGCTAGCTATGGACTGGCTGCTATGTAGCACTCTTTACATGGTGCTACAAACCTAGATGTCCTGCTTATGTGGCTGGATGGTGATTGGTTACCATTAACAGTGTTGTCTAGCAACGTGGAGTGATGAGACAGGAGTTCAGATAGACAGGAGCAGGATTTTTTCTAATGTACATGTATCCAAGACTGTGTCCCATCTTTTATGCCCTGGTCCACTCAGCAGGGCATAGAAGAATGTTGCTTGATTCACTCTGAGTGATGTGCATGAGAAACAACAAAATTCTCAGGAGATTCAATAAAAAACTTTTACTTGCAAACTTTAGAACATTAGGTAGAATAAGCTACTTGGCAAATTTTAAAACAACAACCAGACAAAATAAAGCATTTCACAAACTTTAACTTAGGAAATTTAAGCTTAGCCAACTTCAACTTATCCAGAAACAGCAAGTCACCTACTAAGGCATTGACTGGAACTTTTTAGTCTGGCTTACAATATGTTTCAAGAAGAAGTCAGGAGAAGAAAGAGAGAAAGACAGAGAAAGATGGGATAAGACTAGGAAGATATTACTACCCATGGATCCAGAAATGAGACTTGATTGTTGCAATTCAGATGTCCATTGGTTGAAGTGATGGTTGCAGTCTTGATCTGTTAGGGGTGGGGGGAAGCCCATGAAGACAAAGTTCAATGGGTTAATATATGCTCATGTTTACATGGGAAAACCCAAATGCACTTCCCCTGGCAGGGGAGTTTTACACTGTATGATGTAAAACTGTGCATCACATACAGTCCCCTGGTGGAAGGCCTCAGGAGTGAGTTTGGGGGCACTTTGGAGGTCTTTGATGGTTTATGGCACTTCTAAGACATGACAGCTGCCTCTCATCAGCATAGTTGAGCCAGTTATACCCCATCTAAGGGATGAACACCTTCAGGCCTATGTGTAAATGTCATGATATCTCCCTGAGAGGGGAGTTTTCATACCTGAACCAGTTGTGTAAGGGAGGACATTGGCGTGATAAAAAGCACTGTCAGAGGGTCTGCTTCTTATCAGCCTCTTCCCTTATCTGGCTCAAAACCCAGCTTCTTGCTAAACAAAAGTTGATTTGTACTGGTCATCCTCTGGTGCTCACTCCTTCTGCACCTGACCTGGTTCCTTGCACATATCAGTAAAGTACTCACTGCTTTTGCAAATGTCTGATTATTTGAGCCATTAACCATTAACATTTCAGTCTCTCACACCATCCTCTTCCTCCTACTCTAAATTTAGACTTCAAAATGATTTACAGAAGTCCTGGTGTGGCATAGTAACATTTTCTAAACCTCATTTGGCAGACTTAAAACACTTTTCATTCATGGTCATGCTGTGCCATTGTTCAGAAAAAAATTAAAGCATTTTCTGTCTCATGGCTGCTACAGCACAACCTTTATGAAGAGTTTTAGCTTGTCAGTGCTTTTTACAGAGCAGTTGTAAAAATGGTAATAATAACAGTAATAAGAAGAACACTAATAACATCCCCTTCTGTTTGAGTTCTGAGGCTGCTTGATTCACATCACTGACTCACTGAGGCTGAGATTGCTGTGAGAGAACATTCACCTTTGTCTAACTACGCATGAGTTGAGGAGAATTCTAGCTAAGGAAAGTCAGTGTGGAATACTTCGAAAGACCTCCCCAGGAAACACTGATTTACTTTAAGGACTACAAATTCTATTGCTTTTGGATTTAGTTGAAGAAGCATCTGATTTTTAAAAATACTGAAGTTGTGTCAGGGGATGATTATGCCGGATATTAGAAAACGGTTCTTCACCCAAAGGGTGGTTGGATGATGGAATAAGCTCCTCAGGGAAGTGGTCACAGCACCAAGCCTGACAGAGTTCAAGAAGTATTTGGACGATACTCTTGGGCACATGGTGTGACTCTTGGGGATGGGTAGAGGGCTAGGAATTGGATTCAATGATCCTTGTGGGTCCCTTCCAACTCGGCATTCTGTGATCCTGTGAAACTCGTAAATGCTCTCATATTTTATAAAGAATCCATAGAAAATTTCCTTAATTTGTATTTAGCATGAAAGCACCTAAGAACAAAATATTAAACAGAATTCACTAGATGTTTACTGTTACTCAATTACCACACTTAGTTCAAACACCATGTAACCCATGATATATTAATTGTAATAAATATACCAAATTTGCCCTTTTTGTGTTGTATTTACAGTGTCCTGGTTCTTTAGCAACATGGATTTACTTGCATTGAGACAAAATACATGCAAGATAGTCCCTATGAAATAAAGAAGTCATTTATAGCTTCTCATTTGTAATCATATGCAAAAATATAAAAAAATCACACACACACACACAAGGAACATAGACATTAATACTACTGTTGTGCTTTTAGCAATCGTTAATTTGACAAGTAAGTGTTTCAGGATCTAGCTCTGGCTTTTACTGTTATGGATCTGCTGCACCATATGCTACTGTTCGGGCTAGCGATGGTGACACAGAGCTCATTTTCTGTCTACTGATCAGCATAACTTTCTGAGCTTGTTCTGTGCTACTGATAAAAATATCCCATTTTTTCTGGGCTTTCTATCAATTAAAAGTGATCTCAGATACTGCCATTCTTCATTGCTGCTAGAGGTTTATTTGTTCTGTCACCAGCACAACAAAGGAAAGGCAGCTTTAATTTGCTGTATGTTGTGTAATGCAAACGTGAGTTACTGTATATCCCTTAACAGCTCATCATTAATTTCCCTTGCATGCCGTTTCCAGGTTTCATATATTGCT
This sequence comes from Lophotriccus pileatus, assembly GCA_035583135.1. Taxonomy (NCBI): domain Eukaryota; kingdom Metazoa; phylum Chordata; class Aves; order Passeriformes; family Tyrannidae; genus Lophotriccus; species Lophotriccus pileatus. The sequence goes on along the minus strand of JAWWES010000115.1, from coordinate 99,299,199 downwards.
GGCTGTTGTGATAGTATGTAAAGCATCAGCTGCTGTTTCACAGCTTGGATTTTAAGGGGTCCACAAGGAGACATCAAAAGCTGAAATTCTAATATTGCCTCTAATGGAAGAACTATTACCCAAACAAGCAGGATGCAGATTTCTTTCCTAGCAGAATGCTGCTATGGCATTCTCACACTAACGGCCCTGTAGCATTCAGGACTATGGCAAAGTATGGTTTCCAGTTTTGAGAAACAATTATTTTATACTTTTTTTTTTTTTTGCCTAAAAACAAAAAAATTAATCCAACTTGTTTAGAAGCAAATTTATTTGTATAAATTCTTAAAATGTGCTCATCAGCTTAGTACATGAGTGTAGTACAAAAAACAATGCTATTGACACTGAACATTTGTGGTAAACAGAGATTAAGCTTCAAGCCAGAATATACGGCTATGTGCGAATCTGACTTGAGTAGAGACCTAAAATCAGCTCATTAGTAAAGTTATAGATCCAGACCAGTTTCTATACTAGTTCTAATGTTCTTCATAAACTGCAGAGCATCTTTAGTAGTCGTCCTGGAGGCAATGTGACTCATTTGACTCAGATTCAAACCCTGATTCTTTTCTGCAAATTAAAAAAGCATTAAATAGTCCAAGTGAAATTAGGAGAACTGACATATCATGACAGTCTTGTCTTTTATTTTCAAAAAAATGTGCTTTCTAAAGAAAGCTACAAAGATGTTTGTTTTCCAAAAGAAAAACAAAGAGAAGTGTTGAGAGAAGGAAAAAACCTTTCTTTTTTTTTTAACATGGAAGAATCCCCATTCTTAAATATATGGAGAGAATGTATTGTTATGGTTTGATCAAAACAAAATCTGATTTGTTTTTTCTCTGGTTGAAGGTACAAGCCCTAGTTCTTGAAGGAATGCCTGAGATTTTTTAATTCAATTATCACTGTTCTAATTCTGAGATAAAGATAGATATAGACATAAGACTGCTACTGTGAAACCCTTCAAATAAAATTTGACTTGATGCTTAGGCATTTGGTGCCTTTTATGAAAAAAAAAACAAAAACAAATGGAGCTTCATGAATGGGGTTAAGATTGCTTTTTTATGTACCTATTTATGGAAAAACTATTGAGAATCTTTACAGAGCTCATTCTTTAGAGGGAGAGTTGTTTAATTGTCATGAAAAACTGATTATCAACAAGGTAGGTTAGCATCTTCTGAAACACGTTTCAGAAGATAAGTACAGCCATTCGTTAAGTAGAAGGAAAAGAATCAAAGCAAGAACCTAGAAGAAAGAAAATTGTTAGTGGAAAGTCATAGGTGTAGGACAGTTAAAAAAGACATCCTGTACAACCACTTTCTCTATAAATATTGTTTTTTTGTGCTAAATTATTGCCTCATCTTCTATCACAGCTTGAAGTTGCTTTAAATCTTTTTACTTCATTGAACCCAGTCTCAAAGTCTCTATTCTGGAACAGTGCAACCAAAGTATAATGGGCTTTTGACTTAATCATAATAAATCCTAGAGAAATTAAGGAGTTTGACACTAAAGATAAAGCTTTCTCTATCACATTAGGTATGCAGATAGCTGGTTTTCCTTGTCTATAACACAAAATTTCTCTTAATATTTTTCTATAGAGGCCTTGTAAAATGTAACTTTTTCTTTTGCTACAAAATGACTCATTTTCAAAAAATCTGAAAGTTGAAAAGAAAAAATCAAAGCTGCAAATTTCATGCAAAACTCTGGGTCTTTTTAGCTTTTAAACTTGATGCACAGGGGAATGTATCTGAAGGGATAGAAATCTGGGTCACAGCATGAAATTCCTGTTTTTGTATTCATAAAAAACAAACTCCATATATCAAAGGAAGGAGGTGTGAAGTAGTAAAAAAGAAAAAGAGAAGAGCAGTCTAAAATATTCTTAGCTCTTGATATTTCTTAAGAACATACTGAGATCTCTTAGGACATTATAAGATTTCCTCTGACCAGTATTGAAACAAAAATATTAATAGCTGTGCTAATAACTGCTCTAAACTTCTCTTCTGAAGAAGAATTAGTGAAACATTTTCAGTTTTCTAGTACCTGGTCCTAGCAAAATGTAATCCTAGGCTCTCTGCTCTCGAGAGGACAGGATTTATACTGATTTATATAGCAAAGCAGGACACAGACACTGAATACATCATTCTCTAGCCATATGTGATCAAGAGCTGCAGGGTTGATGGTATGCAAACAAATCTTTTTCGGTATCATAATATTATCCTGATAACTTAAAACCTTTGAGGTGTAGAGTGTCTCATGTAAGTATAATGCCTTAAGAGAGATATCATTACATACCTCTTTAAAACAAAATGGTAATCTGTATGCCTTCTGCATAGCATTGGTCCAGATTTTGGACCAATTACGTTGCAATCTGAATCTCCAGAGTGGATTGTGGAATGATTTTAGTTTACAAGCTAATGATGACTACCAGGTTACTTCAAGGTCTCAGTATAGAATCATAGAATCATAGAATTGTAGCATCATAGAACATGCTGAGTTGGAAGGGAGCTGTCAAGAACTCCTGGTCCTGAGCAGGACAATCCAAGAATCACAACATGTGCCTGAAAGCATGCAAATGCTTCTTGAATTTAAACAGACTACAGGATAAACCCTTGGTTTCTAAGTGAGCCTACATGCTACAGATGAAGTTAAAATGTCAGTTTGACACAGATCATTTCAACCTGAGAAAGACCAGAAAATGAGAAAGAGTTCTTGAAGAAAACATAGTTCTTTTTCAGTGATAAAAATTGGTGCTTCTTTAGACAGCTGCAGAGAGATGAATTTTGCTAATGCAATTCTGTCACAGAAAGAAAAGGAAATCTAAGTGTTGTTTGAAGAAGAACGTGCCAATAATTACATGAAGTGCTGTTCTGCTGCTCTGGGATTTCTTTTATATTATAAAATTACCTGAGAATAACCTAAAAATAACTTAATAATGAGTGAAAAAAATGTAGTTTTAAGCTTCTTATAAGAGAAAAAGTAGAAATAAGGAGAAATAGTTGCCACTAAACCCCATTTTTCTTTTTTGAAAAGATTGCTTAGCTCACTAATACCTTTAGACAAGAAGTTCCACTAGCCACTATTGAACTTGCATCCAAAAAATGAGTAACATAAGAGAAGGTACATGACTATATCAATCTCTTAGTGACTTTCCTTGAGCTGTTTGCTTGCTACTTATGTTTCTTATGCACTCATTTTCTGTGGGAGAACACAAGTAATATCAGCCATCAGGGCACCAATCAAATGTGATTCCATGCACCAAGGGAAAGGACAGGTCCTTTCTGCTTGGTTCCAGTAAAGATTCCTACTGCACATTTAAGAACTTGAACCTCTACTTATTTATCTGTTTCAAAACTACCTCCCTAACCCCTGAAAATTACTGTGAGTGGTTAGTGACAGAAGGGAAACATTATCCCTATGTAGTGCCCATAATTATGAATATTTACAGTAGAGAGATGGATTAGCTTCCTTCGCATTCTTCCAAAGACACACATCTTCTCAAAAGGGGATAATGCCGCTCTTTAATATCATTAAGGGTAAAAAGTATTTCCAGGAATTTATGAAAGAATTATATCTTCATAAACCCCTTGGGCATGCTTCTCCTTTTGGGTTGAGACTGTACCCCAGTGACATAATTGTACCCTCATTATTTTCATGTTATAAAACTCCCTCGATAATGAAACATCAGTTGAATTTCAGCTGAATGTGCTAATCCCTGAGAGACACAACTCCTCCCTACTATAATACAGTCAGACAGAAAAAAAATTCATTGATAAAAGCCACATGTTTACCCAGTGGCAGAATAGTTAAATGTTAATACCAGTTCGCAAAAGTAGTGTATGTTGATCTGCAAATTAATTATACACTTGGGTTGCCAGAGATAGAATATCAACATTTGTTGGGATTTGCATGAATGCTGATTTAGGCTTCAAAAGAGCACTCTGTGGTCAAGTTAAATTTCAAGCACCTCCTTTAGTCCCAAGAAAAAAAGTCAGGACCTAAATTATATTGTGTATTTAATTTGGAACTAATAAAATGTAAGTACAAAAAGGGAACATTTGAGTCAGTTTATTATACAGTATTTGACCCTTTTTACCCTACTAAAACTTCGCATTCTTTCTCCAGCGGTGCCGTATGGGAACACAAGATTGCAATTGTGCCCCAAGAGCATGACAGCAGTCCTCATAATAGTTTCTTCAGTCTTTTTTTACATTGCTTTCTAAAATGATGCTGCCATATGTGCTGTTATATTTAAGCAGCAGATGCTGTGAACTCACAAAGTTGAAGAATGCTGAAGTATGATGCCATTTGAAAACAGGTTTTCTAGGGAAAGCTGACTTCTTGCAAGGCTTTGGATTTATTTCAGGCATTTCATTACTAATTACAAAAGGCCATATAGAATGCATTTGTACCACTTATTGGTTCTGTCTTGGGGCACCTAATATACGGGCTATCTAGCTTTTACACTATATTGCTGTTTCCACAGCTACAAAGTAGCAATAAGCTGTTTGCAACAGTGTTAATGGTTTAATTTTGAAAAGGAGCTGGGAATGGGTCTTCATTTCCACTCCTTTACTTAACCAGAGTTTGAGCTAAGGATAATATTGCACTGTTATCCAGGCTTGTAGTCTTAACCTATGTATTAGCTAAATATGGGTGGGTATTATGAATATAATGTTAGAAAATTCAAACTGTTTCAGTTTTCATTGGTACCTGACTTCCTAGCCATTCTGATGTTTGAAAATTAAGCAAGTAAATTCACAGCCTTTTCTGAAATAGATTGAGATCGGCAGACCTGCTGGACTCATAGGGTGTCAAATCAGTTCCAATAGTACACACATCAGATATGCGGACCAGGAGTTGAAAAAGGATGCACTAGAGATATGGAGGAAAAAGGTGAACCAGGGAAACATTTCTAATAGAGAGGTTGTTTCATGGAAGTTGATTTGGGAAAAAATCAGAATCTGGGAGCTGAAGTAAGTACATTTTTCTAGCACTGATGATTTGAGTCAGTTTAATTTCATTGGGTTTACGAGACTGAAACACCAGACTCTGTAAGGCAGGTAGCTCTTTTCCACACATGGTCAGATCTGAGCAAGTGCTGGATTCTACACCTGGGATGGGACAACCCTGTATGTACATATAGGGTGAGGGATTAGTTGCAGGAGAGAAGTGCATAGGAAAGGGATCTGTTTAATATGAGTCAGCAGTTCTCTAGCAGCCCGGAGGGTCGACCATGTCCTGGGGGGCATCAGGCAAAGCATTGCCCGCTGGTCAAACAAGGTGACTGTTGCACTCTGCTCTGCACTGGTGCAGCCTCACCTTGAACATTGTGTGCAGTTTTGGGCACTGAAATATAAAAATTATATTAAGCAGTTAGAGAGTGTCCAAAGGAGGACTAAAAAGATAGTGAAGGGCCTTGAGGGGAAGCCATAGGAGGAGCAGCTGAGGTCACTTGTTCAGCCTAGAGAAGAGGAGACTGAGGGGAGACCTCATTGCAATCTACAACTTCCTCCTGAGGGAAAGTGGGGAGGCAGGCACTGATTTCTCTGTGATGACCAGTGACAGAATCCAAGGGAACAGCACAAAGATGTGTCAAGAGAGATTTAGGTTAGATAATAGGAAAGAGGTTCTTCACCTAGAGAGTGGTTGGGCACTGGAACAGGCTCCCTACGGAAGTGAACACAGCACTTGCTTGAGAGAGTTCAAGGAGTGTTTGGACAATGCTCTCAAGCACATGTTGTGATTATTTGGAACATCCTGTGCAGAGCCAGGAGTTGGACTTTGATGATTCTTATGGGTCCCTTCCAGCTCAGGGTATTTTATGATTCTCTGAACTGCAAATAGGGCGTGTTGCCACCACGGAACAAAAGGAATTACCCATTGAGATGCCTGAAAGCTGGAAGGTCCTCCACCTTCTTTCAATACTTCCACACATAGATGAATTATAGAGTGGTTTGGGTCTTCTCTCACTTGTGACACTGATTAACACTCCCATCAAAAGTATCAGTGAAAATAAAGGTCTAACTTTCTCATGGTCAACTTATTTCTTCATAAAAGTATTTGGAAAAATACATGAATGGCAAAGTTTTGGCACTGGTGAGGGGGGCTGCAAGGGTGGTCTGCTGGGGAGAAACATCGGACTGCCTTTTGTCAGATACAACCAGTATCTCCAAAACCTACTGCAGGGCACAGCTGATGCCATCAGCTGCATCAGTGGCACCTTTGTGAATACCTATATAGGAAATGGCAGAAAATAGCGGAGTCAGAGGTGGAGGGAACAAAAGAATGAGAAACAATAGAGGAAACAACGAAGCCAGAGGAGGAGGAGCAGGTACACAACTGAAGGGACTGTGGCCTGAGGAAAGCCCACACTGGAGCATAGGGTAAGGGCAATAAACAGAGAAACTACTCTGTACCCACCCACACCTCTGGTGCTGCTTGTTGTCCCATCATGGAGACTGAGTGTAATCTGTGTCAACAATAAGGGTGGAAAAGAGTCTGAAGTGAATGAATAAAGGGGAAGAAAGGAAGTGGGGAGGACAGGAGTCCTTTCCTGGAAAAGTGGAAGGAAAGATGATTTTTTCCTAAGAGTGTAATGTTTGTCTCGTTTATTTGGCAATGCTGTAATCAGTAATTAAATAGTTTTGCAATTTGGCAATAAATTAAATACCTCGAGTTGAGTTTGTTTTGCCCATGACAGTGCTTAGCAAGTGATTTTCCCATCTTTACGTTGACCTCGCAATCTCTATCTCATTCTTCTATTTTCTCTCGCAGCTGTTGGGGGAAGGAGGAAGTGAGCAAGCATCTGTGTGGGTTCTTGGGTGGTAGGTGGGGTGAGTTCACCATAGCAAGGGATTTTATTGGCATTTTTCCCTTTCCTTCCTTCCTCCCTTCACCTCTCTTTCACTTTTTTTTTTTTTTTCACAATTAATTCTTGCTTCTATCAGTTCCATGATAAAAGAAGGGGAATGAAACTCAAGAGTATGTAAATGCTTCCAACAATAAGATACAGACATCCAGATCACATCATGTAAAGGGATATTCTATCTACATTGCCAGCACTGGAATGAAAAACGTAATTCTCTGTTCCAAAGAACTGTTATATCAGCATACTTAGTATGGTTGCCACCCACAAGTTGTGTACATGGGTTTGTATTTTATGCCTTCTCCTACTTTACTTCCTCTCTCATTGTGTTTCCCCCTTTCTCGTTCATCTGCTGGTTTTGGCCTGACATGTTAATTTTAATTAAATGTCCATTGACTCGTCCTTCTTTTCTTGCTGATCTCTACAGATCTGCAAAAACTTGCCAGTTCAACACCGCTGGAAGAAGTATTGGATGTAATAACAGTAATGTTCAGAGTTCTTGGCTAACATGCCTACTAGCAGGATTTGGATCCTTCCACCTCTAGATCAGCCTGATGGGGGCTGAACCCCTCCTCCCATCCCATCCCATCCCATCCCATCCCATCCCATCCCATCCCATCCCATCCCATCCCATCCCATCCCATCCCATCTGTGTGATGCCTCCTTCCTGCTCGGAAAAGAATGAAATACCAATGATAATGAAACCCTTTCTCCCCTTGGAAGGGAATATGCAGCTTGGCTGCAGTGCACTTTAGGACATTATAAAGAGAAAATTTCCAGCTGATGTGCTTAAGGTTCACGATATCATAAAGGAGAGAGACTAGTGCAATGGAGAGACAATTCTAGAGGGAACCTCTCTGGAGCTCCAGACTTCTTTATGCATAAGAAACATTTGTTATTTATTCAGGTCAACAAGTTTTGCATCTCAGCTGCACTCTCATGGTAAGCTGACAGGCAAAGAGAGGAAATGGTCTGAGAGTGGAAACTCTAAGGTCCCCTTGTTTTGAGAGTATCACAGGCCAGCAGTGGAACTGAAAGAATGGTGCAGATGAAGGTGAGGGAGAGAAGTACAAAGTGTTAAACATGCTGACTTGGGCTGCTAGATTGAGCTGTTTGGAGAAGAGGGATGAAGCTATAAAGTCAAGATTTAGACTTTTACAATTTCAGGGGAGGATGGTTCCCACTTGCAGTTCAGATTTGAGTGTCTGTTAAAGAAACAATTAGGTTAGATGGAAGTTAGTGAAGTTTAGTTAACACTGTAATTAAACTTTTCAAAGAATCCCCCACTCAAAATCTGCTTACTTATCTAAAAAATGGATTATGTGAGTCAAGTTATAAGAATATTGGGGTTTTCAGTATTTCTATTTTCTGAACAGACTATTTGAAGCAGCCAAAACGTTTACGTGGTTTTGCTTTTCTTTCCAAACCTAGCAAGGGTGCAGCTCTAGTAAATGACAAAATCCAGATAGAGTGTGGGAGCAGCAGGATCCCAAATTAAACAACTGAGAGGTTGATAAATGCTTCCAGTAGCAGATTCAACTACAGATGGAATCGTTTGACCATTCGACATGCCACAGTCCACTAGTTGGGGGCTTCCGACCATCTCTCTGCAACATTAACTTCATAAAAACTTCCATCAAAGAGCCCCCACCAGAGTCACAGTGCCTTTTTCAGAGCATTTTAAAACAGCAGAAATAAACATTAAAAGATTCTGCCCTTCCTTCCTTGACATTTTTCTGACAGTAAATTAGAATCAGATGGAAAATATCGTTATTTCCACAAAGATTATCATGCAAATGAACCCCTTTACAATAACTTCAAAAAATCCAGAACCAAACCTTTTGAAAAATATGTATGCATTTGGTCAATAAATCAAACAGAGAGAATTTTTGTTCAAGGCTCCTGTGTCTCAATTTGTATTCTACTCTTTGGCCAGAGGATGTTCTTCACTAACCAGTTTTAACAGGCAGTTTATTAATACCCTGAAAACCTGATAATTTTATTTTTAATTTGTTTTTTCTCCTTTCCAGGTTGTTTTTGTGTGCTTCTTTTTTTTTTTTTTTTGTTTTGTTTTGTTTGTTTGTTTGTTTATTTTTTGTTTTAATTTATTTGTTTTTTAATTATTTCATTCATTTTCTGCACTTTAAAATGACAAAATAATGGCACACCAGGCTTTACGAAGATAAATATTCAAGAAATTAGAGTATTTTGATTCCAAGAATCTCTAAGAATTGGAGATGATATAATTTTAAGAAGGCAGTTTTTGAAAAGCAGAGTTTCTGGCATAAATATGTGGTCCCTCTGTCTTCATGCTGGTGAACACTATGCAAGAGACTGTCAGTGTTCTCCAGAGAACCTGTTCATTGAGATGGTGCTAAACCAGGATATCGATTTTGTGAAATTTAATAGACATGTGAGATTGAATAGATGTGGTTGAATGTAAGCAGAGGTACTAGAGAGGACTAAGGTGTGTATATTTTTGGAGGATGACATTAATTTATTAGTACTGAATAACTGATTCCCCAATATAATTTAGAAAGGTTTATTGCACTTAGCTACCTACACAATATAATGGATAAAGAAAACAACATTAATCCTCTATCCTTTCATGTTTGCATTCTCCACAGTATTGGAGTTAGGGACATCCACCGCTCTTCTTTGTGTTTTGTTGGTTTGGTTTTTTTTTTTTTTTCAAACACCCCTGACAAAGTGCATTATGATCACTCAGAGAGTGGTTGTGTTTCCTTCTCTGTTATTGCCTTACTGTGAGCGAGCATTGCTTTTTAGAGTGATGGAAATCAGACCTATTTTGGCTCTTTGTTTATAGTGCTTTGGCAATGTTCTCAGGATCAAGTAACATTGATATTGCATTTAAATTCTAGTTGGGAGATTTCTTCTTAATTATAATGGTTTGGAGTTACAACTAAGCTGCTAAGTGCTATTCTGTTATTATTTGTATTTATATTCTGTAATATTCACAAGATACTATCTGACATTCACCCATGCATTGTACCCACAGAGAAAGACTCAGTGCTTGCTCTGAAGTGCTCATAATATAAATATATAAGTGTGTACTCACAGGTTCTTAACATTTAAATTCATTTCTAAATACTTATATTCACATATTTATATATATATAGAATGGCCAGTCTTCGCGAACGAAGAGCCGGGGAAGGTCCTTACCCGCATATGCAGATAAGGCCTTCGAGCCTGCGCA
>JAWWES010000115.1:99203406-99288990 GCA_035583135.1 Lophotriccus pileatus | reverse complement strand
CTCTTAGATGGATTGCCTTAAGGGCTAACGAGCTCCATCTGCCCGGGGAGCTCCCTGACCGGGAATCGAACCTGGGTTTCGGCGGTGACAGCACCGCGTCCTTAACCACTAGACCACCGGGGGCTCTCTTATATATATATATATTTACTGTAAATATCTTTCTGAATGTTCTGGCTATAACATAAAACTAAATTATCTGTTATGATTACGAGCCTGGTCCCATGCCACCACCTATTCATATTACATACCCCACTCAGGTGTTTAGTCTGGTTTTTTAAACTATATCGAGGTAGAAACTCACTATTTTCCTGCAGTGAAGATACCTATTTGTACCTAGCCTGCTCACAGCCGGCCTTCTGAGGTGTAACTTGCAGGCTTCTATCTCCCCTCAGGTTGCAAGTCAGATCTTGTTCCTCTCAGTGGCTGTTGAAACAGGCTATAGGTGGCAAGGTGTAGGTGCAGTGCCCCTGATGAAGCGACAGGCCAGGCCACGTGTTCAGCCACGCACAGCTCGTATTTGGTGCATAGCACAATGCTCCCTATCAGGCACTGCCACGTCCATATCAACTACTATATACATTTTAGTTAACTTTGGCACTGGTCAGCTGAAAATAATTGGTAGCAGAAGATGCGATCGTACTGTTTCACCATTGTCAGAAGAACGAACTTCATGAAGATGGTAATACCTCACAGTTACTGAGCTCCTTTAGTGTGAGGCTCCCAATGTGCATTATGAATATCTATAAGTCGGTTTTCACAGTTAAAGGCTTGCTGGGATATTCATTTTACAAACACCAAACAAGAAAATCCCAGAGGTAGTTGTTGATTTATTTAAAGATAATTTAGGACCCCAATTCAATTTGAAATTGAATGACATTTCAATTCCTAAATATTTACTTAGGTTCTGTTTCTATTCAGAAAGGCTCAAGATCATGCAGGCCAGGCTGCCTGTCACAGAAGTAAGAGAAGTATCCAGATCTTATATTTCCTATCCATTGAACCACAGAACGCTTTGAGTTTGAAGGAACCGTAAACCATCCACTTCCAACCCCCTTGCCATGGGCAGCGAACCGTCCACCAGACCACCTTACATAGAGCTCTATCCAGCCTGTTCTTGAACACCTCCATGGATGGGGATTCCACAAATTCTTTGGGCAACTAATTCCCATGCTTCACCACTCTTGTAGCAAAGAATTTTTCCTAATATCTAAACCTACTCTCCTTCAGACTAAGGCCATTCCACCATATCCTATTGCTACGTCCTTATCCTTTGGCCAAAGAAATAATCTCCCCACCTACATTTATCCAGCACTGGGGTAAAACTTGCCTCCCTCATAAAGAAAAACAAACCAGAAGTATCTAAACAAGACATAGAAATGTTCTTAAGCAATTTTCTGGTTATTATGTATTTGAATGTCCTTCTGATGGGTGACTATGCTTTTCCTAATGGCACTCAAAGAGCCAAAAGAAACATATGTTGTGAAAAGTACCTTTAGCAAAACAGACAGATGGATAGGTAACACTTTAAAACAGGGTGGCCAATGATTAGCAATTCATTTGGTATTCATTGCGATAACATTAATTGTCATGAATAAATTACATTTAGTAACACGTGGAATTTTGTGAAAAGAACATTTGCCTTTTCTGGAGTTTTGTGAAAAGGAAAAAATAAACCATTTTTCTATTTTTTTCCATTTTGTGTTATTTTTTCCCATCTCAGAAAATAGTTCATTTAACAGCAGAGTCTATTCAAGAAAACCATAAGTTGTGTATTATGCTTTAAAATTTTAAATGGTTCTGATGCTACTATAATCTTTAAGTAAATTGTCACTCAGATCATGCTTTGAAGTTTTCCCTTTTTTACAGTGATTGAAAAATTTCCAAACTCCTCAGTCTTTTCTGCTGGTTAATCACTCTCCTACTCAGTTAAATACACCATAGAAGTGAAAAAATATACCTATTGCTTGTAAGCTGTAAACAGTCAGTAGATTGTGTTCTGGTGATTACAGACAGTTTATGTTGGCTGGACCGGGCTTTAGCTGTCAGCACATAAAGAAAGAAATGGACAAAAGAGGCTCTGAGAGCAGATGTTGACACTGGAAGCTCAAATTCAGGGATCCTCAGCCTGTGGCTGTAGAAACCCAGCTGGGAGAAAGAGACAGGCTGCATTCACAGAGCCTCTCTGGGATCCCTGCCCCATGCAGGTACGCAGCCACTGAGAGACAGGAAGATGAAAGGCTGCTTCACAGATGTCACCTGCTGAGGGTTCAGCAGCCTGTCCAGAAATGTCATGTTTGGCAGCTGGTGGAGGATCCCTCCCACCAGCTCTGGCGCACAGATTCTCACAGTATTCCGGGAAAGATGCTTACACGGGGGCTTCCTTATGAGACGACATTAAAGAGAATTTTTGGCTTCTGTCTCTAACAGCACATTGACATTAACCTAGCTGTCCATTCATTACACTATTCTACTGAAGATCAGTCACTCTAACAAAATGAATTTTAGGCATAAGCATCAAGCCAAATTACTCTGGAAAATTGTTGAGATGGCTATCGCTTCTCATTCTGTTAAATTGATTCTGCATTCCTTTGTTTCTCTGTAACTTTTTGAAACTGCTCTAAATTCTACTGATACAAGCTCACTCAAGGTACTTGGCCCCAAAAGCAGCACAAACTGCAAAGTTCCAGGGATATAAGACACTCAAACTGGGCGTACTGAAACTCCTGGGTCCTATTATCTGCTTGGATAATAACACATGACCGCATCTGAACACGCATTTACAACACCATCAGAAAAGATCAGAGAGTATTGGTAAGAAGGTAAAAAAAGAAGGGAAATAAGAATTTGGCAGAAGGATGCTAAGATCTAAGCAGAAAGGTGCTAAAGTAAAGCCGAAAAAGGTTATTGTTTGAATTGGTTGGGAGGGGTTAGTGCTGCTTACTCTTTTTCTCCCCTACAGCCCTCAGGTTAAGGCAAATAGCACGTGCTTTGTCCTTTGCCTTTTGGGCTACTTCTGATCTACATAGAAAGAACAAGGGGTCCTTTCCAATACTCCATATAGGCTTAGGAAGGTGACAGGACTTGATTCCTCTCTCACAAATCAGTGACGTTCCTAGAAATTTCTAGAAATATTACTTAAACTCATGGGATCTAAAATTTCATTTAAAATTATTTAGAATGGTAAAATTGCTCGTTCTATTTTTTTTAAGCTTTGCAATCGCCATTCTTTTTTCTTCTCTTCTTTCGATATTCAATGTATTAATAATAGCTGCGCTTTTAACTAGTGAGATTTTTGCTATAAAAATCTATCTAGTATTTTATTGCCTTCAGAGATATCAAAATTCCACTCAGTCCCAGGGGAAGGACTATAATCCTCTACGTTTTTTCACAGCTATAGTTTGGGTTATTGTTTTGGTCCTTTCCAAGGAAGCTGCTTGCATACCAGGCTAGAACAGGCAATACTCCTCAGAACCTATGGGATGAAAGATTTGCCTGAGCATACCAAGTGGAAGGACTAAAGGGAGATTTGTTCATTAGCTGCATAAAATGGTTGAAATTAAAATCACTTTTAATGCTACTACTGTTTTTGTCTGTGGTGACTGAAACTTTAGAGTATTAGGGTCATCTTGATAGTTTAGTCATTGTTTTGCAAAAGGGGAGGAGAAAAAGTAGTAAGGAAGTAGAGAAGGGATTAACAGAACAAAGTAAACACATACTGAAAAACATGATTTAAAATAAATTCACGGCATCAACCATTTAGAGAAGCATACAGTGTCAAGGTCTTGAGATGGAATGGCACACTACTGCCAACAAAATCCCGGTGACTAAAGTTACTGATAGGTCTCAGTTACTTCCATCTTTTAAGAAGGACTGGGAGGTAATTCCAATTTGGACTGTGGCAGTCCAAATTGAGATACCTTTTTAAAAAATCTAATTTTTAAAAGGTAAAATGTTCAGCATTTTTTGCAAATTGGTTATTTAATGTGAAAATCTGACTGAGAGAAAAACTGTATTTCCAATTATGCTCCCAAGATTAGGACATCTAAAGAAGAATAAAATCATAAAATAAAAGATATTATAGTCAAAGCCAAAAAAAAAAAAAGTCTTAGTTCCTGGCCTTTTTTAGTGCATTCCATGCCCTCTTTGTCTTTGTGAGTGAACCTTAGCAAATGTTGAATCTTCTCTTTAGGAGACATTGATGAGTTGAACTATGGGATATTAAATATACACATCAATGAATTTTTATGTTTATAAAAGTAATATTTTATTTTAAATACAGTCCTATATTCTCTACCATCAGGTTAGACTTCTGTCTAGTTGAGAAGGAGTTTTTAATTAAAGAACATAAAATTTAAATGGTTCAGAAAATGTCAACATGGGTTCCTATTTTCAGCCCAACACAGATGATAGAACGAGAGGGCATAAATGAAAATTAAAGAAAAACAAATTCAGAACAGATGTCAGGAAGCATTTTTTTCAAGCAGCGAATCATAAATGTGTGGAATGGCTTACTAGGCAAGATAGTTAAGGCAAAAACACGGAGGTCATTAAAGAAACAATTAGAAGACATCATGGTGTAGACGGAAAAGGGAATGAGGCATGATGAGCTAAACCGCCCCTGCTCGCTCCAAGAATGGCTCATTTTCTCAAGAAATCTGGACACTGGTAGATGTTTTTAGGGATCTAGGATAGGTGCTAGATAGAAATCCATACAACTCTTTTGCTCTCTTCTCCTCCTCTTTCCCTTGCTTTCTGCAGGTACCCAACACAACTTTCAGTAATACCATCAAATTTAATTTAATTTAATGATGGGGGAATTTGGATTAAATATGCATTATAGGTGAAATCTTTGAAACATTTCCTGTGAGAAATGATCTTATTATCATAAAACAAATTTGCTGGTGTAGAACAACAGGTAACCTCTATTAGCAAAGATGTCTTCTACCAGGAACATTTTAATATCCTTTTTTTTGTGAGCATTAACATTATAAAGAAACAATACCGTATGTAAATGCTGTCAAAGATGGTATGGTAGAACTACTTAAAGGAGAAAGCCAAGTCTTCTGAATAAGTCAGGAGAAAGCCAAGTCTTCTGAATAAGTCAGGAGAATGCATCTGGCAAGTTTTGCTGCAGAAACAAAGACTCAAATCTTGCTGTTCTGTCAGAATGGGGCAACCAGAGGATCTGGCTTAGGTGAAGATGGATAGTGAAAAAGAATTTGGTTTACTATTAATCACCTACATCTATGAATAAAAAGGAGGACAGACAAATAACCTCTGTTGCTCAAGAATATTTTGAAACAAAATAGAAGATCTGAAGTGATAATTATATCTCTAAAGCGACAGATGTTAAAACAACAAGATGCTTTATAAACAAGTACAGGCTAGAAATAAACTAAAATGAAATTATTGCACTATGCCAGCTGACCACAATTATTTCCAGCTTATGCTATTTCAATAACCTGTAAAATTCTAAGTATATGGGAAATAAAAGTCATATTTTTACTTTGTAAATCTAGAAAGGGTTCTTTAAAGGGCTAGTGCATTAGGAGGGTAGGATAATTTTTTAATAATTTAAAACATTCAGAGTGCCAGGTCATTCTTGCTCTTGTGTTAATCTGTGTATTATAAACAGAAAACTGCATCTTGCAACTTTCTTGATATAGATAAACTGATAGGAAAGGACATTAGGCAATCCCAGATAACAGGTTGGTTTGGGTCCATGGGCAATGCAACCTAAATAGCAATTTAGTCCGTGAAGTTGTCATGGGTTTCTGTGGCTGGGTTTTGGTAGCAGGGCAGGGGCTACAGGCGTGGTTTCTGTTGGAAACTGCTAGAAGTTTCCCCTGTCCTATGGAGCCAATGATAGCCGGCTCCAGGACATACTTCCTGCTGCTGGCCAGGGCCGAGACAATTAGAAATCACAGTAATGCCTCTGTGATAACGTATTTAAGAATAGAGGAGTGTTGTGCAAGAGAAATTCCAGCCAGGGAAGAGCAGAGTGAGAACACGGGATACCAGTGTAGACACCAAGGCCGGTGCAGAAGCAGGGGGAGGAGGGACCCCCATGGGAGCAGGGGAAGGACTCAGAACTGAGGTTGCTGCAACCCATGGAGGACTATCGGGGTGCAGAGACCCCCCTGCAGCCCATGGAGGAGCTAAGCTGGAGCAGGTGGATGCATGAAGGAGGCTGTGACTCTGTGGGAGGCCCAGGATGGAGGTGGGTCCTGCAGGAGTCCTGTGACCCATGGAGAGGGAAACTCACGTTGGAGCACATTTTTCCCTGGCAGGACTTGTGGCCCTGTGGGGGACCCACGTCAGTACAGCTCATCCGTGAAGGACTGCACCCCATGGAGGAGTGACCCACAGGACAGCAGATTGGGAAGAACTGCTGCTGGAGGGGTAGACTCACGTTGGAGAGGTCCTTCAAGGACTCTCTCCTGTGGGAGGGACCCCACAGAAGCAAGGGAAGGACTCACAGCTGTGGCCCCCATGTAGGCTGTGGTGAAGACCATGGTGATGCAGGCTGTCCTGCTGCAGCCCACTGAGGACCATCGGGGTGCAGAGACCCAACTGCACCCCATGGAGGAGTAACCCACAGGAAAGCGGATTGGGAAGAACTACTGCCTGAGGGGTGTGGCCTAACGTTAGCAATGGCCCAAACAACAACTGACTGCAACCCCCATTCCCTGTTGCCCTGCACTGCTGGGGTGGGGGCAGGAGGGAGAACATGGAAGGAAGGAGGGGTGGGAGGAAGGTGTTTTTAAGACTGTTATATTTCTCACTCTTTGGCTCTTATCCTGTTAGTAATAAATTTAATATTATCCCCACTTTGAGTCTGTTTTGCCTGTGAACGTGATCAGCAAGTGACCTCTCCCAGCTTTTACCTCTACTCATGAATCCGTAGCTGTTTTTTTTTTTTTTCTGTTTTTTTTTTTTTTTAATTTTTTCTCTCTCCTCTGTCTAGTTGCAGAGGGAGGGCGATAGAGTGGCTTTAGTGGGTGCCTGGCATCTGGCCAGGGTCAACTCACTGCAGAAGTGGAAAACACCGTTCAGCTCACCCTAAAGTAGATAGTCATGTGAGATGAGTGGCCATTTAGGAGCAGTAGCAACTTAAATCACAGTATTTGTTTGAGAAAATCATTTGTGGGGCTACTATGATTTTTGCATGCCTTAATGTACTTAGGAAGTGATTAAATATGAAATACATTGATCTTTTCCCATGACTGCCAACTAATTGGATGGAATGCTGCTGTGTTTAAGACCTCTATAGCTGATTTAGCTACCATAAGCTTCCTTGTCATCAAGAGAGAGAAACTGGCCACTGCAAAGGTCCGGTTTTCACCTGAGGCTAAAGAACATCAGAACAATCACATTACATAAGTGTCCATTTCTCTATAATAAAGGGATACAAAGGGAGCTTAGGGTGACTAGGCTGGTATTGAAACCTAATTAATTCCACCCATAATGTTGAATTCTTACTTTGCTACAAACACTTTTCTCATAAAATCGTAGAATCATTAAGGTTGGAAAAGACCTCCAAGATTATCTGTTCCAGCGTTTGACCAAATACCACCATGCTCAATAAACTATATTGCAAAATACCACATCTACTCATTTTTTGAACAATTCCAGGGATAGTGACTCCACCATTTCCCTGGAAAGCCCGCTTCAAGGCTCCAAATTTGATCAATTTACACTTCTAAGATTCTTAAAGCTGTAAGGAACTTACACTTGTATGATTCTTAGAGCTGTAAGGACACTTAAAAAGTGTTCTTTACTGTTGCATCTTGCAAGGAGGTAGAAGAATAGAGAACAAAAGTCTCTGTGGAACAATTACTTTTTCCTCCCCTTGAGGGAATGACTAGAGTAAGAGAGGCCAACAAACAGGTCTTTCCTCTGAATGCATGGAGTCAAAAATTATTTAAATAAAATTTATTTCTTTAAACAACATAAACAGAAAAATAAAAAAAAAAAAAAAAAAAGAAAAAAAAAAGGATAAATATTTGCTGATCTCCAGAATTTACCTGTGGCTGTTCTCCTTAAATTTTATACAGTTCTTGAACATAACTGAATGTGTGCAATTGAAAGGTTAGAATGTATGGAGCTCACAGTTAGCAATTGTGCAGTTGAGAGCCTCTGGGTAATAATCAAGGGGCAAACAAATAATGCAGATGTCATCACGGGAGTCTGCTATGACCAACCAGCCAGGACGATGATGCCAACAAATTATTGTTTGAGGAACTAGGGGACATTTCCAAGTCAAGTGCCCTTGTCTTATGGGGGACTTCAATTTGCCGGAGATTAACTAGGGGCGTCACACAGCTGGTACAACCTGGACCAGCAGAAGATTCCTAAAAAACCTGGATGATAACTTTATGGCAGCTGACTTGGAAGGATGCCCTCCTTGATCTGCTGCTTGTCAATAGGGTGGATCTTGTGAAGGAGGTGGAGATTGGCAGATGTCTTGGCCACTGCAACCACAAAGTGATCGAGCTTAAAGTCTCTGTTAACAGGACTAAAAGTTCCAGCAAAACCTCAACTCCAGATATGAGGAGAGCAGAATTCAGGTTGCTCCAGTAATTAGTAAGTAAGATCCCCAGGGAAAATGTTTTTGCAGATGCTGGGGTCCATCACTTCTGGTCACTTTTTAAACATCCCTAAGGGCACAGAAGCGGGCAATTCCCAAATGTCAGAAGTCAAGCAGGTGAGGCAGAAGGCTGGTTTGTCTGAACAGGGATCTCCACTTGGATACAGGCAGAAAAAGAAAGTATATGCCCAGTGAAAGCAAGATCAAGTGATATTGGAAGAATTCAGAGATGCTGTTTAGTACTGCAGGGAGTTGAAGCTAGCTAGAAATGTAGGGGACAATAAAAAGAGGTTTTTCCAATATGTTAATGGCAATAGGCAGTATAGAAATATCATTGGCCTGTTATAGGATGAGGATGGTCACCCCACAAACAGGGGCAGAGACAAGGCAGAGGTGTTTAACTCTTTCTTTGCCTCTGTCTTCAACATGGATGGTGGACTAAGGGGATCTCAGTGCCCTGAGCTGGAAAACCATTACTGTGAGAATGGTCAACTCCCAGTCAACCCTGAAATTATGTGGGATCTGCTGCTCCAGATGGATCCTACAAATTTATGGGGTCTGATGGGATTCATCCCAGAATCTTCAAAGAGCTGGCTGATGTCATAGCAAAACCTCTCTTGATGATTTTTGAGCAGTTCTGTGAGTGCAGAGAGGTCCCAGCTGACTGGAAGCTGGCGAATGTTGTCCTGATTTACAAGAAGTGCAAGAAAGGGCTCCAGAAACTACAGTCCTGTAAGTCTCAGTGCCCAGTAAAGTTATGGAGAAGATTATTCTGGGAGGTATTGAAAAACATCTGAAAGACAAGACAGTCATCAGTCACAGCCAGCAGGGCTTCATGAGAGGAAAGTCTTACTTATCAAATCTGATTTCTTTTTATGACAAGGTAACCCACCTAGCTCATCAAGGGAAGCCAGTTGAAGTAATCATTCTGGATTTCAGTAAAGCTTTCAATAATGTCTCTTGCAGGATCCTTCTGGACAAACTGTCCAGCACACAGCTGGATAAACATCATGTGGTGGGTGAGCAATTGGCTCATGCATCAAGCACAGAGGGTAACAGTGAATGGGGTAACATCAGACTGGTGACCTGTCACTAGTGGAGTTCCACAGGGCTCCATCTTGGGCCCTGTGCTCTTCAACATGTTCATAAATGACTTGGATGCAGGAGGGATATTTATGACTTGGACTGGAAGGGATATTTAAGCAAGTTTTCAGATGACAGAAAACTGTGAGGAGCTGTTAACTCCCTTGAAGGCAGGAAGGCCCAGCAGAGAGACCTCAGCAAATTAGAGGATTGGGCAATCACCAACCACATGAAGTTCAACAAGCGGAAGTGCCAGATTCTGCACCTGGATTGGGGCAATCCTGGATGTATGTACAGACTGGGGAATGAGAGGCTGGAAAGGGTACCAGGGAAAGAAATCTGGGAGTCCTGGTTGGTGGCAAATTAAATATGAGCAAGCAGCGCCCTGGCAGCAAGGAGGGCCGACTGTGTCCTGGGGGGCATCAGGCATTGTCAACCAGTTGAGGCAGGGAATTGTCCTGCTCTGTTCTGCACTGGGGCGGCCTCACCTTGCATACTGTGTGCAGTTCTGGGCACCTCAATATAAGAAAGGTATTAAGCTGTTAGAGAGTGTCCAAAGGATAGCAACAAAATGAAGGGACTTGAGGGAAAGCCATAGGAGGAGCAGCTGAGGTCACTTAATCTGTTTAGTCGTGAGGAGACTGAGGGGAGACCTCATTGCAGTCTACAACTTCCTCATGAGAGGAAGAGGAGGGGCAAACACTGATGTTTCTCTGTGGTGACCAATGAAAGACCTGAGGAAACGACCTGAAGTTGTGTCAGGAGAGGTTTGGATTGGATATTAGAAAAAGGTTCTTCATCCAGAGGGTGACTGGGCACTGGAACAGACTCCTCAGGGCAGTGGTCACAGCACCAAGCCTAGTAGAGTTCAAGAAGCAAGACAATACTCTCAGGCACATGGTGTGACTCTTGAGGTTGGTCCTATGCAGGGCCAGGAGTTGGGCTCAATGGTTCTTGTGGGTCCCTTTCAACTCAGCATATTCTGTGATTCTGTGAAATTACATTTTGAAATGTACTTTTCATAGTTTCTTCAATCTTTCCCTATTTAGAGAAGGAAAATTAATATAAAAGTAGAAAACTGAGATATTATTTGAAAGCCAATAGCATGCAAGCATGGAATGCCTCTCAGGTGATTCATTCCTTCTGAAAAGTCTGTTCATTTGTAAGACAGTGCTTAGACTATGTCAGTGTTCAGCTCAGAGAGATGAGCCACCTCAGGGAAAATGATGCTCTTTGACAGTTAAGTTTTTGACAAGACAAACTGCCTTCTAGAGGTGTCTGCATGAATATATGGGAAAGTCAGACAATCCACTCATGTTTTGAACTTTCAGATGACTGCAAGTAAATGAGGGTGAATCTGCAGCTGGACGCCTGCGTGTTAAGAGTGATCACAGGCAGTGCCATGAGAAACACATCGACTAAAAAGTAGCGTTCAGACTTCTAGAAGGACAGCAGACACGTGCACATATGCAGGCAGACTCTTGTCTTAATTGGGCTCAGGCATATATGTTATGTATGTTGCCAAATTTCACATCATTACATATGATTTGCAGTAAAATAGAATCGCCTCAGACAGCAGAATTAGCAATAGAGGCTTATATTTGTGTTTGGGTGGTTAAAGAAATGCTCTCTAGGTTCAGCACATGAAGTGCCAGACCTACTGTGACTTAGTCATTCTAAACGCTGTGGAAGTTTAATAAAACAGGGAGTAAATTGGCTTATGCCATTGGAGCTGTGCTTTTGGCTACACGACTGAGCATTTGTTTTGGAAGTTGGAGACTCTGGTTTTGATCCCAGCGTTAATTAATTGTACCAGGCATTTGCACTGCAGTCCACTAAGGAAGGTGTAAGACAGTGTCCGGATGTGGATTATTTAAACATTACTAGCTCGTCCAAGGGGCTTTAGTGGTCAGGTAATGACCAGCTGGAACAGTTAAGGCCTGTGGGTGAAGCCAATGATTCTGCATTTGTGAAGGACCTCCAAGTGACTCTGTGTTGCTCAGAAAATTTTGGACTGTATTTTTTTTATTTTATTTTGTAATTTAATTTATTTTTGAATGTTTTAAAAATCTAACCCTTAATGTCATTATACTGCTGCTCCCCTCTGCCAGAGCACTCTGTTCAGTGGCTGCAGTCTGCTCATCCTTGCTTTATCTTAATGGGAAATCATTCTGTTCGAAGCAATGCAAAAGCAAAGTATTATGGTCAAATTGTCTTAAAATTAAATGTTTCTCTGTGGAAGGAACATGTCAGCTCTCTCTCCAAAAGATAAATTGAGAAAAATAGTTTCTGAATGGAAAAAGCCTATCTCTCATAAAAATTACTGGGTAGCTATTTTTATTTGTGCAGCTATCAGTGCTTTCTCAGATCCTGCTTTACGACTTCATTGACTTTCTAGAGCAGGTCACTCACTCCACTCCTCTCACTGTGCTCAGGACTGATGCTTCACACCCTTTGCAGAGTGGAGGGCGCTCAGTAGGAGAAACAGAGGCTCCCCTCTGAGCATGAGGAGCAGGACCAGGCTGTGCTGAAGAGCAGTACATGTTCTGCACCATGGCATCCAGCTGTATTTGCAAACCGCTGATAGTGCTGACATCAAGGCTACTGCATTTTCCACTTTTAAAGGGGATTTAGTAGGCCTGTAGCTGTTGTTATTCCTGTATGGCTGGAGCTATGGCAAGGGGTAGACACTGGAGTAAGATAGAGTCATTTTTGTCCTTAGACTACCCTAATGTCTTTAGGTAGGTATATGCCACCTAACGTTTTAGGTTTCAAAAGTATTCCTCCTCCTTTGTTATGATTGTTGATTAGAAGATTGTTGTTGGGATCCTGTTAAATAGAAGAGCTGTGGAGAACAAACTGTTGATGACATCTATAAAAAAAAAACAACACCAAAAAAACACATGAACTTGAGAAATACGGTGGAAAGCTCTGCTGTGGGGTCTCAGTTGCCTTCCATGAAATGACAAAGCTGATGGACATCTGCATTACGTAACGGGCTGTCTCAGGCTGCCTGCAGAGTCATGGCATCTTTTGGAAGACCAAACTGTCTATTTTGGCTTCCACTCTGAATGTGAATCCATCTGGTGAGAGCTTGCCAGTCTCCACAGACTGCACGGGGAGCTTTAAGGTCTTCCACTGATCAATTCCATTTTACACTTGTGCTTGAGCCCAGTGGAAGCAAGCCCAGCTGAAAGCTGAGCGTGCACTCACTTGCTGTGACATCCACAGTGACAAAAAGAGAAAATATCTAGAGGAAATAAGGAAATGATCAGAATCAAAAGGCTTATACGGAAGGAAAGAAAATGATATGGAAACACGATATGAGAAGGGAATGACACTGGTGTTGCAGATGGAGAGGCAAGTGTCTTAAAACAGAATGTTTTTAGAAATCCCCTCTGTTACCGTTTTGATGCTAGTTTCCCATTTATTCATAAAGTAGGGAATCCAGTGAACCAGATCAGAGGAACATTTCTTCTATTTCTTGATTCTCTCTTAAGTTTCAACTTCTACAGGCAATAGGCAGCAAGTAGGTAACTGGTACTTTTGTTCCGGCATATCCTTCTTTTAGAATAAATTTCCATATGTTAAAAGATTTGTTTTGATATTATATGCTTTAAAGATATTTTTCTATCAATACTGTTCACATTTTAATTACAATAATTAACATAGTTTTCCAATATTATTTTGTGCCTTTGATTATATGCCTAAAAATGTTGCAGCTGTGTTTACCTATATCTTTTTTGTCTCAGGCTTCATCTGAAATGAGAATATCATTTTATATATAGCTTTCTACTGGCTTTGTGAACTGTTTTTCATAATACCCCAGTTTAGCTTCATATACATTCATACAAAGGAAAGTACTCAGCTCTCTCATTTTGAGTGGTTCTGGAACCAAAATCAGGATAGGCAGAAATTCCCAGTGTAAATTGTATGACTTTTCAAGAAATGACAAAATATGTTTTCTGTTTGAACAACACAAAAATTTGTGTTACCAGAGAATGCCACACAAAAAAACAGTGGTGGGAAGATACACTTTTTCCTATTCAGCAGAGGAGGTAGTATTAGAAAAAGCTGTTGGTTAGAAAATCTTCCTTCTTCTTTCTAGTGATATATGCAATGAATAATTGCTTGTCCATCATCTTCTTTTCCAGATATATTCTTTTACCTTCTAACTTCCATATAGCTGACCTATTTCTGGGAAAGGGGCAAGGTGAATTATAATTAAGTTTTGTACAGCTGATGTGGATAAGAGATCTCTCACTCATTATTGAAGCATCAGCTACCATATGTGGTCTGTAGAGCAGCCAAATATTTGTGGTCCAGCAGCTGCTAACAAGAATTTCTGATGTATTAGGCTTAGGATTCTCTTCACTGGGAATTGGAAAGGTCCACAGAGTTTCAAGAGTGGCTATTGGGATTCCCTTCCTGCTTGAAAGAATCCAAAAGGGCATATCTGAAAGCAATTGTTTCAGCTAGATTGCTCTGGTGCCAGCTTCTGGAGGCTGCCAGCAGAAAGAGAAGAGCTGCTCTTGGGGTGGGGGATTTTAAAACAATTCACCAAAGGACTTGAGAATTGCTCACTATGGAAAGATAAGAATGGAAAGCAAAGTGAGGAAGAAGAAGACAAAATCTGGAGAGGGGAGGAAGAATGGCAAAAAGATAAAAAGAGATTAATAATAAAAGGTGGGTGACTAGGATCTTTAGATTCCTAAGGCAGACGTAAAGGAAGCTTCTACATTTCCTGCTACTATTTTTCATTGAAAATAGTCTGCCAGAACTGGACATTTTAAGCAGGTAGTACCTTAAATCTCCAGCTATTACTGAAATACACAAATTTCACAGTACACTCAACAGCCGAAGAATCAATTGAGGGATGAAGGCAAAGTATTTAAATGGCTTCATCTTCTCTGTAGCTTATATAGCATAGTGAAAGCTTTCTACTGAAAAGCCAATGGGCTACAGATCAGAATCACCTTCCTCTATATTTTACCTGTTGAGTGGTTATCCCTCTTTCATAAAGGTGCCTGATATGCTATTTATAATAACACTGTGCATTCTGCTACATTTTTGTAATGTGCTTCCACAGTATTTTCCAAGTAAATAATGTTATCAGAGAATGGCATTATGAAATATTATCAACTTCAAGCTCTAAGTAATCATGAAACTTAAAACCTGTGAGATTATTTTTTTAAAATTATTTTCTGGTTTGTGGTATGATTCAACCTATTTGCCACAAATTTGGGGGCTAGAAAGCTGCTGGTTTTATATCAGATGTTGAGATTTCCACTTAAGCAGTGTCACTTCGGGAGTTATTTTTTCAAGAGAAATGAGAAATATTTCAGTATTCATATTAAATTTATGAATTGCACAGCATTCTTTTGTCTTTCGAAGACAATTCAAATTGCTGCATATGTTTTGTGGACAGCCCCTTATTAACTGATTATTTCTCATGACAAGTGCTGTGTTTATTTCTTGGTCATGCAAGACAGGTTTCCCTCTAGACTTTGTACTCTAAATACTGATTTGGCAGTTTACATTCTTAAGGCAAAAGGAATTAAATGCTTCCTTCAGGCATCTTAAGTGAAGCTAATTTTAATATTAGAATCAAGAAAGTTATTTCAGTTATAAAATACAATCAAAGCATCCAGAATATAATATTTCAATACTCTCATTATATTAATGGCACATCCCAACACTAAATATAGCCTGAGTTAATTAATATTGTGCTGTAATTATGAAAGACTGTTTAATTTGCAGGATGTTTTTTTGGAATTGGGCTTTGATTCTGAAACATAAATATTTGATTTACTTCAAACCATTAGGGAGAAGTCAAAGGGAAAGAAATCATTCCTGCATCTTATGTCCGCGTTCACTGAATGGCATCAAGTTAATTTGCTCCAATGGAGGTTTCTGATGTACTATGTATTGGGCCAGAGGCATTGCATGCTCAAGGAGTAGGCCAAGCCCCATTGTTTAAGGTATAGATTTTCTTCTTTGAGGAAATCCTTATAAGATCATAGAATCATTTATGTTGGAACAGACCTCTAAGATCATCATGTCCAACCTAACACTGAGAAGTCCACATGCTTATATGTTCTTGGATTTTTTCAGAAATAATTTGAACTTTAGGCTCTTATAGCAAAAGACACAACATCTTATCTGAGTTCAGATGGGCAGAGACCAGTAGAAATGCTGTAACCTGATGAAGAGCTGATTGTAATGATAAAAATTTCAGAGTTTGGGGTTCCTCTGTTTCTGGGCTCCAAAGGTTGAAAATGTAGGTTTTGTGTTACTTTGGGGTTTTTTTAAGAGGTGTGTGTGAGGAAGGACAGTCACTAACAATGCATATAAAGAGGAACAGACTGGCATATCAAGACATACATGCCTCAACCCTGACCTGTCTGACTTTTATGGCATATTCACCAGAACCAGGCTGGGCCATCGTACAGCGACATGTGGAAGCTGACGCTTCTCTGAGAGAGACTTTGGACCCCCAATGGTAAAGAGCAGATCACACACAACTCACCTCTGTTTTCAACCAGACATGGTACACACTTCAGGGGAAAGAACTCAGGCAGCACTGACAGCTCATGGATCTGAACGCTAAACATCCCACATAAAACCGCTTGAGGCTTTTTCACTCCTTAGGAACTGAAGCAGGATTGTTTTTGCTTTTAATCTTGACTTCTTTATGTGATGCACCTCAGTAAAAATGAAGTCACCTAAAGGCCTCACTGTAGAGCAATATGCTTAAATTTAAGCAGATGAAATCGGAGAAGTTGACCTTGTGCCTTCCTCTAGAAAGGGGGCTGTTGTTCAGCTCTGTGTGTTTCAACATTGTTGTCATTCACTACTCCTCAGAGGCAGTTGTGTCAGACTTGTAAGAATGTGCTTCAAAATCTTTCTTAAGAGTGACTGCGCAATATTAAGCATATAGGCATAAGCTGCCATTATTGCATACTCATGGTCTTGAAATAATGATATGCATTAAATGCACTAGGTTCACAAGTAGAATATATTTTTACAACTATTGTATTGTGAAGTCTCTCTGGAAGGACACGGTGGCTTTTTCAGCTGGATCTAGGGTATTTAGAAGCCACATTGTGTTGTCAATAGCAATGCTACAGCCTCAGTGTTTTCAGGAGGTTTTCAGGGGCAGGGCCAAGTGGTTCCTTCAAGGACATTGTTACTACATCAGGAGAAATAAAACTCCAGCTGGAGCAGAAGGACTGAGAGGAGTGAAAAGCCCCAGAAGCCTTATTGTCACTAAGAAACTAAGTAAAGAGGGTTCTAAAAAGACACAGGCAGTAAAATTGCTGTCATAATTTGTGATTTCACGTGATATCTGGTACAATTTAAAATAATTGTACAGCTTGAAACAGAATTTTTCACTTTTGGTTCACAAAGCTACTGTTCAACCCTCAACATTTCTGGTGAACCATGAAACATTTTTGCCAACCCTCAGGCATTCCTGTGGGCCACCACGTATCCTATTGGTCTGTGGTTTTACTGAACACAAAGATGACATAATGACTGATTATTGTGCTTCATCAGACTTCTGCAGATCATTACCACAACCTCATGGCCTGCTGATGGTACACAGAGCACAGCTTGGCAGCCACAAGCACAGAAGTGAACCCATTGTCTGACAGAGGAAGAGGGATAGGAGTTTGTGGAGCAGGCATCTGTATCCAGGTTGTTGTTCTAACAGGCTGTGGGAAGTGAGAGATGTTCTTCTCATCTTCTGGTTGCCTCATCAGTCTGTTTCAGCAACATGCAGCAATATACAGCAAGTAGCAAAACAGATAATTCCAATGGTGTTTGCAACTCTTTGTTAAAGCACATTTCCCTCTCCTCCTCTCATCTTGTTCACAAGATGTCTTTGTGTCTCAGTGCTGAATACAGACAGGAGAATTTCATTCCAATAAGTATTTGAACCTCTGTAAAATTCAAGGCTTCTTTCGAAGTATTTTTAAAAAAAGCCAAAAAAAATAAAGGGAAACAGGAAGATCATCCTGAAGTGAAGGGTCATTGACAGTATCTACACCAAGCATAATTACTTTCTCTTCTACAAGGAAGTTGGAGTTGGAAAGACTTTGTTCGGTGACTACTACTGTTATAACAAGCCAAACACCTTCCACAAAGAGCACTTCAATCAGTCCCAAAATTCTCTGGCATTCTAGAGATCAGAGTCCTCAACCAATCTTTGTAAGTAAAGAAACTCTTTTCACTGTCAAAATATCCCACCACCAGTCAGTAGTGGCCAGGGGGTAACCTATCTGCTTGATTTTAACTTTAGAAAACTGATAGAAGAAGCAAACTAGTGTTAAGAAGCACAAAGCGTCTTAGAAGTGGTCAGAAGAATAATGTTACAAGGTCTTCACCTTCTCCTAACAGCTAAGGGAATCAAATAGAAATATCATGTATTAATGGTGTTAGATCCTGTTAACAAAAGCCAGACAGTGTCTTGTAGTATTGGGATAGCTCTACTCCTGGCAAACCTAGAGGTTTATGGAGATTATGTTTGGAGTGCTGTGTGAATTCTCAACCAAATTAAAAATAGTATTCCTAATCAGAAGGCCAGCCACAGATAGGTACAGGACCCCAAATCAACAGATGAATATTGCAAAAGAAAGCAACAAGATTTGAGACAAGGTAGAAAAGATAAATGGTCCGCGGCTTGGCCTGGCTTCTGGGAACACAAAGTCACCATCATTCATCATGGAGGAGAAAGAAACCATGTCAGAACCCTGAGTTGCTGTTACACCTGAGTATGTGCATGGCTGGAGGGCTCCCACAGGTCTTCAGCACCTGGGTGGCCCAGCGATGCATTGGCTTTCAGGTGCTGGTCTCACAGAAGCACAAAATTAGGACTCAGGCCAGTTTATTATCAAGGATGGACTTATCTGCAGAGTCCCTCTTGCCTAGCTTTAAATTTCCAGAGAATCAGTATTTGAAGCAATCAGGCTCTTTTTCAGTCAAAAAGGAAATGTGGATGCATTTTTAAGATACAGTGAACCTTGGCTATTTTAGACATTTACTTCAGTGGTGAATTGCAGCTCAGAAACTGCCTTTGTTGTTTGACTATAGAAAAACTAACTCAGATTTTAGATGTTTAAGGTGGTCAAATGAATCTTGACCCTAAGACAGAACTGGCCATTATGAGTTGCTGTATTTGTCATTTGAACTGTCATCCATATTGTGTGGCCTTTTGAAAGTCCTCCTATGTGCTTCTTGCCCTTAGAGATCACCCACCATGAAAATTTCTGGCCCTCATTTTTCAGCTTTTCTTCTTTGTTGTTCTACTTTTTTCCCCCCAAATACTCATGTGCTTCCACCCCTGACTGCTTTTGTTTAAAAACCCTGTCCTTATTCTCACCCTTCTAAAGTAAATTGAATGATCCATACGTAGGGTTGAAAGGAGAAGGTTTCCCTTTGATCTAGCAATCATCTCCTCTAGTTTCTTGTCTTGTACCTGGCTGCTTGGGACAAAGGCACATGATTTGCTTTATGTTTCTGTAGTGCTTGGTACAATGGAGCCTATTCCTTGACCAGAGCTCTAAGGCACAGTGGTTGTACAAAGAACAGGGGAATAATGAATAGTAAATGAAGTAAGAGCTAAGTAAATAGAGAACGATGATGAGGGAGAGGGAGCACAGGGATGGTGATATGAGAGGAGGCCAGAAAAAAAGAGAAGAGGAGAAAGAACCAGAAGATGCAGTGAGAAGCACTGGAAACTGAGGGTAGAAAGTTACAATGCCACAGGAGTGGGAGGGGAATGGAAAATAAAAATCAAATGTGAAAATGAATACTATATGAAAATAGCAATGGTAGGTGAATAATGTAAAAGTAGTTCAGAAAGCCCCAGAAGGATTAAAAAAAAAAAGGCCAAATACTCAGGAAAAAAATGGAAGGATGAGGAATGGGAGGCAAAAAAAAGGAGGCAAACAGGACAACCAAAATATGGTATGGCTTGGGATAAACTAGTTGACTCCAAGACTGCAGTCCCCATATGAACACAATGACCTAAGTTAATGATTATTTTTTTTTAATTTATATATGCAAAATTGCTTGTAGTGGTATCTTTATCAACTTATTTTTCTAAGATGACAGAATAGCCCCTTTTTTCATCTGGTTAATCTACAGTTTATATTCATAAATGGCTGAGAATTAGAGGGCAAAGATAAACTCTGCACAATGAATTTTGCAGCCCAAGAATGACAACGTTCAGTCCTGCCATGTCAGCCCCAGAGCCTGCCTTTGGATGTACAGCTCTTACTGAGCTACACGTGTACATGTGAGGGCAGGTTTAGTACTGCTCTCCAGCATACAATTAACACAGAAAGTCTATACATTATCTCATCTTGCATTTTTATTATTTGCAGCTTATTGTTCAACTGAGCATGTATCATTGGTTAATTAATGCTGCCAACACTCTGCTCCACTAAATGATTGTTTAGCCTAGAGTGGAATAAAATACTACAATGACTAATACAATATCATTATGTAACAGAAAATTAAAAATCTGATAATTTGATTGGAAGTCTCAGGTGAGTTTTTTGTATAAAAGTGTTAACCTCAAGTAGCTATAAACAGGTAAATGTTTTATTCAGCTGACTGATAAGGAATAAATGCTTATGATATAAATTATGTATAATTAATACTCCTGGGATAAAAAAAAAGCATGCTAATAGGTTGTCAGTTAATTAGGAAAGGAATATGAGGTAAACAAAGGTGATTAGAATATACCCTGGGACTATAAACAGAAATTGTGCCTTAAATAATCTGTAAAAAACCTCTCATATTAAACAGCAAATACTTCAGCTTTAATTCAGAGCAAAAACATAATTCTTTATAGAGAAAGGCACAGTGGAGATGTTAAATGAAGAAGCAGCTTGTGATAAAAGATCTGGAGGCTGCTCAGTAACTCACCTTCCCTGTTCTGCTCTACCTTGGTCCGTAAATTGTCTTGGTCTATCCTCAGGTAAAAGAAAGCTAAAATAAGCTTTGCAGAAAATACGGCAAATAATGTGCTATAGGACCAATTTTAGCTCATAAAAATGACAGCTAGTAACAGTTGGTCTTAAATCTGTAACATAGGAAATGTTCCCCAAATCACTTTATGCTTCTTACCTGCCCTTTGACTCACTGATCCTCCCTGCTTCTGCCAGTATCTTTATGTGATAAATGAGACCATCCTCTTTCCTGCCATTCTGTAATTTCATTTGAAGTAGACATTTGAGATATTTTCTCATGAAACAGGACTGAAGTAGAGAAAGACATGACAGAGATGAATGATCATTACAATCTCAGCCAAGTCTTTCCTTTGTGTTAGAAGGGGACAGATCTGCATTGCCTTCCAAGAACAGCCATCCTGGAGATGACTGAAGATTCATCTCCCCTGTGCCTTGTTTAGGACAGCAATAAAAAGCAGCTGACAAGGGAAGAGTTTAAGAACAAAACAAGTATATATGATACTTCTCTTCAAACACTTAGAACTTGGGGGCTTTCTGACCTGGATATCTATGCTAATCTCCAATGAGTTTATTCTTCTGCAGTCTGGCCATTCCTCCTTTGAATGTATGTAAACTTTGGCTATTCCTGAGAACATTCAAGGAGAATAGTGAGAACATTGTCCCTGGTATGAAACTTACCAGAAAATGCTGAGCAGACTCAGTACAAGAGATTCCCTGCAGTGCCAAGCAAACTAAAAAGCGTAATTGCCTAAAAGAATGTAGGCTTATTATGGGGTTGTAGAGCAAAGGGAATTTTGAGATTGTTTAAAACCTAACCTGGAGTTGATAGTGGGTAAGACGGGTCTCAATGCCAGCCACTGGAACGAAAGGCTGTAGACCTAAGGGGCTCACAGGTCCCTGTGCTTGTCTAAGAACAGTTACTGGGGATACCCAAACTGGGGGTTACATGTTTCACCAGTGGATTTCAATCCGGATAGCTGGAGAGGAGGAACAGGCCTGAACTGTTATTCGTGTCTGTTGCGTGGGGTGTGTGCTTGCATGGGCATTGTTAAAGGCACTGTTCTCTGTGCTGATCCATGGGGCCAGTCATATATCCATGTGCTTGTGTGCCTGCTGGGAATATGTATCCAGCTGCCTTGCCAGTGGCTGGAACTGGAGACTGGGCACTGCAGCAGGCCTGCATCTATGGGGACAGGAGCGATCCTGGGAAGACAGATCCCCATAGGTGCCAAAGGCACTGTGTTTGGTTACCTCTAACAGTACACAGCTGCAGTCTACAGCCTACAACAGAACACATTCATGCCACCAGAAGTTGCACAGGTCAGACATGCACTGCTGACTGCTGTTTTTCCTGAATCACTCTCTCCTCCTACCTTATTTGACAGCCTCAGGTTCATGTCTCAGAAGAGACACTGAAAGTTGTCACCTGTCTTCTCTCTCTGCAGCTCTAATGAAAGTTCATGTAAGCAGTGTTCTGAGAAAGCTATCCAAGTGTGGAGGGGTCACCACAAAGCAGAGCCCTCTGTGAGTCACCACCTGGTTTCTGCAGTGAACTGCAATTGTGGTAGTGGCTATGGTGCAGAGGGATATAGCTTTCCTCCTGCAAAACCTGGACCCTTTGGAAAATGAGTTCAGTTACCCTAAAAACTGCTTCTTGGAGCTTTATTAAATGACTGTAGGGGATTCTAATGCTCCCACATTTTTAACTGTGTTATTCAGGTCTCATGGGGTGGACTGAATCAGGTCAATGCTGTTTTCCTAAGTTACAAAAAAGAATATTCTTCTGTCCCTTACACAATTTAGTCTTAAAACTGACATGAAACCATTTGCAAACATGTTCATCCTGTAGGGTGTGTCACCAGTTTCTCAGTGAATCAAAAATATAACTTAAAAAAAAATCACTTTAGAAATCAGTGCCTAATTTTCCACAAAACTCGTCTCCATAGAATGGCGTAATTCTGGTGGAGAGGTAAGTTAGGTATGCTTTGGTTTGGTAAGTTAGGTATGCTTTGTTGTTTTTAGGATCAGTTCAGGAAATGCATAAATTAAATCTCCATTTTATATTGTACAATTATGTCAGAGAGAAGCTTGGGCTGGAGTTGTGGAGGCAGATGTGTGAGTGACCCAGCACTGGCTGTGCCCTCACCCACACTGCATGGTCCCAGGGTGCTGGTAACAGGGTTCATTGACACACCTCAACACAGCAAGTGATGAATCAGGGCCAGAGCACAGGCAGGGGCTCCAGCCAGGACTAAAAGATGGAGGCAGAGGTGGGGCTGGAGACCAGCACTGCTGCACCATCACTGAGACAGGGACTGATGGCCTCAGGGAGTCTGGAATGGGGTCCTGAGCAGGGTGGGGTGAGGTCCAAGAGAGGCTGGGATGGGACAATGCTGATGGTGTCTTCAGGGCCTGGACAGATATATATTGGATGATTGCTTAAATTATGTGAGATAAAGAAGTGTCATACATTTATTATTAGTCGTAATATTTATATCCTTATATACCACCTACACAGACTAAGAGTCAATGATCTTTTCCAAGAGTAGTAGGAGAAGTGATATCTGAATGACGGAAGGTAGAAGACACCAAAATATGTGCATTTTCCCTAAGATTTTAACCCCACAAAAATAGAATCAAGTTAATGTTTGCTTGGGTCAAGATATTTTTCCCTGCATATTAAGGTAAACTAATTGTTGTCTTTAGATATGTCAACTTCACAGTTGCACAGAAATCTACAGAATACAGCAAAAGAGGTCTAAAACAAAAGAGGATCTCATGGAGACAGCCGGCTTTGTTGGGTGGTGCAGATGTGGCCAAATACTTGCATACATTTGGGCTATCTGAAAGTGGTATCTGCTTTCACCTAGGTATCAAGCTACCACATCAAGTGGTCTGAAATAAAAATCTTTCTATCATAGTATATGGCCCCTTCACCTCCTTTTAATGCTTGGAAGATAGGAAAATACTTTCAGAAGGAAACTTTTAAAGTCATAAGACTTGTAAACCTAATTTAAAATATAAGAGAAGATAGATGCCAGAATCTGTTCAAGTTCACATTTTAAATTACCTCAGTGCCACAAATTAGTTGTGCATTTCCAAGATTGCTTTTGCCCAGTTTATATGCAAGTGACTAAGGCCATATCGATTTTCTTTCTCTGAAGCACAGGCTGAAGATAGGAAGTACAAAACATTTTGCCAGCCTTAAATATGGAGGGTTAAAATTACCAAATGTAAAGCTCTAGCAGTGGGCTTTTAATTTGGCTCAAGCTTTCAGAGTCTGGCAGGCTGATGAAGTATAATTGCCATGGGTGAAAGCAGAGCATCAATTAACAGACACATGCAAGGTTGGCACCTACCAAAAATTCACCCTGAAAGATTTAAAGACAAATAACTCAGTGATCAGACACACCTGGAAATCTTGGAACAAACTTCATAGAGTTATGAAAATTAAACCTGCTAAAAACTTCCAGTTGAGTATCTGGAACAATGCAATGTGGAAGCCAAGGGGGGAAATGATATTGTATATTACTTATTGTAAATACCAGCGTATTTATGGAGCAGATTTCAAGTAAAATTCTAGT
This sequence comes from Lophotriccus pileatus, assembly GCA_035583135.1. Taxonomy (NCBI): domain Eukaryota; kingdom Metazoa; phylum Chordata; class Aves; order Passeriformes; family Tyrannidae; genus Lophotriccus; species Lophotriccus pileatus. Next base: position 99,264,754 of record JAWWES010000115.1, on the reverse strand, counting down.
AATACAAAAGACAGTCAGTATTACAGGTGAAGAGCACAATAGCCAGTCTGTTCCAAAAAAGGTTCTCTGAAGACCCAGTGGGTCTGAATCAAACCTATTGATATCTGTGAAAGCTTTTTCCATTTACTTCAAATTGCTTGGATTCAGACTAACAGTTTGAGAAGTCAGATTAAAGCCTTCACAGATGCATATGGGCCTTTGGGCTTCCCAAATGAGTTCAGTCTACATTTCAAGGCATTTTACAGTTGATTAAAATATAAAAGTAGGAGGAAATTCTTACAAATACTTGGTGTCTGCCTTAAGATGATTCAGGATGTAAATCTTCTTAAAAATACTAAATCAACTTTGACTTTTTTTTTTTTTATTTTTTTTTTATTTTTTTTTTTAGAATTTTTGAAGTGTCCAGTGAAGGCTGGACACTTTAAAATTCCTAAAGCAGAAATAGGTAAACTCTGAGAGGTGTGGAAATACTGTCCTCAGCGATGTGAATGACTGCTCCCCAGAACTGGCTCTTGTGGATTTTAGTCATATCCTTTAGATAGTATATTAGGAAAAACTCTTTCTAAGAAATTAAAATGTACTTTCAAAGAAAATATTTATATGGTCAATTCTCCTTGCTATCAGAAGAAAGTTTATGTGGATGAATTCTTGAAAGGCAAGACCAAACATAAACAATGTCTATTTATGATAAAAATGTTACCATACAGTTCATTGTTCCTTTGATGAAAATACAGAAACTTTTTCATTATGGAAGACAGTACAATCTGTTACAGACACTGATATATTTTAGAGTTTTTAAAAGTGCTTCCTAATTGAGTCAGTATTGCTTGGGCCTCAGTTCAATAAAGCACTTTATAGTGTGTCAACCTTTAAGTCTGGCAGGATTTATGTTCCAGCGACTTGATCTTAATCAAGCATTAGCCATTAAATAAATGCTTAAATGCTTTGCCGAACAGCGCTGTTTTTAAAGCACTCTATGCTGAAACAAGCCCCAACAATACTCCCTTTTCATACTGGCCTTCTCCCCTCTTGCTGTTGCTGAAAAACTCCTCTGGTTTTCTTTTCTTGGTCTCTCTTGTTTTCAAATTGGCTGCATTCATCAGTTTGCAGAAACCCCAAAAGGTTTTGGGGGTCTCTGCACTAAAAAAGTCAGGGGCTCCACTTTCTTCCTTGGGCTACAGTGCTGTGACCTTTACTACTTCCCAGCAGTTTTGCTGGCTTCTAAGCTGGCTCACACAGGTAACTAAATCCCATGTTATTTTTATGCTATATCTAATTAAGTGTACAAAGGTGTCTCTTCTCGTTTTGTCTATGCTATAAGTCATAAATTTGAGTTTAGGAATAGCTACTCAGAGCTGAGCTGGCCAGGAATATGCAATGTAAAATATAACTGTGACAGTTGTTTTAGTAACAATTTTAGCCTATTAATTCTATGTATATGATACTGAAGATGAAATTCACTCTATTAAATCTGTAGCAAATTCTGGATTGGCAGCCATAACTACGTTATGGTTGAGTTGGTTTGAATTCTGTTTAAATGAATTATTCTGAGCAGAGTCTCTTGGGGAAACTGAAGATGACAATTTAAGAAACATTTCAGAGACACAGATAAATCTGTCAATTCAAAAGTAATTTTTGAGAGGGCCAGAGACTTGTGGAAGGCTGGTGTGTTACCGCTGAGAGTACAGAAGGGCAGAGCCCAGGTAGGTGCAAACAGGTGCAGCACTCTTGAAGTCAGGGAAAATACTTTGATTCAAACCAGATGAGATCTTGCTATCTGTAGTGTGGCTTAGGAGATACAATTTGTTCTGGCCCAGAGGCTCAACTCTGACTTTGAAATAGCTATTTTTTTGGGTAGAAACCAGGTGTTATTTCCAAGTGAGATTTGGATTTCATCTGTACTTAGTCATACTGTATTGTAGAATATCTCTCCACCCTTTTCTTGAATAGATCTCATAATTCATACTCTGAAATAAGATGTGGTTTTTAATTCTTCTGTTTGTTTAGCTGCATAGGTATGGTATACGTCTGTCTTTTATTTGTAGGTCTGTTTCAGGAGGGAGAAATGAAGGGAAGAATAAACATGGAGTAAGAGTAACAAAATGAAAGAATATTTAAATGATTTCAAATGGATTGTAAAGTGTTGCATCATAAAGGATTGGCAAAAAAGCCCTCTCCTCATGAGGTCTGGCTAATATTAGGAATTATTGCCTCAAACGCTGCAGGTGTGGATCCATTTCTTTCATTGCTAGCAAATGGGGCTGCAACTGCCTTTGACAATGTAAAAGCTGCACAATCCCCATGCCCCAGGGCAGACAATGATGTTGGTGAGATGCTGATTTTCGGATAGAAAATTACAATGGTTATATAGTAAACAGCACCTGGAAGTTTAGTAATGATTTTTTCAATTAACAGCAGCACTATGGTCTGATTATTCATGCATGCTTTCTATGAAAGGAAAGAAAAGAGGCAGATGTTGAAAAGAATCATTGGTTGAGGGATTTTTTTTTTATTTTATTTTATTTTTGTAACTGGAGGTAGAGCCTCCTTTCTGGTATTAGTACTTCTGATAATGTTACACCAAAACTAGTGAATTAAAAGCTTTTAAAAAAATTAAAAATGGTTTGACTTTTCTACTCTGCCATTAACTCCAGATACTCACAAGAATTGTGCATGAAAATGGACAAGAATGTGTATATATGTGTATGAATTCTTACACAGACTTTATTCTCTGCTGTAGTTTGATATGTAGTTTTGGCATGCAACTAAGAAAAAAAACTCAAACACTTAAAACTACATGGCCATGCAGTTCTTCAGCTTTAACTACTGGATTGTCTGTGATAATAATGGCTGGATCTCTCCCCTTAGAAGTCCACCAGGTGTGCACCTGCCAGGTTAGTTATTTTAGAGTGCTGAGATTTGAAAACACTCCACCATCTGCAGCATAAATTTAAAAGTACAGTAAGGCATACTGGTACCTCATATATTTTCTCTCTCTAGTCATCATTTATTTTCACAGCTGTTCTCGACCCACTGCCAAGCAAAGACCTCTTCAGTTTCTTTTCTATCATATTGAGGCTTAGTCAGTATCTTAACAAAGAATGGGTGAGGCAATGCTTATAAAATACAAACTCGTTTTTCCTTTAACCCTTTGTAAATTACCATAACTAAATCTTTTGTAAATCTCTGAAATGTTTTCATCTTTTCTTAGCAATAAGCTGTTGCACATTATTCTTACAGGACTTCAAGCCTAATTTTGCAGATCTAAGAAATTCTAGGAAGAAATTATTAGGAAACTTCGGATATTCATGCCAATGTGTTGGGGTTATCTGAATCAGACTCAGATTTTCTGGGCTTTGTTGATCACTGAACATGTGAACAGAAGGACAGGTAAAAACATTCATGTTTCGTTCCTGTCTCTGGTCAGCCAGCTTGTACAAAAGTTATAAAAGACATTGCTGTGGGGTGAAGTTGACTGTATGATGAATGTGAACTTGTGTAAATCCCTTCTCTGAACCAAGGCCAGGGCTGGACACACTATGTGCTGCTGTCTGTAAAGAGTCTTGGTTTGCCATAGATTAAAAATTCCTTGTTGCTTTTCTAGTTAATGCCCAGCAGAGGCAAGTGACACTGAAGTTAGTGTGGTATGGTTTTTTTGTTTGTTTGTTTGTTTTTGTTTTTGTTTTTGTTTTTGTTTTTGTTTTTGTTTTTGTTTTTGTTTTTGTTTTTTGTGCTAGCTAAGTGATTGCTGGATATTTCAAACATCTTTGGTATCTTCTGACATGTTTTCCATGCTGGTTTACTGCCTCTAGTCTTGGAAACTAACTTGTGTCAGACCCATCTAAAACCTAGGTGAGAAAGATGTTAGGCACAAGCCAAGGAATCATGGCAAACACTTGACCAGAGCAGGTCCATGAACTGCAATGCAGGATTCCTCCCCATCACCCTGCTGAAATAGCAGCTGGGGGAATGGGCAGTGATAAAGTGTTTTCCTTCTGAGGGGGAGCATGGGTCTGGCATAACAAAGGACCTTCCTTTGCTGTGAACATTCATGGTTGGGTAGTTACCCAACTGTAACTGCTGTAACAGGGAAAGGTGTGATCTTATTCAGGTAACACTATGCTTTTTCTTCATCTTTATGCACATATATATAGGAATCTATCTTTTTAGATTTTTTCCTTATTTTAGTGGACATTTTTGCTCCTTAATTATTTTTGATTCCCTTGGGCTTTTCATTGCTTATTCAGTGTAGGACACTTCACATTTTCAAGTTCAGCTTTCACCCGTGTTTGTAAAATACAAATATACACTTGTATATATAATCTATTATCTGTCTATCTAAACCTACTCAGGGCCAAGCTAAGAATATAAATGCCTGTCCGAGAGATGTTGTCTTGCAAATGAGAACGTCTGACATTGATCAGCTGTAATAGTTCAGGTATGCAAGTACTTGTCCAGTCACTGACAGGTTCTTTCTCAGTTAAATTTGGGTGCTGTTCTGGCCAAGAGCTTCATGCTTTTATGAGTTGAATATATTATACCTTGTGTCTGTCCAAGTACACAATGCAGCATGAAAAAAGGTTGAATAATATGAACATGAAGACATTGAAACATCTAGATACTTAGACTTTAATTTACATAATCCAATTAAACTGGAGATATGCATACACATGTATATACTATGGATGAAAAGAGCAAATAAAAATTATTGGCTCAAAATTCAGGTAAGACAAATGAAGTCACATAGATTTCGAGGCAGTTATATGAGCTCAGTGAATTGCTTCTTGAACTTTGGACAAAGGACCTTGTTCGTGCTGGGGCAGACGTACACAAGGAGAAGGTGACTGAGGGAAGCTGGACTCCACCCCACTCCAGACATCCACGTGATGTGGCTGGCATCTTTTGCAGTCAGGTGAAAAGAAGGTTGCATTGTGGCTGTGTGGTGTTTCTCATGTCTAATTGTTCTCACGTCAAACACTGGTTCCTTGCCAAACTAAGCACTTTCTGTATCTTCTGAATCTCACTTGAACACCTTCATTTTGAAACTTTTGAAATGCTGAATTTTCAAAATAATTTATAATTCCTATTTGCCAGGTAGGATAAGGTATGTCATTGTTATCAAGATAACAGATAAAAACAATAACTGGAAATATCATAGCAAATGAGACCTTTGAGACAAATTATTCTGTCTCTCAGGTCCTATGTCAAACAAAGTGTTCAGCAAGAGACCATACACACTGCACAAATTATTTTATATTCTTGATGAGCATTACTCAGAATCACTTTGTTATGCCAAGAAAGCTTTGGCTGACTTGCGTTTCCTGACTTGTCATTGCTTTGCATCTTTTCCTCAAGGGAAGATCCTGCAAAGAAGATAGTCTGAAGGAAGTGTGCAATTTAAACAATGCAGAAATAGTATCTTTTAGATCCACTAGACATGGAGAGACATCAAAGCTGAAGTAAGCTATTATGCTATTATACTACAGTGCATTAAGTCCATCAACATATTGATTAAATTGCAGGCTCCACAGAGGGTATGGACAGTATGGCTTGTCCAGCTGGGAAAAGCTGTCTTTACACTTGGTGCAGAAACATCAGGGATGCTCTTTGGTCCTATTTTGAGGATCAACTCACAGCTTTGTAACTGATGAACAGAAAGGAATATAAAAAAGGATATTTTAATAAGTTCAATTAAGTCTTTCTTATGGTGGTACATGTAGTATTTGGAGTGTAAGAACACACTTTGCTACCTATAACACTGGATTTTTTTGTATCTTGATCAATCAAACGAGGACAGTGTTCTCTGGCTGTGTAAGCCATGGACCATCTGGGACCAGCTGTGCTCATTGTTGACCTAGTAGGAATAAATGGAAGACAAATAAGAGTGCAACTGCCTGTGATTATATTTGCTGCCCTTGTGACTACTATTGAAGTGTCTTTAAATTAGTTTGTTTCGGCTTGAGGCCTAATCCTGCCAAGCACATTTTTAGCATGTGATCATGTGCCATCAGTGGGAACAAACTAAAATAAACAGAATCTGAGTGTGCTCAGTGTCTCTGAAAACTGGACCATTTATTCTCATGCAGGGTTTTACTTCAGTAGCATTTGAAAATTATGCTCACTATTTCATTTCCTTTAGGATTTTTTGTGCCTGTTTTGGAAATTATTACATCACAATATGCAAACAGACTATAATATGTCATAACTGAACCATGGAAAGGGTACCAGTAACTGCCAAATTATCACTTTTATAAACCAAAGAACTGGAGGGGTCAAATAGTATTTGGACTTACAAAATAGTTGTTAAAATGTTACACTAAATAGAAAAGACTCTTCTGACTATCTAAAACCATAATTGCAAAACTATTTTAAGGTCTTTTGCTAACAAATGCAAGTGATTAAAATTACTAGAATGATATACTTTGTGCTTTTGTGTTTCTGGTCATAATTATGTTCTCTCATGTCAAGAGTAGACTCCACTTTACTGTCCTTGGTTAGCTCACCATTCATAGTCAGCCAGTACCCATTGACAGATTTACCCAACAGAAAAATACCAAATGCGAACAATACAGCTGAGCCAAATACATTTAAAAAGAAATAGTAATTTTCGTATGTTCTGCTCTACCTGACAATCAGCTTTTAACTAAGCTGTGGAGTGGGAGAAAACCATGGAGAGCAAGGTACAAAGGAAGAAGGCGGTAGTGATGCTGTTGGTGTCACTCTTCTTCTGAGTCAGATCTGAACTTATGCCCCAGCCTTGTGTTTGGTAGTACAGTGCTGCTGAGATTGCTGTGTTTCAGCAGAGATATCAAATGAAGGTCCTGACCTTGTTCTCATTAGAGATCCCTGGGTACTTGTTCTCATTAAAGATCTCCTGGCACTTTTCAAAAGGGAAAAAAGTGTTAGCCCCAGTGTCTTGGCCAAATTCCAGCTTGGGTAATTGCGTTTCTGCCTACCTAAATTCCCTTGGCTGTTTCAATTCAACGTTATTTTTAAATTCTCTCCTAAACCTGTGTGTAGTATTAGTATGTGCTGGGAGACAACTGCCTCTGGCACCCTAGATTTGTTTGCATTTTTGAGGTAGAACTGATATTTGTATATAATATTAACAGTTTGTTAAGTCTACGAAGCACTCAAGTCTTACGATTTAATGCAAAATCATCTTAGGATGTAATATAAGTCTTTCATGTCTAGCAATGATCAGTTTTTACACTAAGATAATACTTTTTCAGATTGATAGTTTGAATTTTAGTTGATACTTTTTTAATCAAATGATGTAGTGTATATTTAATGTCAACATCCACATAATATTGGAAGATATGTTCAGCTGAGAAAACATTTGTTTATTCATTTTTTTATGAGCATGAAGAAACAGCACATGGAAGATGGTAGTGGAGAGAAAGGTACTGACATAGTGTGCTTTGAATTACCTGTTTGTAAGAACCCTACTGCAGAAAGATCATGAGCCCATCAAATACAGAAGATGTTAGTCCCATTACTTACAATCTTAATGGAAGATAGTCTAGTGGTAAAGGCAATGGAATAAGAACCCATGGAGAATAAAACAATTAGTATTAATCAAATGTAGGAATAAGAACCCACGGAGAATAAAACAATTAGTATTAATCAAATGTAAAAGGTGAAAACCCTCTTTGAGGTTCTAGCCATTTAAGATATTAGAGATAAACCCAAGCTAGCCTATTGAATTGAGTATCAATATATATGTCAAATATATGCTCAAATATATGTCTCCTAAGGTTTGAAAAAGCAGATGGTTTGGTACAGCCTTCCACAGATATAACTCAAAGTTCAAAATTAAACTTAGACAGTGGTCCATCTTGTGCTAACACAATCCCCAAAGGTTGGTGGAATTGTATCTTTGGCTGGATGATTCAGTGACTTTTGTCCTGTACAGTCCAGCTGTGGTCAGGTGTGGGAGTGATTTGGCCCACTGTTCAGGACTGGTAAATTTTGGCTCCCTATACAATTAATGGAAACAGATGGCTTCAGGCAGCCTGCTGCAAATGTAACTCGGGTCTCCTGAACTGAGCAAACACTTATGACAAAGTACACAAACAGAAGCACTCACATCTTTTCTGAATGGAGGTTGCAATATATGTGCAGGAGCTGTTAAGCTTTTGGAGGACTTGCCATGTTACCTATTTTTGTTCAGGGAAGCACTTTTGTTTGTTTCTTGCTATTCCACTGGCATTACTGAGCTGCCATTCCTCAAAGAAAGGGATCCTGGAAGGATGAGAAAAAAGGATTGTGGGCCTAATCCCACCTGGTGCTGTTCAGTGTTTTTTAGATTTGTGAGTTGCCTTTTTGCACACATGCAGACATCCACTTCTGTCCAAATGTTGATTTCTTTGGTGGGAAGAAATTGATTTTTTTTTTCCCAGTCTGGAGAGTTTATTCAATGCTTGATTGCCCAGTAAGCTGTGCCATTAACTTGATGTCTTACTGATCTTTTTGCACAGATTCCTCTAAATTACACCTTATTTTAATTATAATTTGTATCTGTTTTTTAAAAAAGAAAACAGCACCAGAGCTGTTGCTATGAAAATAAATTAAAATTAAGAAGTCTATAATTACAACATCAGTCTGTAATTATTACGATGAACTACAATACAGTAGAGAGCAACAAAATAGGAGCAAGAGTCTAACAACACATGAACTTTGTTTAGCACCACTAAGCAATTAACTGTAAATTAAAAAATAACAGGTAATCCTGAGCCAAGGCTTCCATTCAGACTGAAGTCCCTGTACTGGATAGTCCTGTTATATAAGATCACAGCCTTTTCTGAGAGCCTTGCAAATAAGAAGGCCCTGGGAGAGTTGTGGGTGGAGTGAGACAATCTTGCTCTGAAACTCTCTTAGTGTTATTACCTAAAAATAAACACCATGACATGGACTGGAGGGACACAGCCCCAGCCAGGCCTGCTCAGGGAGGCTCCTCCTTGCCTCATGGCTGTGCATAGGTAGGAATAGCAGCACTGCATTTGAAAAGGCAGCTTTGTCTTTCCTGTTAAAGGGGCACACTGTAATCCCACAAGGTATGAAGAGATGTGACTAGGAACAATATCCCATACCAGATACAGTGTTTATGGTACCCACTACCATGTGACATTTATGGTGATGGGTGATACGCACTGCGGTAGCAATTGAACATGTGACAATCTTGACTTCATCTACCCTTAGAGCACTCTTCTGACGTATAATTGAAGATAATGGGAACATAGGGACTAATTTAAAACCTATTTTAGTGCCCACCTTTTCATACTTCCCTAGATGCATTTTGAAGTCCCACTCAGCATCTTATAGATCACTGAAGTTCTAAGAGATTTATCTAAAGTCTGCTCTTGGGTAGAAAATAGCAAACTGAAAACAAGGCTAAAGCTGTAACACAAAGACTGTTGCCTTGATTTCTGGCCAGCATTCTTGCTGCTGAAAAGGGGCATTATTTTTGCTGAAATGAGAAGTTTTGTTTGAAATATTCCGTGGAGTTTTACTAATTTTACAAATAAATTCACTTGAAACAGAAATAGTCTTATACACTCCTTTTAAAGCTGGGAGTAGGGGAGAAGTCTGGGAGGTTCAAATTTCAATTTCACCTCTTAAATGTTATTTTCAGTTCATTTTCTGCAATTTGAACACTGTTCTTATTAATTGTACTTCCTTTTTAAAAATAAGTCAGGGATTTAGAAAACAAAGTATATAAAGAATTTTTCCTGCCAATCTGTACAGCTACAGGACATACTTTGCTAGGGCTGCTACTTGCATCCGGAGTATGGCCTGGTTTTTGGATGGCTTTGCCAACATGAACTGAGACCTGTCCCACTCCATCTCGACAACCAGCAGAACCTGAGACATGTAGCTTGAAGCTTCCTTTAGTTTGTTTAAATTGCAGGCACTGTTTTACATCTGCTTAACATAACTTAGAATAAGTTTTAGAGCCACAAATGATGCTACTTCAGGTGCTCCTGTTCAATACTTAGAAGGCAAAAAAAGTCAAGGTCTTCCCACCACCCTAGTTCCTGAGGAAAATACCATCTGTAGGACTAGTAGGAAAGCCTGTTCCATGTGGCAGTGGCAGTTGATATCTGGAAGAAATCTCCAAAAAGGTGTTGTCACCCCCTTCCTACAGTAACCAAATCTGACCATATCTAAAAGAGATGCAAATAGAACTTGCAGGGGATATAAAGCCCTGTTTTTTTCCATCAGCTATCCTTCTGTGGAGATCAAAGACCTGTCCTTAGTTCTCCAGTGTGCAGGGGCTCAATTTATACAATGATCCAAAATTAATGAACTGGTATCCCTTTCTCACAGAGTGGTCTTAGTTCAGGATCCTGAGTGGAAATATTAGCCTAGTCAGCTTCTCTATTCCAGAAGTCTCATCTTGCATGCCAAAACAAATCAATTTTTCACAAAGTAGAATACTTATTCCATAGGAGTGTCCACCTAGAACAGCTAAACCAAAATGGTTAAAATATACCAATTTCCAGGATCACAATCCCATACTAGTTGATTCTTTACTTTCATAAAAGAGTAATTATTATGGAAGACATTATTATTTGAGTCTACATTATTGGAAAAACTAAGAGAATTGGCATAATTGTAGTAGAACAACATCCCTGACCGGGTGAACCTTCAGTGTCACAGCAAGTTCTTTCATCTACTCTGAGAACACTGTAGTCACAAGCTTTCCCCTTCCAAGACAGCAAGTTGAATCACAGTGTTTCCCAAAAATCTTTAAAGAGCAAGAATTTCAAATTAAATTAAAAAAAAATTGTAAAGAGAGTATATCCCAAAGATACCAGTCACCATGGGCTTCTTTAACTAACTGTGTTTTATTTCAAATAATAACAGTAATTAAAAATACATATTTAGGAAGCTGAGCAGATTAGTTAAAGAGCATTTTAGGATTATAAAAGCACTTTCCATTGCATCAACCAGATGCCATTTCAAATGCTACTGTTTGGATTAATTAACTGAGTTCAGGACACCACATGCATTAAAACTTCTAGTTGTACTACTCCATCCTCCCCCACATCCTTTTGTAATTTGTTATTAAAATCTTGGCCAATTAGAAAAATACAATTTATTAAGTAAAACAGCACAGTGAACCAATCAACAGTAATTACTCAGACTAAGATCCATTTAAATGATTTATAGTAGAAATTAAATGATTTATGGCAGAAATGAAATGATTTTAAAATGCTTCATAAAGGTGTGGTATGTTTCACACATTCACTTATACTGCACGCAGTATGGAATCTGTGTTAAAATGCTACTGTTAATTGCCTTTGCCGAAATGCCACAAATCGTGTCTTTTTGCAAAAAATTCATTATAACAGGATATAATTGATTTAAAGCACTATTCTGGTTAAGGAATACAGATATAAAGTGCTTCAGACTTCGGTGTAAGAGCAATTCTGTGTCTCTTATAGAGATACTTAATTACTTTAATAAGTCTGTAAAACTATTTTATGAAGCAGTAGCTTTTAAATTACTTTCACCCTAGCAGAGATTGAGATCACTTTATGGAATATAATGCAAACACATTTCTCAGCATATTAATAAAATCCTAACATTCACTGCATTGAAAGCTGGAGGAAAAGTACTATATTTATTTAAATATGGGTGGTCATCCTGTAGATTTTCCCTCAGGCTAAAATAAATTAAATGTAGATTAACTACTGTATAATAATGCATCCTTATCTAAACCAAAAAGAAGGGCATAAGTTTGGCCACTTTAAATTGGGTCAGTACTCCAGCTGGGTTCCAGTGTCCAGTATCCAGTGCTGGCCCACGACAGGTGCTTGGTTTAGAATTTAAGAGCAAGGTATTAACAAATATTTTAATTCTTTTGTCATCAGCCTTCACACATGGTAAGTCATAACTTTCTTCCCTTTGCGGCTCTGGTAGGTGCCAGACCTTCAAATGGAAGACCTGGCCATTAAAGAACCCAACCCAAAATCAATGACAAAGAAATTTCTCAGTCATATCAGTACCTCAGTGACTGTCAGAAGAGAAAATTATTTTTCGATGTAGGATCTCGTTACCATATACAATTGCTTAAATGCTAAAGTTAGCATTTAGTAAAAGATGTCAGTTTATCTGCTAAGGCTCTGGTTCCTTTGTTGTTACAAAGAATGACCTAACAGGACGAGGGTGTTTGAACACTTTGCAGGCTCTTGAACAATTTACAGTGAAGCTGGGTGAATAACTAGGCATGAAATAGCTGATAAAAATCAAACCTGTTGTAAAAACAGCACAGGGTAATCATAGGTTTATGACAGATGACTTTTGTCATTCAGCTTAAACATGAGTTGCATCTTTAATAAAGGAATTTTTATTTATATTTATATACTCCATTTTTATTGAACTTCTAGTGTGCTCTTCAGTGCATTCACTTTATCTGTGACAAAGTTTCTAGATGATGACAAAAAGTGACAAAAGATGATAGGATTCGGGAATGTTTTATTTCAGTGTTCATCAAATTTCATAAGTGATATTATCTCTTTAAAATAGTAATGTGAGGTATGATGGCACTAGAACATTTATTTTAAGGGCATGCCAATATAACATAGTTGAGCATGTTCCAGAGGTGCTACAAGGATGGTGTGACAGAAATCTGTTTTGTAAATGTACAGAAATACTATTCCAAGTTTAATCCTAGTTGTTTGCAAAAGAAAGAGCATCTTTTTTCACCATTTTTTTTTTCCTAATAGAAGTCTGGCTGGGAGGGGGAAAACAATTTCTCTAAGGTAAATTAAAAGCATTTTTTTCTACTTCTGTAGCCTCTGCCTACTTTCAGGTTATTAAAGATTGGGTAAGATGTTTTTTTAAAGAGTTAATGAAGCACACTTTCTCTGTAGTTCTCTTTTACGTCTCTTTGCAGCAAATCTTTCATATAATACTGGTCAAGAAATAAGATGAAGGTGATTGGGTTGCTGGATCAGGATAGTTCCTTAACTGAAATGAACCATGCAATTTCTGTGGTCACTGGAATCAAGGTTATAGAAAACACTGATTCTGCTGAGTTGCAGACAAGTACTTTGAGAGCAAAGAACGTGGAAATCATAACCCTATATCAGCAGAGAATCTGGGATGGGCAAAAGGCAGTCCACATTAAAAGACAAGGAGATCCATTTCTGCTTTCATTCAACCAATTCATATGCAAACTGCAGATGTAGATAGACAGCAACTCTGTTATCAGACATGAAAATGTGCTGTTTGAGAGAAATTTTTTTAACATATTCAGTTCCAACAAAATTTTAATGATTAATTAAGAATATGTGAATAAATTTGAATATATTATTTTTGAGTGTTCAACTGTTTGTTATCTTCATAGTCTTTAAGAAATTTCATGGCTATACAACAGTCCTATTTGGTGGGTTGTCTTTGCAGAAGAAGACACAGTAGAGGAACTGGGAAAGGAATATGCTCAATTCAGTAATAGGGTAGATTTTGCTCCTACTTAAAATCTAACTAAATTAGGAATTTGGCAGGTGTTTGGCCAGAAAGAAAACATTAGGCACTCTTAACTTTTGGGGAAGTGAATAGAAAAGATAAAGCTTGAAAGGCATTTTTTAATACTTTAATCTCATTATTTAATAAATTCTCTTTGATAGCAATTCTAAAACAGTTTGGGTGTTTTTAACATTTTTGTTTTTAATATTAACTCACTACATTGTTTTTCTTTGGGTACAGTAAATCAGTGTGTGACTCAAATGTGAGTCTCTTTTTTTTTCTTTTTTTTTGATTAATTTTTTATTTATTGTGTTCTTCTCTTATTGTTTTTTATTCTCCACTGATTACTCTCTAATAAATCAAAAGCCCAGAATATGCACCATCTCACCTTACTCTGCAAAACTTTGTGAAAGCCTTTTTTGAGGAATGATGTCCATTGAAGGTTCTCTTTACAAATACCCCTCCATTTCCTCCTGTCTGGACCGGAAAGACGAACTCTGGTACAGAAGAGCTGCAAGTTTCTTTGCAATTAGATCCTAGAATATGTTTTATAAATACACAACCAACTGAATAATCAAAATCTTTAGGAGCAATTTACCATGGTCTATATACAGGTATAACAGCTTTGCTATTTAAATTATTTTTCTGATACATAATACTTATTCTGAGCACGTGAAGAAAACACTAGAACTTGACTGAAGTGAGAATTTTAATATATTTGACAGAAATTCTCTTTGGGCCTTCCTGAGAGTTTAACTCTAACTTAACTCTTATTGCAGGTTTGGACACAGACTGTCTTGTGTTACTCAGAGAGGTGCCTCAACAGCAAGTGCAAACTTCCCTGGGAGGCCACTTGTGAGCAGATGCCTTTCTGTTGGGCAGGCTATTTGGCTTTGCAGCCTTTCCCAGCCATGGGCCTGCCTCTAGCCTTGTGGGCAAGTGGGCTGCTCAGTTCTGTGCCAGTTCCTTGGCTGCACATGCTATCACAGGGTGAAAATAAGGACCACATTTTGTTTTGAAAACACTATTCCATCCCTGTAGCAGTGATATTGTGGTGTTTTCTATACTAGATATTGGGAAATTAGAGCTTTATGAATTCAGTTGGGTGTATAGGGTTCACACACATGTTATTGCCTTGATTTACAAAAATTTCTTTTTCAAAACCTTGTCCCATTTCTGGGCCAGATCTGTTTGGAAAACAATGGCAAAAAAAAAAAAAAATCTCTGTTGGAAATCAGGGTGATTCCAAATGAACATAAAGCCTTATGAGTCCTGCAGCTTACTTTATCAGACCAGGCCAGAGACATTTTATCTGCAAATTATGCAACAAAGTTTCAAGGGAGCAGATGAAGAAATTGTACTGTCATGGAACCAAGGTGATTATTACATGGTTTGGTGGTTTGACCCTGGCTGGATCCTGGATACCACCAAAGCTGCTCTGTCACTCCCCATTGAAACTAGCCAGGAGAAAAGAAAAAATATAACAGAAGGCTCATAGATTGAGATAAGGACAGGGAGCAATCACTCCTTGTTTACTGACACAGGCAAAACAGACTGGACTTGGGGAAATTAACTGACTTTATTAACAATCAAAATCATAGCAGAATAATGAGAAGTAAAACAAAGCTCAAAAACACCTGCCCTCCTTCCTGGGCTCTACCTCCTCCCGCCCATAAGTGCAGGGAGACAGGGAATGGAGGTTATGGTCAGTTTCACACATGTTGTTTCTATTGCTGCTCAGGGACAGGAATCTTTCCTCTGCTCCTGTTGGGGTCCCTCCCAGGGGAGATGGTTCTCTGACCCGATTTGGGTTCGGGGAAACCCCTGGTGCTCGGCAGGGAGCAGGCCCTGCCCTGGGTGAGGAGCAGGGGCCACAGTCCAGCTGGCAGAATAAAGAGACCACACAGGGTTGTTGGAAAATGGCGAACTCCTTTGTGTAATAAAGGAACACAGTTTTATAGGGGTCTGTGTGGAAAGGACCAGAACTAAGGGGGGATGATGTGAAACTAACATATGGGATAGGACAGTTACAGGAATAGGGGGATACTCTACTGATAACCATTGGGTCAGGAGAGTGATAAATCATTCAAGCTGTCCTGTCTCTCAGGCTGCTGTAACTCACAGCAGTTTTCAGGGATACATATGGGGCTTGAATTGTTTCCCTTCTTATATCTTGGTCTCCTGTTCTGGGCAACTGTTTTTCCACTGGTCAAACTCTGCTGCAGGCCCCAGTCTAACCCTAACAGCTCTCCACAAACTTCTCCAGCATGAGTCGTTCCCACAGGCTACAGCTCGTCCTGAACTGCTCCAGTGTGGGTCCCTTCCCACAAGGTGCAGTCCTTCAGGCACAGTCTGCTCCAGAGTGAGTCCCCCAAGTCCTACCAGGAAACCTGTTCTATTGTGGGCTTCCCATGGGGTCACAGCCTCCTTTCAGGCATCTACCTGTTCCAGCATGGGTCTCCTGCATGGGCTGCAGGTGGGTATCTGCACTGCTGTTGACTTCTGTGTGCTGCAGGGCCACAACTACTTCACCATGGTCTGCATCACAGGCTGCAGGGCAATCTCAGCTGCGGCACCTGGAGCGCTCCTCCCCCTCCTTCTTCACTGACCTTGGTGTCTGCAGGGCTATTGCTCTCACATATTCCAACTGCTCTCTTCTCTGATTGCAGTTACTTTGGTGCAAGAACTTTTTTTCCTTGTTAAACATGCTATCACAGAGGTGTTGCTTTCATCTTTGATTGGTTTGGCCTTGGCCACCAGCGGGTCCGTCTTGAAGCTGGCTGGCATTGGTTCTGCCAGACATGGGGGAAGCTTCTGGCAGCTTCTCACAGAAGCCACCCCTGTAGTCTTCCCCCTTACCAAAACCTGGTTGTATAAACCCAATATATCTGGTCCAGCATAATTAGACATTATTCCACCAAGATGCATCTTTCGGATGACTAAGTTCTAAATATAATACTCTCTTCCTACCTAAGAATACATTTATACAGTATGTGTACATTAAAAGTTTACATTTAGAGAAGAGAGATTCAAGCTGATTTTGTGACTATTTTCTCTAGGGAGAACCCCATGCTGTTCAACACTGTGCTATAAAATATACGTATTATCAGACTTTAAGAGTGGTGTTCAGTATACTCAGACCTCTGAAATCTGTGACTACTGAGATCTCAAGGGATGCCAGAAATTAAATCAGCTGGAATGACCTTTGTTTACAATTCAAAAGCAGGTAACTAACACGCAATCTTTAAGGGTCTCTCAAGTATCAGGGGACACATCTCAGTACTCTTCTATATTGACCAAAAACTGCTTAAAAGCCTCAACAGCTTTGAAAAATAAAACTTTTCAAAAAGAAGTAAACATATATTTTTAATATAGAACTCAAAAATTAAATAAAATAAATTAAAATAATCTGAGCTATGAGTTACCACCTGCCACCCCACACCATCACTGTAGGTAACTGAAGTATTTACTGCATATGTCATAAATCTTTCTTCCATAGAATTGCTACACTTGGTCAGATTTCTATTTACTGGATAAAAAAAATTTGTTCTATTATTCTTGTGTTGAGAGTGGCAAATACTAGACGATTCAGAAGAATATATTAGAATCCCATGAAATGCTAATAATTTCAATGAGGAGGTTTCATTCTAATCCCCTGGCATAAAGTAATTTCAAACTGTAAAGAATAAAGTTTTCTAGTAGTTACATTTTTCTTTTCTTAGCAGTAATCATTATAATGTTGGACATTGTAATTCTATAAATCCTTATTTGAATTGGCCTAGCTGGCATCCCACCTCTGTGAGTTTCACAGTCCAATTATGCTTTCAGTGAGGAAATTTCATCAGTTGCGAAAGAAGCTGAAAAAGTATTTTCATTATTTCTTTACCTAAGGCCTTACCTAGAGAAGCAAGTAGTCCTTTCCAGTTTGTTGAACCAGGAACCCAGCTAAATTAAATTCAGGGTTTTGGTGAATATAATCCACAGATTAGGAAGCAGAATTAAAACTAATCCTGTGAAGAAAATGATGGAACTGAAATTGGTTGAAATTCTTTGTTCAGTCATAAGGTGCTAAAATAAGAGGACTGCCTGAGATGCCAGAATTTGAGTCCATTTAATGGTGCCCCATGTAGGCTAAAATTATTAGAGTTTTATGAAATTTGATTAATGTCTGAAGGATTTCAAATAAGAGGTTTTGATATTGCCATCTCAATTAGAAACAAATTGATGGCATTGATGTTCTTACAGCATACAGCTGGAAAATCATAAAAAAAACTATAGCGGGCATCGAAGAAGACAGCAGAAGCTTTTCCTTCACTTAAACTTGTCTGGTCAATTCACCAAACAACAGGAGTACAGTGAGGCTCCCTGTGTGATGCTTGATGTAAAGGTAGGAAAGCAGCAGCTGAATGTGTGATGGCTGAATGTGTTTGTTCTGGACTGCATTTCACTCATCCAAGTCAGTTCACATTATCTTTGCATCTACATGTCAGGGAAATAGCTGATCATGATATCTCAGAAATGCTTAGGAGGAAGGAAATCTCATCTTAAATCTGAAAGTTCCTAATTTTTATTGTACTAATGCTACTGTTCTGTTTAGATCACCGTCTGAAAAAAATATTTCTGTGGGAAACAGAAGACTGTGTTTTTTGTTGTTATTGTTGTTGCCTAATACACACACACACAAAAGTGATAAAAGAAAAACTTTCACAGCTTTCCCATTATTAGTTCTGGGAAAACACAATAAAGCCACAGCTGGCAGGCATTTATTTTTTTTTTCTTAACATTGATAATAGAATTAATGGGTAAGTGGAAAGCTTACAACCTTTTTTCTGCTGCAAGTTGCCCTCTGCTATCATTATGAATAGATGCTAAAATCCAAGCTAATTGTAATTCACTTAATAATGAAGAAATATATTTGAATCATCAAAATAATCAAGGCACTTTTTTTTGACAAGTAATTTTAGTGTAGAATGTCAATAAACCATGGACAAAGAGATGGTCAGGTCAACATGAGTAGTTCAGGTTGCTGGCATAAATTCTAATGCAGCACTCTAGTACATATATATATATATATATATATATATATATTTATATATATACCAGCCTGTGTGATTCCTTTTTTAATGACAAAGCATTTCAGCAAGCATGGGGTGGGGTGGGAGAAGAACGTCTGTCTTACTAGTAAACTACAAAGCAGAAGTTAGCAGTACTGTGAGTGATGAACAGCAGTTCCAGCAGAGTTGTCTAGAGTAGTTCAAGCCCATTACTCCGTCCCCATTAGAGACATTTATCATTTAGTCACTATGCTTATGCAACAGTATTCTAAAGCTGCAAAAAATACCTCGCCAGCTCTGTATTAGGGATGGGTGAATTCATTCTGATAAAATGAAAACTACTCTTAATTTTTCCCAGACCTGTAACTGAACCAAAACCTAATGTTCATCCATCATTTTTCAGACCTGAAAGCTTGTGCTTTGCAAGCAGGGCCACAATGTATCAGCTCAGCAAGGTCCCTGATGCAATAGTGGTGGGCATGGTATAAGAACCTGACCAGAATGGAACAGATTATTTGGGAATTTCTCCATCCCTTTCCATCTGCAAACTTCTCTCCTAGGCTTCTTGCCAGTGGTGAAACCATGGTGAGGATGTAATCTGCTGGCAGGCCAAAAGAAGCATAGTGTCAGCAATATGGATGGATATTTAGGAATAGCTGGATCTAAAATAAAATATAAACTTACAGTCAGATTAATTCTGGGAAGCTTTAACCAGTAAAATACTGCATACTTTTTTACAAAACCTGTTTCTACTATTTTGATTCCCTTGTATTTTTTTTCGCATTTTATTATTTCTGATCTGTTATAATACATATGACATTTATAAGCATCTTCCAGCAAGTCCTTGTGCAGGTACAGAAGAGAATGTATCTGTAATTATAACAAAATTAATGTCTTTCCATGCAAAGTTACATTGACTCTTGTTGACTTATCACTCCTACCTAAGTACAGATTTGTACATACTAAGAATCTATTTCTTAAGTGAACACTTTCCATATATCAGCTATGTTGGAGAACAGGTCTTCCTAGTATTTGATAGAAGGTAAAGGAAGAAATATGTGTTACAGCAGTGACTTGGATCATAATAAAATTTTCATTTCTTAAAAATCTTATTGAATTTCAGGTTGTTTTTGTTGTTGTTGTTTTTTGTTTTGTTTTGTTTTTACAAACGTGCCCTAACTGTAGGCAAAAAACAGTCTCAGTGCTTGAAACTAAATTCTTTTCAGTATTTAAACTGAAACTGTGACTATTTAGCACTTTATCTCCAAAAATAATTTGTCTTCATCCTTCAGTGAATGAATATATTTTTGCCTGCTAATATTCAAGGACTGTTCACAATTTACATTCAATCATCTGCAGGCAAGGGGCAAAAAACGTTACAATAAGTTTTGAAGAGTTAAAGCTCTTAAAATAACTAATGTAAGGACGATCTATTGGAATGTTATTTGATGACCATGGTCATTGACTAAGTACTGCAGGTTCCCAGGGTGACAGGGCCATGGGATTATTTAGGAATTCCATTTGAATCCTCTGGAACATTTTTTTTCTGTTTTTAATAGAAAAAAAGAAGAGTTTTCATTACAATCAAAAAGGCACTGAATCTATTCCCTCCTCTGCAAGCCAGCAGTGCTAGTCCAACTAGTTGAATGCTGTTCTGTGTGTTGTCTAACATGATCTTGTTGGAAAAGACTGACTTAGGAACACAGCCCAGGAACTGGCCATCTATTGTAGCTTATAGTCAGGGTTGTAGCAAATGTATATGTGTGTAGGCACTAAAGAGAATTTGAAAAGTCTTCTGGGCAATAATCTTACATGTTTTGCCAATTAAAGTGTTAGAGAAACTGGGATTTGTTCAATACTGTCTTAACTTGTTTATTAATCAGTGTCACACGGAGAATTCTGCATGTTAATGGGAGTCATGTTAAGGCTATTCTTGATTACAAAATAATTGAGAAGAATTCACTGATACAGTAGTGAAAGTCTGGAGAACAGGATAATGTCAAAAAACCCCAAAAGACCATAAAAGCCTCTGGTGACCAGTAGCAGTATTTAACAATAGATGTTGAATCTCAGATCTCTAATGTGTTACATGTTCTTTTCTGCTATTCAGAGAAAAGCTGGTGTGACATACATATCACACAAGACCATGTCACAGTGTGGTACATTTAATATACTTACAAAGTTAGATTCAACTTTCCAGATCTGAGAACTGTTTCTTTCATTAGCTTAAGCAGAGAGTGGATGGGGGAAAGAAATAAGTTCTGTAGCATTTCAGTACTTGTTTCCAGCTATGCAGTAAATTAACATATTTTGTACATAGACTATTAAGTCAGCAAGAAACACAACAGGTATCATAGCTGTTGGCTAAAATTTACTAAAAATAAATTGGATTCTGTATAGTGTGTAGTGCACCCCACACCATTAATAAATTGTTAAACTGAAAGCTCACATGTGCTTTCAGTAACCACTGACATTTTATCTTAAATAAGGATGAGAAATTTCACTTACTACAAAGCAAAACATTAAAAAGGTTCCTTATCTATGGGACCAGAATAGGGCTATTAGTAACACTGTCTGCTTCTTTTAAAAACCCTATTAGTGTCAGGTAATATGTTTCTCCAATGGCGCTTGATATTCACTTGGCTAAAAAACCCCTGAAAATGAACTTTTCAAGGGAATGTTTTAAGCAGTAATAGCTGGCTAAAGAAAATGTAATCTTTGGTATCAGTAAAACATGTACTAGCTTTGCTCCTAAAACTGATATCACAGGCATTAGCAATGTAATCTGTTATTCCTGTTTCTCTACATGTGTTTCTGTTTTGGTCTATATGTACATTCATACTAACCAAATATTCAGCTTGTGCTGTTTCTTGGAATTCAGTAAGATACAAAGCTGAAAGGTGGGACTATTCTGATAACCAAAACCTAATATTTATTCTTCTCTCTATATGTAATGTAAGTTAAGAGATGGGGATCCCAAGCTGCTGTGTTAGTATTGATCAACCTTTTTCATGTCCCAGTTCTTTACTTTAAATAACACTTCAGGTCTGTAAAACCCCTATGGTTGTCAAGGTATGCCTCATCGGTTATGCCTCCAGAGCTAAGAGGCCCAAGGCTGTTCAGGTAGCATGGACACTGCATGTCCACAGCTGGAATGCTTGTGGAAATAGCTCAAACTACACTACTGTGATTGGAAGCACGAAGATGGAAAACACCATACCACATGCAATAAACATCATGTATCTCTGCTGCTAAATGAAGCAGGGACGAAGCTAATCTTAAGCACCAAACTACTGCTTGTTCATACTGGTCATTTCCTGTCATGTTTGCAGGCAGAGCAGCGGTTTAGTGACCTCCTAAACATTGTCTGGGCACAGTTTGGTGGATAATGTGTACCGTAGACTATGTCCCAAAGGCGGTATGAATAGGACAGGGTTTTTCTCTATATATTCTATACATGCCTCCATCAATATCTTGCAGGCTGTCCTTTGTTTTGTGCCATGAAACTATCTCACTGTGATGTACTGTGATGTGATCCTTGTTTTGTTTCAGACCCTTAAACTTAGGAATGTACAGCACACAGTGATTTTGTCCTAAACAAACCCATGCGAAGTCTTAAGGTCCTTGGACTAAGTGTGATGCAGTTAAGATCTGTGTGTCCTCAGGATCAGAAAACAGTCATTGGCAAAAATTTATTTTGCAAGGCCAGTATAGATATACCCAATAAGAACAGGCAGAAAATAACTCAGAAGCAGAATGTGGCAAATATTAGAATTGATTTGAAGCCTACTGTGCTGGAGACTTTCTGGAAATGTTGCCACTTGCTTTGACGGTGAATGCATGTAGAGTCCCTATAGTTCTTGGTTTGACCAGTACTGAGCTTCTTTTCAGAACTATCCCTTAAATTCCTGAAGGGAAGTTTCAGCAAAAGAAATTAAATACTTGGGTGAATGTAAAATTTAAACATTCCTTATTATTCAAATGTTCATTAATGAAATGATTGATTCTAATCAATGGTTGGATTTTTCTACTGAAAAGTCCTCCTGGACCTCTGCAGTGAATTCCAGAAAAGTGAGAGAGAAGTGGTCCCAGGTGATGGATCACTTGCTGAGTGGCTCAGAGCAACTATCCCCAGCTTGATAAATGTTGCTTTTGAGACTGCTTCAGAGGTCAAAAGTCTTTCTGGCCATGGAGTCTGTGAAAAAGAGGAAATCTTTCACCAAGGCACCGTTTGTCACCAAACTGCCTGGACTGTGAACCTTTTTTTCATTGTTTCATGCTAGTTCTGATGAACTGGTTTGACAGCTGCAGTTTTAGAAACTAACAAATAGAACAGAAAAAAAAATGAAAGAGTTGGGAAAACTTTTCACTGAGAACACATGGGGCAGGAAACCAGGGTAGAGACTGCTTACCTGTTCTTTGGCTACAGAACACAAAATCTATGGGTTTAGGAGATTTAAAGCAAGATTCTGATTGCTCACCTATTCTGGGCAGTAACTCACTGTCAAAATTCCCTTTTTCATTGAAGCTAGAGAGCTTATGTGCTGTGAGCACGCAAGACAGAGCCTCACACTGTTTCACATGCTGCAGTTAATCATGACTGATAAACATTTATCTCCTGAACAAGACGATGTGTCATGCTCTCGCATTCTCTGTATGAAATGTGATGGTGCAAGTTATTGATACAGACTTCAAACTTCCCATTTTATGTGATATGTCTTTTCCACAGTTTCTTTCTCCCTCAACAAAGGTTTCAGGCTGCTCACCAGCTGTCAGTGCATTATTTAACACTGGCAATGTAATCTGAGTTTAAACTCAGTATACTCTTTAATGGAGGATCCCTTGTGAGAAATTCTAGAGCCAGCATAGTATCTGTGTGCTGTTCTATCTCTTACCTCCAAGGTTATAGCTGATCTGTCCAGTTCATGTTGTCCTTCTGTCATGTCAACTTCTGGGTGCATTTTCAGTTCTTTGGCCATTATGCATCTGGCACAAATGAAAGCAAGCCTGAACCCTTGTTAGTACACCAGACTTTAACACTGCAGATGCTTCTTTACTTGCCACTTCCTACCTTCACTTAAGCAGTAACAGAGAGTCTGTCTCATGCAAAAGGGAATAGGGGCAGGCCAGCTACCAGTCCTGCAATCCCAGTAATCTGTGCAGTAGGAGAACACTGCACTGAAAGCTGCCTGTATATGATCCTATGAATCCATATAGAATTAAGAGCTTTATAAATGAAGAAATTAAGTGCTCATCTGTCTCTCTATATTGTTCTTTATTGAGACAGATCACTCTTTCTTTCCCTTTTTTTTTTCCTCCTTTTTTTTCTTTTTTTTTTCCAGTTTCCCGGTTTAAATACATCATCACCATTTTGAGCCTAGGCAGAAAAGAACATCCTTTCCTTTCAGACTTTCCACACAAAAATATAGCACTTTACACAATGTGTCATGCTCACAACTTCTTTTGTCCTCAATAAGTCTCTGAAGTGCAAATTAGAGGGATGTGTGTATAATTGGCAATGAATTTTTAAGACATTGATACACTTGGTATCACCTGTGTTTGTGACAACAGCAAGGCAGCAGCATCCTTTCCCTTGCCACACAAAGACTTTTTTCTTACATAGCTATCTCTAATCATGGTTTTCTTCTTTCAATCACCTAAAGCCAGAGACATAATGCTGCCTGTCTGATTCCAAGACGAGTTAAATAACTGTCATACATCATATGGGCTCCCCTTTGTTATCGGTGCTCTGTGGTTGGTTCTAACTAGAACAGTGAATTACTTAAGAAAGCAGAAGGAGTGAGGTGGTTCCCAGGAATGTAATTATCTATCTACTGCATGATCCTCTGAAAACTCCTGTGGCTAGGAATCTCCCAAACCTTTCTCCCTCCCTTCCAAAAGAGCTTGTCTTGTCTCTACCTTATCTCCCTCACTAGTATTTACAGAATCAGAATTTCCATTATCTTTTAAGCTTTGTGTAAAAGCTGATATGGAGCAATTTCAGCACTGTGTCATTCTGAGAACAAACAACACATAGCACTTTTTGAATTTCCACTCACATGGAATTAGCACTGACAAGTATCTTAGCATGTCTGTGAGATGGCAAAATACAATTCTTTCCCTTTTTATAACTAGAGAAATAATGACACTTTGCAATTTAAAAAAGTCAGCAAAGAAAGTGGTGCAGAGAGGTTTATGTGTTTATATTAATGGAAGCAGGCAGACATACTATCATCACTTTCAGCCTTGCCTATTTCTAGGTATAGTTAATGTCCAAACTAGGATAACCTGCCTTTAACAATTCTTACCATTAAGCAGTGCTAAGATTTTTATGTAATTTCCAGATTAGAGCTGTCAAATCAGGTGGTCTGTAGTCAGAGTGAACTTGCTGGTTCTACACCTGCTGGTGGAGAAAGGTTCCCTGTGACACCTGGAGTCCAGACTGCAGCTAGTGGGTATCATATCCTCCAGCTGCAAGGGTTTGTGTACTTGCTTTTTTCTCAAGGTGCTCAATAGGAGTTTGTATCAGGGTCCTCCAAAATGCTATCTGAAGTTTTTCCAGTTTACATCATAGATGTAGTTTACTGAGAAACATAATTGAAAAAACACCAATTCTCTTCTATTTATGCTATGCTACGGCTGATCATGTTTCATAAGGAATTCTGTGGTTTGTGTTCTTAACTCTCCAAAGTGAAAGTGATATTGATGTATCCCCCATAACATGTGTTGGCTTCGTTCTATGTGTAATGTTGATAAGTTGCAACAGAGCAATTTACCTAACATTTATTCTGTTCAATATAATCATGCTTCTAAGACCACCTAGTATAATACCAATCTTAGAATCATAGAAGGGCTTGGGTTGGAAGGAACCTGAAAGATCATCTAGTTTCAACTCCCCTGCCATGGACAGGCAGACCTTCCACTAGACCGGATTGCTCAGAGCTCCATCCAACCTGCCCTTGAACACCTCCAGGGATAGGGCATTCAAGACCTCTCTAGGCACCTGTTCTATTGCCTCCTCATCCTCACAGTAAAGTAATTCTTCCAGATAGCTAACCTAAATTATTTCAGTTTGAAGCTATTCCCCCTTGTCCTGTCACTTCATACCCCTGTAAAATGTTTTTCTCCATCTTTCTTGTGGGCCCCACTGATGGCTGTAATTAGGTCACCCTGAAGCCATCTCTTTGCTGGGTGGAAAAATCCCAATTCTCTCAGCTTTTCCTCACAGGGGAGTTGTTCTACCCCTCTGATCAACTTTTTGGCCTCCCCTGGACAGTATCCAAGAGGTCGATGTTCTTCCTGTACTGGCAACCCCAGAGGTGGATTCAAGGTGGGGTCACAGGAGAGCGCAGTAGAGGGCCAGAATCTCCTCCCTGGAACTTCTGGTCATGCTGCTCTTGATTCAGTCTAGGACGTGATTGGCTTTCTGGGCTGCAAGTGTGCATTGCTCATTAACCTTTGAAAATGCTTGCTTGAGAAGAGGAAACATTCAAACTCTAACAGCTGTACCTACAAGCAGAAGATGTAGAATACCAATACATCACTCTCCCACAGCTCTGTGGCCGTATTGTTTTTCCATTGAAGTTGAAATAGGTCTTCCTTTCAAAATCTTCTCTTTTAGATACTGGAAAGAATTCATCAGTATAATGCTGATAGGCTATACTCTGTCTATGTAACACGTCAGGTCATCCATCAGCACAGCCATTATTATTCCAGGTGCTTCAAAGCTTGGGAAGCTCCTGGTTCTCAAAACCAATTGTATTGAAAGCTGCTATTATGCACAGAGACTGTCTTCACTGTACATATCAGTGGGAAATCATTAAAAGCAAAATGCTTCGACTAGGGGATGAATCTCAAAAGGTTTGGTTCAGGCAGCACATAAAAAGTTTCTCACTCCTTTGTTATGAAAATCAGCTCAGAAATCTCATGAGAATAGGTCTTCTCCTCATGAGAACTGCAGTATTGTCCCAGTTTTGGCCAAAGTGAAAATACCAGTAGAATGATCTTTCCTTAAAATACTTCAATAAATCAATGACCAATTCTTATCAAAACCAGGGAGAGTAAGAAGACTGTGAAAATTCAACATGCTAAACAGGGAAAGAAAATGTTTGAAAATGGATAACATCACTCTGGAGCTGACTTCACAAACCGGGAAAAATCCCCCATAGGCCTATCTTCAAGAAGGTTAGAACCATATGTTTCTGTGTATTTGCTCTTTATCTTTTCAGCAAAACCAGAAAATAAAGAGAAAAAATAATAAAGCCCTCCAGCTCTGCTACAGCTTTTATCATTTCAGATCTTTCCCTTAATAATTCAAAGTAAACTAATTATCTAATTAAGTTAACAGGTGTCAGTCATTCAAACATAAAGAGCTACTAGATAGATCTGAACTGGGGAATTCTTTTCCTTAAGTGTCTGCACTTAAAATTTGAAACATAATGACATTAAAACAACTGATTGAGTTCTTTTAAAGACATTGCAGCTTAGATCCGTACTGGAGGCATTCACCTGTGAGGCAATTAAGCTTTTACCTCCCATTACAATACTTTGGCAAGCTTCCTGATGAATCCTTTATGTGTGGCCCCTCATCTAGAAGCCTACAGTAAAGAGTTGTACTGTTTGAAAGATGAGGAGCTGCTTGTCAAAGGAAGGGGAGAACATTGGCCTTGCTGTGAGTGTAATTGTGTTGCTAATTATCATGTGTCCATTATCTTCCTTAAGAGCATTATATTATGCCGTAACAACAGCCAATGGTACTGTTGGGGCCATTGTGCATAGGGCCAAGTGTTATAAAATTATTAGATACTCTAAAAGTATGCAATACCAATTTTTTAATAAAAATTTAAGATAGTTTTATCTTCTCTGTAATATGTTTTGTGAATCCAAACTTTTTTGCCCCCCATGCCCTACCCCATCTGAATAAATGCAAGGGACTGCCTGCGAGTCCTCTTCAGTTCCATAATTTTTTGAAAAGTCTGACAACATTGTGACTCAATAGTAAGCAGAAAGTCATTAAAATGACAAAAAATGAGACCCACGAATACAAATAAAGCTTAGTCTGTGAAATAAAGGAGGCGAAGACTTTATAAATGTCAGTACTGACTTGAGACCTTCCATTATAGTCAAAATACTCCAGGTTTTGAATGTTTTGGGTTTCAAGGAAAAGAAAATCAGGGAAGTCCAGCGTGTTTGCTTGTTTGTGATGCGTAGAGGAATACTAATTTTTCTGACAAAGGCAAACTCTAATGACAGTCAATATAAATATTGCTTAGGTGACCTGTAGTTAATTTTTCCAGTCTGGTACATACAAGCATTGAGCCCATCTATCAATGCTCTCCTTAAGGTATGCAGACACATGCCTGTGTATGAATATTGTTTCTGCTGCCTTAATTTCTTACTGCTGCATTTCATTCAGTGGCACAAGCACTATATGCATGTGTTGTGGTGGTGAAAAACCATGATCCAAACCTAGTTTGTGGTCTTTCATAGGGATTTGATCCAGAATGACATTACAAAAGAAGTGTGATAAAGTCAAGGGGTGGGGAAAGGGAGTTTGACTGGAATTTGGGAGACCTGTTTCTTTATGACTCCCTACAAAACAGTGCTGTGGATAAGGAGTGGTACAGAAACAGGAGTTAAGCCACAATGTAGGCATGTGATCCAGAACAGGAAACTGAAGTCTAGTTAGTTATCTTCTTTCAGTGTGCATATGCCTCAAATTTGTCAGCTGAGGAATTCCTAGACTTCCTAAGAAGTTACACTGATTCTGTTACTCTGAACACCCTTGAAATATGTAATAAATGGAAGTTAATATGAAGAGTCTGGGTTCACATAACAATTAGACAAGTTCATGGGATAAATGCTCATCAGAACAGCTGAACAAAAAAACATCAACTCCTACTTTAAGTCTTTCAATGCCTTGTTACTGCAAGGTGTAAAATTAAGCTAAGAACATGAGACCAAGTTTCAGTCTTCAGTTCTTTCTCAGGCTCTATCAGCTGCTGATGGTGACAAATTATTATGGCCCTACAGACTGAACTGAAATGGCCATTTGTATCTTCTTACATTAGCATATCTTTGTGTTTAGTTTTACTTTTCACAGTGTGCAGTAATGATTCATGGCTAGAAAAAGCATGGACAGCAGTGAACAGACTGGGAGCTAAGATCACTCTTCCTTCTTCTAATCTGCAATGAGAAATTTTACTTGTAGTCCAAAAGATAGCTGGTTCATTCATGTTAGTAAAATCATTCAACATGCAAAGTGCTTGTGTGCATGGAAAGAAGTATGTTACAGAGAGAGAATGGATCTCTGAATAAAGAGTAAAGAGAAAACAGGTGCTGTTTGTGTTTTTTTTTTTTCCCTGTGGACATCTATAAACTTCCCAAAAAGTCTGCTAGCCAAAGAGCTGTTTTAACAGATGAGCCATTATGCTCGTTGTCTGTCTATTTATTTATTTATTTTAAAGGAAGACTGGAATGGGCACCATCCAAGCAGTCCTGTAATTGGAACTGTACCCTCTCCCTTTGCTTTTGGACAATAAAACTGTTTCTCTGACAGGAAAACCTTATTAAAACTAGCAAAATTCTCAAAGAACAGAGAATGAAGAGTTTGGGACAACATTCCCCTGTGTTATACAAACCACTTCACTAAGCAATGTGGTGTGGTACTGCCATATTTTTACCACCAACTCAGGCACATGTAGGAGAGCACAGGTCTAAGGTTGTTTTAGCCTCTTGGAATTTAAACCCACAGCGGAGGCTGACAGGGCTTGAAACATGACATCTCTGGGACTGTGGTTCAGGAAAAAGAACAATGCAAAGGAGAGATGAAAATACTTCCTCCCCAAACCGGCCTTTAGTATGATTCTAGGAGATGTCTTTTGGCACTGCAAGAACCAGGTAACTGGCATGGAGACTCATGACAATGCCAAAGATAAAAAAAAATCCTCTTATTTTAAGACAGACTGTAGGATAAGGACTGCAGTAGCTGGACTCTGCAATGGCAACAGAAAGCTCTGTACGTGGCATACCCATTCATACAGGAAGTTCTTAGTTTCTCTCAAAGGTGGAATAGTTAAATTGTCTGCTAATGCGTATTTTTACAGGGAGCTTATTTATGCACCAGTATGCAGGCACCATTTAGGTTAATGTACCTAAATGGTACCATGTACCATGTACTACTTATTTATTAATTTACTTAAATCTTTGAATAGGATATCTATAATCCCTGGGAGTGTTTTCACTCACTACTTACTCTGTCATCTATATACTCTGAATATTTACAGAGTAGCAACAGTAACAGTCCTGAATGTTTACTTTAGGTATGTTCTATGAACTACCTTTTTTTTTTTTTTTTTAAGAAATACATAACTATTTTCCCCCAAACAATTAATTTTAACCTTGAAAAAGAAGAAACACATCTGTACCTGAAAATGTAACAAACTAAACCCATTTTATTTTATGTTTGTATGCAATATGATCCTATTATCTAACTGAGAAGTGAATAGTTCCAAATACAATAATGCATGGAAAAATATTTAATTAGGTGTAGGGTCTAGAAATACAACTAGCTTTACCTGAACAAAGTTAATGCAGTTTTCCAGTAAGTGCTGCAAACACCATGCATTTTTCAACAGAATAAAACCAGAAATGCAGATTTAGACAGGGATGGTTTGCAGTATATTTATGGTGGGTGTCAGTTTTTCATCTGTGGTATGCAGGTTAAACTGCATTTCACTGTAAAATGTCACTATCCTGGCCATTCGGGGAATCCAGCAATATTATAAAGGTAGTAAATAAGAACCAAGAGAGAATCCTGCATAGATACTATGTCAACACAAGCTGAAGATGGTGTGGTTTGGACCGATGAAAATATGTCTTTCTTATGTAAGGCTAGAAAATTCTTTGGCTCTGTAATATTTTTTTCTCTTCTGACAGTGAAGAAAAAGAATACAGTAAGTCTCTGGAAATTCTCTGGAAATGAAATGCTGAATATATAATTCACAGTTTGACCAACTCACTTTTAAAAAGTAATTTGGAATTAAAAATTTGATTTTCCTTTAAAAAATACCAATTTTGCTTCCAGAATCTTATTTTTCAGAATTGGCATGCATCACTGAAATGCCATTGAATAACCACTGTTATGTAGTATCTTCATTAATGACACAGACAGAGGGATCAAGTGCACCCTCAGTAAATTTGCAGATGACACCTGCAGATTTAGGTGCTGTTGACACACCTGAAGGATGGGATGCCACCCAGAGTGACCTGGACAAGCTCGAGAAGTGGGCACATGGAAATTTCACGTGATTTAACAAGACCAAGTGCAAGGCCCTGCTGGCTTGGGACAATCCCCAGTATCAGTACAGAGAGTGGGGGATGAAAAGATCAAGGGCAGCCCTGCCAAGAAGCACTTGGGGATGCTGGTGATGGGAGGCTGGACAGGAGTTGGCAATGTGCACTTACAGCCCAGAAAGCCGAATGTGTGCTGGGCTGCATCAAGAGCAGCATGGCCAGAAGGTCCAGGGAGGGGATTTTCTCCCTCTACTCTGCTCTCATGAGACCAAACATGGAGTTCTGCATCCATCCCTGGGGTCCCCAGCACAGGAAGAGCATCAACCTCTTGGATAAATTCCAGGGGAGAGCACAAAGTTTGTCAGAGGGATGGAACACCTCTCCTATGAGGAAAGGCTGAGACAATTGGGATTGTTACCTAATTGCAGCCCTCCAGTACCTGAAGGGAACTTACAGGAAAGATGAGGATTTACAGGAACACGTAGTGACAGGACCAGGGGGAATGGCTTCAAACTGGAAGGTGATGCTGACCATGGCAGGAGGGTTGGAGCTAGATGATCTTTAAGGTCCCTTTCCAATCCAAACTGTTCTATGATTCTATGATTGAATTGTTTGACTTATGAAAAATCTGTAATTTTTTGATGGGCCATAGATTACTGGAGGATTTTATCCAGATGTAACTGAAACTATTACTTCAGAACAAAATGTTGTCCTTGTGATTAGAAATACAATGATATTACTGCACTCTCCAAAAGCTCTTGAACCTAATAAAACTCCTTTGAAATCAATGGTAAAATTCTTACTGACTTTAGTGAATGAGGATGTAAAACACCACATTACTTAATAAGTTACACTTTCTCATTAGTTCTTGAGTGTTTAAGAGTTTCTTTACAAAACACACCATGCTGGAATCTGCTCAAGAGTTTTGTAGCCATCTCTTTTTTCCCTCCACTCTTCTTCCCCACCTCTTTTTTTTGCCCTCTTTCCTTGCACCTCTTTCCCCACCACTGGCCACACAGTGCCCTGACAGCTTCCTTTCACCTCGCAGTTTTTGGAAACCTTAAATGATGTTTTTATTTCCTGTCCTGCTATAAACTACTTTTTGCAATTATCCTTGCATTTTGAAGGGATTTCTTATTTTTTGTGAATTGCAACACTGAAAGCCCAGATAATCATGTTATCCAAAAGAAAACAGGACCAATATGAGACAGAATCCTTCTTTGTGAACTAACTTGTATTAGAGCTATGTTATTATTACATGACAGACATATGATCTAATGTATTGAGAACCTTACTGGATACCAGAGGATCCAGCTGCCATTTTTGACTGCCCGGCTGCTACATGAGATGGTTGCTGGAGGCACTTCACTTCCTTTCAGCTTAGTCCCCTCTCCACTGACAACAAGGATATTATTTCCATGCCCTTTCTACCTTTCTGAGTTCTGTGGAAGTAAAATGTTAAACTTGTGAAACAAAGCAAGTGTGTATTAAGAGCCGTGCAATTTCTGTATAAACCACTGAAATAGATCAGTAACTATGACCTTCTGGCACATTTAGACCAAAATAGTTTGCAAAACAAAGACACCCCTTATTTTGCAGATAGAACTGAGGCACAGACACAAAATACCATTTCTCATTCCACACTAAATAGACAATAAAGCCAAGAATATAACCTGTATTTTCTAACTTCTGAACTAGTCCTTTTCATCAACAGTTCTTTAAGCTGCTTCTAATATGTGCTACGTTTCTCTACTTTTCACCCATTGTGCCACTCAGAGTCCCAGGTGGGTGGCAAATCATCCTTGAATTCTTTCATTAAGAAAATAAAGCTCCCAGCATCTTGTTTTCTCAATTCAGAAGAATAAAGAAATCTTTGCGGCACACTACAGACACGCATTGTTCTTCCCAAATTGATCTTTTCTTAAAAAAGCTGTGATTTCTACTATGCTGCATTTCACATGCAAATACATTGTATTCCTTTTTTACTTGTTCGTAGTTTAATTGGAGAACAGCAGGTGATCAAAATCACAGAATTAAGAAAGGTGTATTTAGTAGAACAGATGAGACTGCCATTTAAATCCTTACAGGGGCGCTTTTAGCTTTCTCTATTAAACAGCTTTGCAATTTGCAAATTCCATTGTTATAAAACTGAAGCAGATTCTTACCTGCCTTGCAAGTTCCCTCAATCACTCACAAAGAGAAATCTTAGGCCAGTTTGTTCTCTTGTTTCTTTGTACTTGGTCTGACTTTTTCCCTACCAAAGCCATATCACAAGAAGGCATACAAACTTAAAGAGAAAAAAAAATCTGTTTTCCTTTCATTATATATATATATGTATCTAAATATATTCTTTTTTAATTCATTATCAGCAATGACACACAATTGTTGTCCAGATTTAAAGAAACAGATAAAAATGCAATATAAGTAGAATAATCAAGTAACATACACAAACTGAGTAAGACATTTAAGCATAGAAATGCTTTTTAATTAAATAAATCTTTTTTTTATACTGTCTGGTTGTGTTTTAGATATTTCTTTATAACTCTGTAATAGTTCCTATAGTTCATTTATAACTATGTAATAGCATCAGAATAATTGTCTGTGATTTTGTCTTTCTGGAGTCCAAATCTTCATCTTTTTTAAGTCTTTATAAGCAAACAGCCAGTGATATGATCTCTTCCTGGCAAAGAATGAAGCAGGTAAATCAAAATGAAGTAGGAGGGAATGAAGATGGAAAAAAGTAGTGAACACAGCAAAATATGCCATTTTCTTTGTTCTGCTTTTTTTTTGTACATTCTCACTTTGCTAGGATTTTTCACTGCTTTTTTAAACATATATCCACACATCTATCAAATGTGCACCAATCGTATGACTTTTTAACCTTTAAAATATATATTAATACCAAAAATTCATAACAAACTGCCTGAGACTGTCAGGAAGCAGGTGATCCCAGTATTAATTGCTACTAACAAATAGCAGAAGTTGAAGTTCTGCAGCATGTGATTGTTTAAATATGAGACATCTTTCATTTAATGCCTTTACAGGCAGAAGTCTGGATAAACACGCATATCTTTTTTACCTCGTAGGTCACCTCTTCTATATTCTCACTGAGCAGAAGGGGAATGAATTCTAGTCATAGCCACAGATATTTTTGCTTTTCCTAAAAATCAGTAACCAGGGAAAGCTCTATCTTCAACCATTCTAAATAAACCATAGCCCGGAACAAGGCTTATATTTATATCATCACTGCCCAAATTCTTTATTAACATGATTAAATAAGTGTGGTGGATTTCCTCAAGTTATCTGTAGTGCTATGAAACACAAATACTTACAGCTAAAGCATGTTTACTGTTGCTTGGCTTACATAATTGCTGCTGTAGATTACAGAGAGAACTATTTTTTGTAGTGTCAGCTTGAATTAGTAAGCAAGAGTCGTTTTTTTACCTTTGTAGTATGTTCTCGGAAAATCTTATACACATCATTGCTTTGGAGCATAGATTAAGCAAATGGCATTCCAACCACCTTTAGTTCACTACCCTCTGCTTATTAATGTGTTTTGGCTATGTATCATGCAGTAACAGGACTGCAGCTGGGGGGAAGCCCCATGCATCAGTATGTGCTAAGGGTCAACTGGCTTGAATGCAGCACAGGAGAAAAGGACCTGGGAGTCCTGGTAGACACGAAGTTGAACGGGACATAGAATTGAGCAAACTTTTTGCAGTTTCATGCCAGCATTGGTGTCCCATGTTGCATTAGGAGGAGTGTTGTTAGCAGGTTGAGGAGAGTGAGTGATCCTTCCCCTTTATACAGTGCTGGTGAGGCCAAACTTGGAGCACTGTGTTGAGACCTTTGCTCTACAGTGGGAGGAAATGTGGAAATATCAGAGAGAATCTGATTAAGGGTGACAAAGATGATGAAGAGACAGGTTCATCTCTCCAATAGGGAAAAGCTGAGAGAGCTGAGACTGGTTTAGCCTAGAAAAGAGAAGGCTTGGTTGATCTCATCGTTTTATGGGAATACTTGAATGAAGGTGCAAAGAAGAAGGAGCCAGGCTCTTTTCAGTGGTGCCCAGTGACAGACCAGAGGCAGTGGGCACAAACTAAAACACAGGAGGTGTCATCTGAACATCAGTAAATGCTTTATCGTTTTGAGGGTGACCAAGCACTGCTGCAGGCCGGCTAGACCTTTCTGTTTGTGCTGATTCCCTCTTTCACTGGACATCAATGAGAATTATTTGCCTCTTTCTTCTTTGCTACCCACCTGTCATATATATATTGATAAGATTCCCATAAGGCTTTTCTTCTCCAGGATGAATTGACTCAGTCAGGTGGTCCAGTCCCTTCATCAGTTCACTGTCCTTCACTAAGGGTCAAAAATAAGACAATACACATTACAAAATCACTTCAGAGGATATCATGCTATAACAGATTAAATCCTGGATTTTTTAAATTGCAGATGATAGTTTAAGACAGCAGATGTATCAATAAAAGATACTGCAACTCTCTGTAGGATTTCTGAAATATATACTGGCATTTCTATTAGAGTAATAATCTATGAAAAATCCTTGAGGAAAGAGCATGGACTAAATAAGATCTTTCTACAACCCTTCTTTTTCTTACTTTTTAATAAAGAAATCAAGATAGCTTGTTTTATAGAGGCTTCTTGTTAATTTTTGAAACAATTGAAGAAAGATATTTCATCCCTCATTACAGAGTACTGATTAGCTTCATGTCTCTAGTTGTTTTCATAACTCAGCCTTATTTCATACTTCAAAAATATGAGGGATCTGAAAGTAACAAGGAACAGATATTTTGGAGATTATGAACAAAAGACTAGCCCAACCTTCAGTAACAAGGAGAGAAGGAGAAATATCTGGACATTCATACAGTTAGAAAAACTGTTGCAGCATTGATACAGACTTGATTCTGCTTGGTTATTTTACTATTAAGCAACACTTTCCTTCCAAATTATATAGGTTTTTTTCCCCCACAGTTTTCCTTATACATCTTCAGAATCTAAATATTAGTGCAGGATTTTCCTGTTACTTTGTAGTCACACATTTATCTGAGGTTAAAAATGCAGTGAAAGAAGCTGTATCAGAGCACAGTCATGTTTTGAACACTTACGTGCAATATGAAATATTTCCTATCTTGAATATAAACTTAAGTTTGATCTCATTGTTCTTGAGGAGGTATACCCTAAACATAGCTTGAATTATCAAAATTGAATTACCCTTGGTTCCTGGAATTATAGAAATAGCAAAGCATGCTAAGTTTAACACAGCATTTCCATGTAAATATTATGGAGTGGGGGGAGCCAGCTTCATGCTGTCTTCTTGGTACCTTCAGTGCTGTTAACATTCCTGTCTAAAGAGATTTATTTCATTTACTTTAGTGGGTGTTGGATTGGGCCATGAAAGAGGTAAAGTCAAGGCTTCTGGAACAGAATCATTAGCAGGATGCTCATAAACAGTTTGGTCAGTGTAATAGTATTGGATCCTACATCACGGAAAAGGGTAGGAGGTTTCTGGAAAACTCAGTCATCTGCACTATTTCACAGAGTCAGTGGGACTACTCACCATTTGCTTGTGCAAATGCAGGTTGTTATATGTGTGAAGAGAGCAAGTCCTTTTTCCTTCCTTTCCTATATCTCAGATTGTAGAAAGCACTTTCCTGCAGCTTAGACATGCTAATGAATTTCTTTGGACACCAAAGCAATGGTTTATTGAAATCTTACACTGGAACTTCATTTTCTATTTCTCTTCAGCTGAGAGAAGCAACAAATAGCAGAGCCCGTTGTGGAGGTCACTGAGGAAGTGGTGCTTAGAATTTATCTCCTGGTAAGGCTTATCAGACAAAGGTAAGGCTTGCCTGTCACCACAAAGTTGTTAAGAGTATGAAAGGTATGTTCAGTATAGTGGTGGAAAGACAGGGAGAAATGTTATTCACAGTTTTAATCTCTCATGAAAAAAGGATTTTCCTGTTCTTTCAACTTTTACTCAGGGCCAAGGACATTTGTCTACCATACTTTTTTTTTTTTTTTTCCCCCCTGCAGAAAAAAAGTAAAAGAGAACTTTCATTCTAATCAATTTTTTTTTTTTCTTTACAGTTCTCAGTGAGGTGTTATTATCTTGCAGGTGCAGAACTGGAGAGTGGAAGGCCTGAGTGACTTGTTTTTGGCCATTTACTTGTTCATGAAGGAATAAACCCCAACTTTTTTTGCATAGTGCTGAAGGGCTATGACCCCCGTCAGACAGTGAATGGCAATAGTCTTTATTGACATTCCTGGTCATGCCCTTTACCTTATTCACTTGACAGGGAAATTCTGAAAGATTTCTTTGAAAACCTGAAAAACTATTTTATACAGAATTCAGAAACTATAAATAATCTCAGTATGGGGCAGAGGAACATAAGAATATGTTTTCTTTTAACTGCTTTCCTCTTCCTACCAAGTTCCTCCGTCACCTGGTAGTATCGCGTATACATTCCCACTTACTATCTACATGGTATGGTACACACCAAACTGAAAACTGTCAGCAGTGGCTGCAAAGTCATCTTGAAGTGAGAAGGAGCCTGGGGGGCAGGTTAAGCGCCCAGGTCTTGGTAAATATTATGCATATTCTGCAACTTCCTCTTAATTTCTCTTGTTAATTTCTTGGACATTCCTCTTTTACACTGTTTCTCAATTCCTTAGCGATTTAAATAATTTATAGTCGAGAATGAAACTATGGATGGAAACAAATTTGCAGATTAGATGTGGCCTAATCCTCTCAACTCTTAATGGCTGGGGAAGGCCTGTCTCTTGCATGCCTGCATAGAGAACAGGCTGACAGGAGTTGCATACCATTCCTTTCATTTTTTGTGTGGTTTCCCTAATAAACAGATATGAAAAATACATCTTTTGGATTGACATGTGTGAAGCTGAAATTTTGTAGGAAGGAAGGGTGGGACCTCTTTATTTCATTTGCACATATTTACCCTTGGAACAGAAGTAATTTATATGGATTTCCAGGAGAATTGTGTAGGTTATCCAAAGACCATCTTTCAAGGGCAACTCTCATAAAATATGTATGCAAAACATTCCTATGTTGTTACAAGCAAGTAATTTCACATGCAAAGATATGCTGTTGTAGATTATGAAAAACAAACCATCATTCATGCAACTATTGGTTTACTTGTGCATGTAATATTTGCAGATTCAGCTAGGAAGAGAGACCTGCAGGAGACCACCTGAGTCACCAGGTCCAGTTGCCGTAAGTGCAGTCATTCCATATACAGTCCAGTGACTTCATAAAACATCTATTTGGTGCACTCAGCCACAGAACTGGTAACCTTCAGGTTAAAATATCACATGACATAAAATACTGTGATGGGTTACATGAAAAGGAGAAGGTGAGATCAAGGATATTACCAGCGTTCTAGATTCTTCCACTGTAGTTCTTCACTGTAGTTCTGTGAATGTGGTGCAAGAAAGCCCACTTTCCATGGAAAGGCTGTCAGATTGCTTTCCTTGGAGGTCCAAAGCTGGACTAGACAAGGCCCTTGTCAGTTTGGTCAGGCTCGCCCTGCTGTGAGCAGTAGGTTGGACTAGATGCCCTCAAGAGGTCCCTCCCAATCTAAACTGCTTTTATTATACTAAGGTTCTTTTATTGTTCTCAACTGCAGAACTTCTGTATGAATTGAAGTGCTCACATGCTTTTTTGTTACTTTGCTGTGGGCCACAAATTATTTCAACTCTTGACATCCTTAGTTTGGGATACCCATTGTCTCTGGTTTTTGAGCCTTACTGTAAGACACACAATTGGGAGCTAGATAAATGAGCACAGAACAAGACTAAATGTTAATGTTTTCATTAGGTCATGAAGAAAAGGCAGTCCTGAATAAGTATGCATTAAATGAAACACATCAGACTAGATCTGGGGTAACACAAGAAAAAAGTAAGGATGAAAGTTCTGATGCAAGGATAAGTTCTGTGTACCATATATAGTGCAACACTCTAACATTGTATGTTGCTTAAATTTGAAAAAAACACCTTCAGAGTTTTGAACTTGACATCTGCTCTGTTTGCTTGAAGGAAAATGTACACACACTAGATGGGAAATGTGGTTGGGGGACCTTGAAGCCAGTTTAAACTTTTGACTGAATCCAGTGGTAAAATTTAGAACTTAAAATTGTTTGAATTTAGTAGAGCTGGACTAGGCACTTAGCTGTGGAATTCATTAGGGAAGTTTTCTTGCCCTGGTGTAAGCCTGGAAGATGTATGGTCAGCTAAACCCAACACAATGCTCTAAGAGTGATCCTATTCGTCATAAGAGTGTATAGGTCCCCTCCATCAGTGAACATTTGTGCTGATAGTGTAATTTCAACTGAGCTCAGCAAAAGCAAACACCCACATCTAGCTGATTTAATTTTTTAGAGCATAATTAATTAAAGTAGTATCTGTGATCTGTTAATTAAAATAATGAAATCTGAAATTAGATTTTTGGTAAAACAGAAAATGTGGACTTGGCAAAAGTTTTGAAACTCACATAAGGCTTCTGATAAATTCACATTGGATATGCAGTTATTTGGGGGGTTGGGTAGAGGTTAAAAGAGGGTCTTTTATCTCCCCCACAAAACCATCTGTGAGCCTTTTTTTATCTGACAGGCAGTAGAAGAGGAGGAGATGTGTAGGAAAAATTAAATGTTCACATTGTTCAGAACAAGAAAGGCATGTGTCTTAGAAGCACTCTTATCCAAACTTCTGCCTTCCTAAAAGCCCTATAAGCCATATTTAGGTCGTGTCCCCTGAAGTGCATCTTTTGCCTTAAGGAACTTTTTTTAGCAGAGATTTCAGCGTGTCCAATTACAGTCTGAAGGCCTGATCCAAATATTACTGAAGTCAGTATCTCCACATTCCATCTCAGTGATTGTAAGAGGGGGTGGAGGTCTACTGTGCAAAGCCATAAAAATATCCTCTCCTTTCAGGCACATGTAAGTAACAAAAAAATCCCTCATACGCATATAAACATTAGTAACCTATAGAGAAGATAATGTTGCAATACATAACACTATTCAACACACTAAATCCCACATTTATTCAGAGAATTTATCACATCACCCAGTTTAATTTATAGATCTTTTCTAGAAGTCCTTAGGCATCTATTTGTTGCGTGTATCCAGTTTAGAATCCTTGGATTGGTGATTTTCCAAAGTAAAACCCCATGAAAGTTAAATCCATGCCATATGATGAGGTAGGAGATGGCCTAAAATTATACCTGCATACATATATGCAAACACGGTGTATAGCTGTAAGATATAGATATATGTCTGTAAGAAAATGAAAGGGATAAAAAAAGGGGAACAATTATCAATAGCTATTTAACAAGAATAACTTTAGAAGAATTATACCACTGAGTCTCAGAATATTTTTATAATTTTGTCATATATCTCTATCAGGGGACACTAAAGAAAAAGTATATTGAGTGTTTTTTACAAATGCTTTAAAATATTTGAAAATATCCTGTTGACTTCATTGCCCAAGCAGTTGTCTCTCTTGCAGCCAGTCAAGCGGGGCTTTGATCCAGCATCCAAATAACTCAGCACTTGAAAAGCAAAACAAGTGAAGAAGAAAACAATGTGTGAATTCAACACAAGCATGCGTAAACACAGACACACAATATATTTCTTTATCATAACAAGTATTCTCACAAGTGTCATATATAAGACGAACAGATATATTCTCATTGTGTTTGTGTACCTGATCACAAACACAGCAGACACACTATAAGGACAATATGTATAAAAGCTGGAACTATTTCTACATACTGCTCCTGTAGAAACCAAAATATTTGCTTTGGTGTCTTAGAGTTCAGGTATATTCAAATAAAGAAGCACTTTAAGAAAACTGATAAAGACGTGGCGTTTGAAGTACAATTCCAAAAACCCATCTGGTAGTCTTTATTTTACATTTTAGGGAAAAAATATTTTTCATCATATGTTGAAGATAATGCGTGTGGAAAAATCTCTTTATATTTAATCTCTTTATATTTAAGTCCGATGACAAAAGATCTATAAATTGGCAATTATTGATACCAATAAATAATTGATTGATCCTTGTTAATTAGTAGGTTTGGGTTTTTCTTGTTAAGAGTAAGATTAGTCAGGTATTTCCAACCTGAGATGTGGCTCATCTCAGTATGAGATATAATATGACATAGCAGTGAAGAAATTTGCTTTTAGGTTTTATAACCTGGAAATTTCCTGAATACGTAAAATAAAATTATTTTTCTGTAAGTGTTAAAAAAAATCACACTTTTAAATTGATTTCCATAAATTCAATTTTATGATTAAGAAAACTGTTATCTCTAATTAAAGTAGATGAAAGCTGCTTAGCATTATCCAATTCCTGATTTAAATCCTTGTGTTTTCCACCTACTGTTTGAAGAATCTCTCTAGTTAAAATTTGTTCTTTCAGTCTGAAAATATGTGGCATATGACACAAAGCTCTAGTTTATCAACAGTCATGTTTTCTAGTGCCTTAATAATCTGCAAATATTATGTAGTGACACTTCTCATGATGAGGTGAATTGCAATGTCTCCTGAGTTGAATGCCACCGTGTTCTGGGGGGAGAGCGGGCCAAAGGGCTGGCAGAGCCAAGTTTGTCTCTGTTACCTGCACCTTGTGCAGCAGAAGCACGAGGAACATGCCTTAGACACCAGTTCAGGCATGCTCAGGTACCTCTTCATCAATAGCTACATCAATACCAGCAAGCAAACAAGGCCAGGGCCTCCTTGGTCCTGTCATGAACCACCACAGCTGAAGTGCCTACCCCATAGTAGGGTGGCCTCGCCCTGACTGCCAAGAGACCCTTGCACAGATTCTTTCCTCAGGTGTGCCTGGTCCTTGCCAGAGAGTAGACAAAAATAAAAAAGATGAACATGTCAGGGTTTGTCTATATTATCCAGATCTAGGCTACCAGTATAGGCAAAGCTTTTTTTTATACAATGTATTTCTTTCCTGAGATCAAGAACTTTGACACATAAAAGGTCTAAGGAAATGTGGGATGAAATGTGACCAGTGATGTCTGATGAATGTCACCCAAGTTTGATGCTGTAAGAAAGAAATTAATTTGGCTTATAAGACACAGATGTAAGGGTCTGCTAACCCCTTATGCCTCTGCTTTTGATGGAATTGCTACCAAAGATAATAAGCCCAGAAATGGGACACTTCATTTTATTCAAACACTGTGCATCTTTGTGTGTATCCATGCAGAAGGGAGGGTAGGTCAGAGTCCAAGTGCATTCCCTGGCAATTCTCCCTTCAAATCCTACAGGTCTGAATCATCTTCAAGGATGTGGCATAGAGGGATATATTGTTCTGGTTCTGGCCAGGACAGAGTTAATTTTTTGCAGTAACCAGGAGGGGGCATAGCTGGGAGTCAGAGGCTATTCTGTACCACCTGATGTCATTGCTGGGAGTGGGGGAAGGGACTTTCTCTCTGCTGGGGAGGTGTTCCTTTAGGATGAGAAAACATGGTAGAGGGAGCTGCCCAGTATTGTCTGTTATCATAAGTGTTTGTCCATGTGAATAATTTCTTTTCTTATACCGTTTCTTAGTAATATTGTTGCTGTTACTGTTCATTTTCTTATCTCATTTCCAGTAAATTGTTCTTATTCAATCTATGATCTTTGCCTGTTGTGCCTCCAGTTGAAGAAGGGAGGGGGAGTGGCATGTAGTTTGGAGAGTCTCGGTGGGTGCAGTGAATTGGGGGCTACCATTCCTAAACCATGACAGCGAAACTGTGTTCACCCATGGAACAGTGTGGCGCTTTGCACCTCTCATTGAGCTGAGCCCATGGTTTGTGCTAGACCCCTAAAGTGAGCTTGGACATCCTTGCAGACTTTACTGTCACAAGGTCAGCTGAAGCAGTTACCACCAGCAGCAGAAAGGGAAGAAGCAGAGGAATGTGTTCTCTGTTTAATTCCAATGATTCCTGGCTATTTTTATGTACAATAGTTAGTTTTCAGACTGATGAGAAGGAGTCTCATTTGTGCAGATGGGAAATGCTTATTATGCTAATAGTGTTCTGCATTGTTAGCGGAGATTATTAGACAGAGATGTTAGAAATGCCTCTAGTGGAATTAAGTAGGTGACAAGGTAAAACGAAAAGATAAATGACAACAGTGATTAGGAAATGGATTGTGCTGAATACATAAGTGTAAAGGAAGAGGGAAAAGGAGCTACTT
Organism: Lophotriccus pileatus; assembly: GCA_035583135.1. NCBI lineage: Eukaryota > Metazoa > Chordata > Aves > Passeriformes > Tyrannidae > Lophotriccus > Lophotriccus pileatus. Next base: position 99,221,703 of record JAWWES010000115.1, on the reverse strand, counting down.
TTACAACAAATTGTTTAATCAGTGATGTAGCTATGAGAAACATACATAAAAGATAGCTTACCTAATTGATACCAAACACTGCTTGTGAGATTACATGTGGAGAAAGCTGAAAAAAATGTCAAAATGGTCATGAAGGAGAAAAAACAGAACACCTGAAAGTAAGGAAATCCTAGACAGGCTTGTGTTTTATAACGAATATATTCTGCCAAATAGCTGTATTATGTATGGCCAACTATATATTTTAACAAGAAATTTAGTGAAATGTGCTATTCATCTTCTCTGAACTTGTAATAAATCAAGAAAATCCAACGTTAGACACAGGCATACAAGCTGCCTAGTCACACAAGTCTCCTGTATTTCCTTAAAAATTGGTGCTCTTTGGCATGTTGCTTCTACACCTACTTCCATTGTTCCAGCTGGAAGATGGGATTTGTGACTGCAGTCTGAAAAATAGGCATTTGGCATTGTTTCTGAAGCAACACATGTCAGCAGCCTAACTGTGCTGTAAACTTTTACTAATGCTTGATGGAAATCAATGCTCATTTATAAAGTGCTATTGCAGCATTGCAGTTTGATATGACAGATCTAGTCATGGCAAATAAATGATTCAAGGAATATGGCTTTTTCCCTGTTTGTGGATCAGCAGTGAATCAGTCCTGCCAATATATTGATTATTCTCAATTATTCAGTATGGGTAAAAGCTTTCCTTGTTGTGTCAATTACCATCACATGGCATGTTCAAACATTGATCATTTCGCCTGTTCACACTTGCAGTATGTGACAGATCGCTAAAGTCTCTGGAGCCGTTTTGACTCTCTCATCATATGCCTGAAACTTCTATGAGAGGCAGAAGAGTGATGAACAGCAAATAGTTACAGTCGTTAACCGATAACAAATGTTCTTGTTTGCATTCAATTTTTGCTGCTTTTGTACCTGGTAAGACATATAAGGATTGCTTGTTTCTCCCTGGGATTGAGTATGTGTTAAACAGAGAATTCTGATGGGAAAAACACTGCTTCTTTCAGATTAATTTGGTATAATATCTGTGGCTTACTAGTAGAAATAATCATGGATGCAAAATTGACCAGATAATTTGCCTTGGCTGACATTAAAATAGGTACCTGAAATTTGTCTGGAATGGCCATGTGTGAAGTAGTTGTTTGTGATTTCCAGAACCACTGAAGAACCTCATACATCATCCAGCTTTATTTTCTCCTGTTCTGATTGTGTTGATGGGGAAGGGGGGCAGATTCTCTGGTCTACCTAGCCAAAATGAGGGACCATCTCTCTCCCTAAATGCATGGGTTAGGGGTTGATGGGCACTCAGTTGCCATAGTACATCAGTGCCTCAAAATCTTTAAATTCTCTGAGAAGAGCAAGTACAAATATTTCCTTTCCTAGGTAGTAAACCAAAGCTAAGAAAGGTTCCATAGCTTGTCTAATGTCACATAAGAAGACCGCAGTTGAATAGGGAACAAAACAAGTCTTCTGGGTTCTGGGTCTTAATCATCCAGAACTTAAACATCCTTCCAGGCTGATAGTGCATGAGATACTTGAACTTCAAAGTGCAACAATAAAGATCATCTTCCACAAAGAGGCGCCCAGGACACAGCTATTTTTGGTGCTTGATATGAGGGGAAGAGGAGAGGGAAAGGCTGTTTCATTGCTACTGAAATGCAACTCAGAACAGACTGTGGACGTATGTGATTTTACATGATGGTACAGATGTGAACTGGTGTAAGCAAGGAGGAATCCCCTGTGTCCTGTTCTGAAAAATTTTTTATTCCTCTCCTTTCTGACACTGAAGATCAAGCAAAAAAAGTTCATTGCATGTCCTGGAAGGAAAGAATAGTTTCTTTCTTTGGCTGAAGATAGTAGGAGATATTTCTTTTGGAGTGGAAAGCTGTTGTTTTAAACACTATAAGTCTTTATGAGACTGCTTAGTGAAGTTGGACTGTTTCTTTCTGAAAGAAGAAAAAACAGGTAATGTGGGGGCTACACAGCCTAGGTGTAGGCCTACACAGACACAGCCTGTGACTCTGAAAAGAAAGATGGAAGCAAGGTGAGCTTTACTTTGGGATGTCACAGCTGTAAGGAGGAGCAAAGTTACTCTGTGGAGAGTATTTCTGTACCAGAAGTGTCTTCATGAATTCAAGTTGCCTCTGATCATGCATATTTTTTTTCAAAACAATCAATCAATATCTTATTTTTCAAACATCTGAAACAGCCCTACAAGACACCTTTTTTTTTTTTTTTTTTTTTTAAGTTAAGAATAGACACACACACAATGTCCTCTTTTTGCTAGTCAGCCCATTCCCACACCGTCACAAAAGAATTGTCAGTCTAAGCCTCCAACTGTGAGTCTGACCTCTGTCCTTCCTGGACAGCAAGATTATCAGTCAATACTTGAGACCCCTGAAAACAACAGGCTTTGATGAGAGTACCCTAAAGCTCCTAATGCTCCAAAACTCTGATCACTGGGAAAAAAAAAGAAAGCAACCCTGGGTGAATCTCTACAGTATGAGTCTCTAACCACTCTGTTTATTTTGTAAATAAGGTGACTAAGAGGTAAGTAAAATGCTGTCCTTTTCACTTCACTTTCTCCTTGGATCTCTTGCTGGCTTCAGGTTTACATACAGCACAGACAGAAAATCTTTTAGGGAAATTCAGACTTTGCAAAGATTTTGGGATTCTTATGAGGGAAAACTAACAAAACATTTTGGGATTAAGCACTCTGAATTTGAATTGCAACATTTAATTCTGGCCAGGTTTTGCTTTTGTTTATGTTCAGTTGACCTGCCAAGTTACCCTCTCTAAGTTTTGTTTCAGATATCTTGGAATATCTAGACGTTAACTTCAGAAAATAGAACACGAAGAATACTGGATAATTAGTAACTAGTGCAGGTAATGCAAATTCTTAAATGGAGCCAAAATGTAATATGATGGTTCAGTTCAATAAACTGAACTTAAACATCTCAGTAAAGTAATATTGTTATACTGTATTTTCAATTTTTAAATTATGCCATTTCCATTCCATTAAAGAGCAATTTTTGTAATTTGTATCCATCACATGAAAGTAAATGTTCCACAGAAGAAAAAGTCCCATTTCTATTTGTCAGTTGCAGACCTGGCAACAATTACACATACCTTGTGACTTTTCAAGATTAATTTATTGCATTTAAAAATGAAACAGTCAGCCTGATTAAACTCCACTTAATAGAATAAACCAGCACACATAAAAAACATCTGAAAATATTTACCTGAATTATTGTATTTTTTAATAGATCTTGACATCGGCTGGCAAAGAGAAATGTATTGTGTTTACTTTGCTAGCCAAGTGCTTACTTTCCCACTAGATAAATAGTAGATGACATTGGTTCTCTAGAGAGAATGATGAACTACAGTGAGAGCTGAGTTGTCCTGAGAGGAAGACCACAGGACACCTTAATGAAAGTACAAACCTAATTGCATGATTAAATATGTTCAATCAGTGTGAGCATGGAAGAGGTATAGGCACTTGCAAGTATTCTGTTCTGCTGGTGACTTTTTCATTGCCTCCAAAAAAGCTCAAAGAAACTACGCTCCTAATCCAGATGTTTCAGATAGGAGCCTTCACAGAGATGGACAATTCCAGATTGCCATCTGCCTAAAATTGAATGTAGAGCTGCTGTTCTGTTCTAGTAAAACTCTGCAGACATATTTCTGCATTTTTCACTCAGTTTTGGGATGATTAGGGAGCTTATAAAGTCCTTTGGTGGAGAACAGAAGGGAAAGAAAATGAAGCAAGAGGTAAGGGATTTTTGTTCAAATCCCTGCTCTGAAAAGCACATTGTGACTAAAAAAAACATAGATTTGGGAATTAGTGAAAGGTAATTCATGAGCCAGCCTGAACATGTTGCTTTCCTGCTTCATTCTCTGCCAGTTCCCTAGGACTTCAAAATTTGAATCAAAGTTTCTGCCTTCTGTTGTCAAAATTTTCTGTGAGCAGTTTTTCTCTTTCTGAGGGTTTACGTCTCCTCCAGGGTGATCAGAGAATTTGGTGGGTACTTGCCACCAGAGAAGGTGTTCCTGCCTAAAAACAAACTGGTGAACTCAAAAGTTTTCACAGAGCTGGATTTAGGCTATTGAGTTCACAAGGGATTAGGAAACCTATAAAAATGAGCATTTTTAATCTAAGCAACAACATTTTTTCTTTTTATTTTCATTTCAAGCAAAATTTCAGAAGGCATGCCGTATCATCAGTCTTTTACAAAACACCTTTGAATCCACACAAAAATCAGGAACAACGTATGTAGATTGCTCTCCTGCATGCAAGTAAGGAAGAAGGTGACCTGACAAAGGTTGCGATGCCTATTTTTAAACAGTAATTTTTCAAGTATAAAACCAAGAAGGCTGTAAGGTAGATTATTATTTCACTTTGCAGTAATATATAGCTCTAATTAACCAGTAATATATAATTCTAATTAAGTACTGCTTCTCTAAATGTGAGAAAAATACATATTTTAATAGATTATTATATTGCAAACCCTTCAGAAATTGCTATAAGAGTCTAGAGTAACTTACTTTATAACTTTGGACATAGGACATCCCTGAATTAAATTCTCTTTGAACTAGAGTATAGCTTGTAAAAAAAGAATCTAATATCAGCTAAAATATTTAACAAAGTTTAAATAACAGGATTGTGACTAAATTATGCTAAGAAATTAAGGCAAACTCAGAAATAATGAGCTAGGCTACACGTGCTGTCACAAGTAAACCAACCTCTATCCAACTCTTTAAATGCTATTGTAGACCAAAAAATTTAAGAGTATATACAAAATATAGTTTTCCATGTTATCAATCCCTTATTTTTTTTTTTAAATATTTTTTTAAGAAATAAGAACAAATTCTTCTCCCCAGATATTAGTTCCTGTCCTCTAAAACAATCCTGCCTTGATCCAGGAGACTTCCATGACAAAGTAATTTTGTAGTGTACTTTGCTGAAAGCAACTTACTTATGCAGAACTCTTCACAAAGTTGAAAAAAAAATAATTAAAAGTTAAAGGCTGAGCATACATCCTAAGTTTTTGATTGCTTTCAGCAAATTAAGTTCCTAGTGTTAGGAAAGATTTATTACTGGGTTTAGTGTGTATATTTAAAGTCAGTCTGGTATGTGTGTTTAAAGTAATAAGGTAGACATCAGAAAGCTAACAATTTAATAACAGGTTGCCTAAGAATTCCAGGGCTCTTTCCGTGATCTGAACGTAATTGACAGTTATTATTCTTCACTTAGGAGCAATGGCCCACCCTAGGAGCAGTGAACAGACAAATCACAAAATATCATGTTCCTTCTTCATTGAACAGCTTCAGGTGTCCATGGCTAACTGCATGGCCTATTGTTCAGCTGCAAGAGTGTCTTTTTATTTGTTTGAGGAAGTCCACAATTGAATACGGAGGTGAAAGAGAGGCCATTTCTCTTTTTTTTTTTCCCTTTTCCCCCTCAGCCTCAGAAAGGTCAGAAGCCTGCTTCATCTGTCATGCTTAATCAGCTGATGAAAACTCTGCTGATGCACAGGGTTGCAGCTCCTCTATTTTAAGCATAAATCTTAATGGAAGAATCATTCTGTAATGTGTTACTTCCTGAAATGTGGAGCTGCTCTTTTAGGAGTGTGCTGCAGGCTTTTGGTAGCATGGGTGTACAGTGTTTCTGGAGCTCTCCCAGGGGCACCATGCTTTTGTTGGGTGATATATGTGACAGCTTACCAATTGCATATGATGAGGCATGTGGTCTCAGACTCCAGCAAAAGGCTGTAACAAAGGGACTAGACATCCCAACTGGAATGTGAAACAAGGCATCATGACTACAGTTAACAGGATGTTGATGACTGAGGAACAAAGATGGGAGTGCATTTCAATTGCCAAAATTAAATAGTTCATTCCCCTCCAACCCAGCATCTTTCTGATTCAAAGTATTTGTGGAACAGTTGAAAAATGCTGTGTATCTAGCTAAGGCTGGCAAGTGAAATGCAAGCATTGATCTAGAGAGGAAGATAGAATTATGTCATGTTGGCATAAGTGGTCCTTTGTCCTGGCTGGTGGGTCTGACTGAACATGCTGAGGGACAGATACTGTATCACACTGTGTCAGAAGGACATGTCTTTTTTCAAACCGTTCTGAAATCTTTGCAATAAAGGATGCATTTTCACTAAAAATTAGTTATCTATCTACCTGACATGGTCTAATTGTTAGTCTTCAGATATGACATATTTTGTATATACATATGTTCCTGGAAGGCCCAGGAATTTCTCTCAGGAAGAAGGCCCCACAAAGAAAAGCTGCAGCACCATAAGATGCAGCATGTTTTCCACTGTCATAGAAGACACTCAGAAAGCAAAAGGAGAATGAATTGCAGCATAGAAACATGCAGTCCAAGATGGTCATAGTTACTGCATTTTGGCACAGGATGGAGGAACAGGAAACAATACCCAGCCTTACATAAAATGGAAGTAGTCTACAGTACTTCTCCTTTTAATGAGCTTAATCTCCCAGAAAAACATGGCTGGGGGAAAAAAAAAAAAAGAAAAGAAAATGAAAACTAGGGACTTCGTGTGGGCTCAGAACTGGAGAGGTCTTGATGTGACCTGTGTCAGTTATTCTGACAGGAAAATATTTGCTACTTCAAAAAAATTCAACCAAACTAGCTGGATTTCAAGACAGTTTTCTCCCATAGGTTAATATGCAATTAAATTGTTCATCATTGTATTCATGTATGTATTGAATTCATGATGTCCACCTCTAAGAAAGAGAGGACTTCAAAAAGAGCCCTCACATCCCCTCTCTTACCACAGTTTTATCTGGGAAGTATTTCTCACTATATCACTATATAAAAGAAAATGCAAGTGAATGCACAGAGATGTATTAGATGCATGGAGCATTCGTCAGCATTCCTCATTTTCACATCTTGAACTTGGAAATACTACCTTGGGCATAACATACGTGGTGTACCCTCAGAGAAGCTGAAGAACATTTACATATACAACCACTGCAGATGGGTATTAGCATGTGTGGAGGCTGTATCATGGCTCTAACACAGCTTTTCCAAACATAAAAGCTACAGCTTCATGAAGAGTCATCATGGTGATTCCGTTTCTTGTGCTAAGCCAGAAGCCTGGTTTGCAATCACACGTAAAGTTACAACTGGAAAGGACTATGGGATTGGTATCCTAGTGACAAAATGCAACTCTGTGTGTTACAGCAACGTGCCAAAATCGAGTGCATGTGTGCTCATGTGTGCATGATTCACGTCACTTGTTCTCCACCTACTGGTGATGTTTTTAAGGCCTATAAGCCCTAATGCCCCTAGTATAAGTGCTGTGGAGGTCGCCACTACTTAACCCCATAAAAATGTTCAATCAGCTAACTGAAAAATTCCAATTAAGCCTGTGCTCATGGTGCAGACATCCATATATGAAAGGCACTCAGCTTGTCTCTATGGCTGGCCTGCTTGCCACCAGGAGAGCAACAATGGGTATGGACAAGCTTTCCTTTCCCAACCACTGGAGCATGGTGGCCCTGGATGACTGTATTGATGGCTGGCTTGCTGAGGGCTGATTTTTTCCAGCAGACACCCATAGTTCCTTAGTTTCAGCTACCTATTCATCCATGTTCCCTGTTATCACTGATCGCCATTTCAGAAACAAAAATTAACAGGAGTGAACACAACTATCATTAGGAAAAATGATGACAATTAAATATTATTAATAAACACTGCTATTACAGGGCATATGCATGCTGTGTGTCTAAACTAGACTGAGTCTAAAAATTAGTACACCTCATTACCCAAATGAATTGGAATTACACAGCACAACTTCCACTATTAATACAGCTTAAAGAAATCCTCCATTTTTTTCCTCATGTATATCTGTTTCCAGAAAACTCTGTGCTTTTTAGTCAAAGAATATTAGAATGAACATTGCTAATCACATCAGTCCAGATGGTTGGCTCTCTTCTTGCCAAGTGGAAGTATTGTAACCTATTTAATGTGCAATTTACATAAGCTCCATGTTAATAAAGATCCATGGACTTGTGGACTTTTTCACTAGCCTTTTCTATGTCACAGGTTCAGTCCACAGAGACAGAGCATAGTGCTTGTGCCATTGATGCTGGCTGCTGAAGCCAGGACAGCTCAGTACATTGCCCCCAACCCTTTGTCCCTTTCTCCTCACAGAAGTATGGGATTCTATAATTGATCATTATCCACTTTTGAAGTTAAAAGTACAGTTAGGAGCATATATGCCAAACCCACATAAATCTGTGGTAAAGGCTGGAGTGAAACTTATCTCAAAATAAAATTATCCTGTTATTGTGTGCATTCAGCTTGCATTCTCAGACCAGCTGGAATGTATTAGTACTGTTTTGTGTTTAGGGGCTCTTCATCTAAACCTTACACAATTTAATTTTCTCTGGAAATTTACTAACTTTGAGGCTACTGTGCACCCTGCCCTTAAGTCCAACCAGCATTTTCTCTGTGGCAGGTCACACTATGCTGGCAATCACAACATATTTTTCTGATGGGTGGAATTATGTGCTTATAAATTCCTGTTGGTATGTCTGTAACTCATACGAGAAAAGTTTTTCTTGCGGAGAGCACATCTCCAGCAGGTTTGGCACATCATATACTTTTCTATTATCTAACTGTAATGTGGCAAGAAATCATATAACCAAAGATCATCTAACATTAAATCATGGGCTTGACTAAGCAAACCACGACACCATCCATCACTTTTCCTGGACCTATGAGACACTTTTATCTCATAGGCAGAGACTACTTTTTTTGAGCCACTGTAAGAGCACTTGTGCTTTGAAGAGCTTGTTGTGTGTACAAATGAGACAGACACCAGCTGAAGATGAGAAACAGGCAAAATTGTTTCCAATATCCATATAGCAGTTCAAAGGTAGAACTGCATGGCTTGTTCTTCAAGGCTCTTCTACCTAGATTAACAGTGAAATCTGACAAAAATCTGTAAAGGAGACCACCTGCGTCTGAATATTTTCTCATTTGGTGTGTTGTTGGCCTATATGGGCTTGTTCTGTTAAAAGCATTCGAAGCTATTTAATTATTCATTTCATGTTTAATACTTTGATATTTAATTTGAGAATTAACATTTCAAAATGTATTAAAGCCTATTGAGAGTATTCCCACTGGTATGGGTGTAATGGTGGACGGTGCATATCTAAGTCTCTTCTGTGTAATAGAACACAGTAAGATGCGGAGGGCCTAATGCTTTTTGTTGTTGAATTCAGTCCTTTTTTATGCAGCTGGAGAAAGTCTAGAGTTAATGAGAGTAAAGATCAGACACTCCAGGATGGGTTTGGCTCACCCAGGGATTTCTCCTACGAAAAAGATGCCTACAAAACAAGATGACTCCCTGGAAAAACATCACACACTCCAAAGTTGTCTGAATCTTATGTGCTTCTTCTCCATTTCAGAAAAACACAGCATGTAGGATCTCTCAAACCTCAGGTGCCCTCATGATGTCCTGTCCCTCCATCTTTCTCTAACAGGACATCAACTTTTCTGGGGATATGAGCATGCAAACCTGTGTTTTGTGTGACCATGGGAGAAGTATGCTCATCTCCTCTCCTTCTTTAAGACAAGTCCGCACCCTCAAGATGGTGCAGCCCATTCATTACCCATATCCTGACTCTGGAAAAAGAAACAAAGACATCTGTAAGTGAAGAAGGAGAATATCCACCCCAAAAAAGCAGTTGTACTAGTGGCAGATTTGTTGCACAGGGCATCACACACTGTCTGACCATATGATACAACAATTATAAGGAGAGCTGGGCTGTACCCTCAGTTGGTGCTTCCTTTGCACAGGCCCAAATTTGCACTAAAATAATTTTCAATGCCCAAATGACACAACGTAATCTGTAATAAGCAGGTAACAGGATTCTGATCCCAGAATACGAAAACAGGAAGAAAAACAGGTAAACTAAAGAAAGAGAAATAAAAACTTAATTGACTGGCAAGGCTATGTGATCTTTAAAACTGATGGTTTTTAAGAAGGGCTTTCACATGCATTCAGTGGTCTTTTTAATGCTTTTTGGTTGCTGGGGATCTCAACTGAAATTTTTGTAGTAACTTATGTGTGTGTGATCACATATATGTATGCATAAAATGTAGGTTTAAGAGAATAAATTATTATAAAGCAAGAACATCCTAGATTATCTATTACCAAAACATTATAATTATTAGAATATTTAGTGGTTACATGACAGAAAACACAAATACTTAGTAAAGGATCTTATGAATTTGTCCTGTGCTCAGCTTCTTACACAGAGCTCAAGGTGACTCTTGCCTGTCTTTGCAAGCCTGAGGACAACCACTAAAATCTCCCCAAAGCTGATTTCCAAATGTTCCAGCTCACTGCTCTGTGCTTTTGTGATGTGACAGGGCTGGAGCGAACATATGATCTGCTTGTGCTCACCACACCAGGTGAGGCTCAGTTGGTTTTACTGAGAGCTGCAAAATTCTGGTTGGGACTCTCCTGCCTCAATGTAGCAGCTACTCTTGCAAGTCCCTGTCAGGGCTGATGTAGCTACTGTAGCTTTTAGTTTCGTACAGAGAAAGAAGAATTGATAAGATGACTCTACCATGTCCTTTTCTGTCTGGTTTTCTATGACTGCTTGAAAACAAACAACTGAAACTCTGAGTGAGACTATTTTCAAACATCACCAGTCTCAAAGACTCCAAGTATGAAAATTCAGATGATGTTTTGTTGACAGGAAATTGTCACTTGCATTTCTGACAGATGTTGTCTTGTTTGGTTGTTGTTTTATTTTTTTTTTGCCCGTTTCAACTGAAATGTTAAAATATCAAAATATCCTTTCCATGTGTATAGGGAAGACAGAATTACTCAGGACTGATTTCTTCTAACCTTTAGAAAACACCCCCCATAATTTTCTATTGGCTGCTTCTAATGCCTCCTGCTGCTCTAACCTCTGTTTTCCTACAGAACTGTGTGTTTATGGCATTTTAATCAAGTCTCCTTATTAAATGTGTGAGCACCATTTTATGTTAGGTGAAGGCTTGAGATAATCTACATCAACACCTCACAGAGCCTGGTGATTATACATAACCTACATAACAGTTTTTCTGTTACACTTTTGGCTAAGTTTTCACTCATTTCCTAAACCTTGACAAGACTAGGCAATCTGCCTTCCCATTAGAATCTCATGCCCACTGCCCACCATTACAGTCAGCTATTAATGAATGAGGTGACAACTGTAAACTGAGCTACATTTACTGGTACCTGCTAGTACCAGCTAAGTCTTCTTTATCTCTTAATATATGAAAAAAGTCCTAGTGAGTACACGTGCTTACAAGATTTACAGTAGGGATTAGAAATTGGAAGATAAATTCTCCTTCCCATTTCACATATGCAACCTATTGCCATGTCAGGATGCATTCTGTCACTTAATATAAGGGAAAACTCTGGCATGAAAACCAGGATGTGTTTTAATCTATTAATCAAAACTGGTGTAAACCTACCTTCAGACCTTGTCCAGACAGGAAAGAAAAATCATGTCCGAACAGAAATAACTAAAACGAGTTCTTACCTGCTTTATTTCTGTGGGTCTTTTTCCCCCCTTCTTTTTCCTTTTTCTTTTTTTTTTCCCAAGTGTTTGAGGCTGTTGAAGTTTTACTCCTGAAGGGTGAATGGGGATCCCTCAAAAGACTTGTCTCCAGTCTGTATTGATTATGAGTATTTGTATTGATAAAATGACCATGAGAATCTTCAAAAAGGTTTTCATTTGTACTAGATATTATGCCAACATCTAGAAAGACTTTTCATCTACAAAGATTTTAGAAAAGTTTAAGGATCTAAAGGTATTGAAACTTTACCAAAGCAAATTTTCACTGCTGGACATGACTGCTGAACAGTAGCAAATACCATACATGAATGACTGAATTGTCACTTCAGTAACTACTGATCCCTCTTTTGGATATTCAGGTTACTTTTATTACCTTTTTCTGGGTTTGAACCTGATCTTACAATTTGTTCTGCTTCAATGAGCCAAGTCATGTTGCTACAGTGATAGTAGTCCTTCCGTATCGTCTGTATATTGTTGTTCTCATGAGGCATTCTTGCTATTAAAAATGGTTTCTCTAAACAAAGTAGAATCTCCTTGCAACCATGTCTCATTAGGTTATTTTCTATTGAAAAATCTGGTGAATAGAAACATATTCCTGTTCCATTTGCTCTACCTGTTCTATCAGGTTCTCTCATAGTATTTAAGATCATTGCAACACAGGGATTTTTCAACTACCTCTCAAATTCAAAAAAGCTAATTTTTAACCTGCTCCTTTATAGTCAGCCCCAGGCTTTAAATCTCCCTATATGAGCCCAAGTAATAATTAGAGCAATTAGTCCCTGACCCTCCAGGATAATTGCTAGCATAAATTGAGCTAGCTTTCCTAAAAGTTCCTCTAGAAAATCAGAAAGAAAGAAGGAAAAAAGAGGAAGAAAAAAACCCAAAACCCACTAAACAACAGAGGGAAGGAAAGGGCTGTAGACACAAACAGGCAAAAGTAAATGGGAAAAGGAAAAGCAAGGCAAGACAATTTTCCACATTCCATTCCTGTGTGCTGCCTCTCTCACAAGAACCACATATATAACATTCCTTCTTGCAGGCAACAGGCCTCCCTACCCCAGGTGCCATCAAAAATTATGGGAGTGGAAAAAAAGAAAAACTCATATCTTAAAAGCAACCCTGTTTTTCATCAAAACAGATTGCTTTAAGGCAGCCATCTGACTGGAAAGAGGAAAAAGGAATTAAAACAGTCTTGTTTTCTAAGTTTCTATGTAATGCTCAGCCAAAAGAATAACTGAACAGTAATGAGCAGGAACTTGAATTTAAAAAGTTAAAGGGAGAAATATTGCAGTGGAAGAATTTGCTAAAGGGGATTAGGTTGAGGTCAACATGGCCCTCTGTGGTCAGCAGCAACAAAAGCAGAATCAAGCTGAAATTTATTACAAATCCAGTACCAGGAGTAGGAATGCTGTATTTAATGATTTCAAAACTTGGCTGTGTTAAGATATAGCACAAATCCTGACAATTTCATTTCTTTTTGAAAGAAGTAGTACAAGCTTTTTTATTTCTTTCAAAGCCTTCTGTTTAAACAACATTAAAATAGTTCTATTTTATCTTAGCTTTTTTTTTTTTTTAATAATGTGTAACATACTAAAAATATTTAAAGTAAACAAATAAGAAACCCTCATGGAGGAACATAGGAATGGGACTGTTTAAATAGGCATAATTTTTGCCACCTCCTTTTTCTTAATGAAAATGAAATACTGGTGAATTTCAAGAAGTACTTGATTAGGCCCACATGGATATATTCTCCCAATAATACTAAAGCCAGCTCTGCTTCAAAACTTAATTGTCCACTGCTGTTTTACTTAAAATCTTTAAGTGAAGTCAATCTGGCAGGAAATACAATGAAAGTAGTTAACATAAAACAATTATTTTCACTGTGAGAGAAAGAAAAAGAATTGATAAAAGAACCTTGAAATTATTTCATGTCACTTGTCTAATTGTATGATGCCCAAATTCCTTCTGGTTTTCTTCTCTCTATGGGGACACCTATCTCTGGTATTTCCTATCTCTGGCCCCATTTTCTTAAGAGATATGTTGAGTCTTTGTTCTGAGACACAAATGTCAATACAGGCACTGACCAATTATTCAGCTTTCCACATCTGCATGAATTTAGAACAAGCACAATGCAGGAGAGAAACTAGTGATATAAAATACTGAATTACTGTACTGCTAAAAAAAAGAAGGATAAGCAACACCTAAATCCTCACATAATGCGCTCCTCACATATGGTTAATGCAGCGTGAATTCAGTTGAAATATAGAAACCTAAATCAGGGAGAGCAAATCATGGCTGACATCAGACACTGCAGACATATTTACATTTTCTTCAGTATTTCCTCAGACATCAGGGAACAACAGCTGACATACATTCAATTGAGGTAATTTCCGTATCCGTGTAACATGCACTTGGTCACTTCAGCCAGATGAAGTGATATTCATAGGAACTGCCAGCTTCATTAAACAGAGTGAGATGTAAAACCTCAATGCACCTTCAAGAATTTACACCTTTCCCATTACTAGTACAAAATATAAATGGTAGGACATGCAGTTGGTGAGTTAGTTAAATGTTAGGGTACAAGTACTGATCAGTCAAGAATCGCAGAGGTGTCAGGTCTTATAAGGAATCTGCTCTTAATGAGAGAATTGTGAAAAAACTCACAAAGACTCGTGCTCCACCACTCTGAACTTTAAAACTTTAGAGAAACATAAATGGACAGATTCAGTCTTTCCAGAGTAGAAATACCAATGACACAGTTAGAAGGGACAACAAAAAACAAGCAGGAGATTAGAAACATTTTCATTAGATAACATCCAGCCAAGTTTATGCAGGTCTGATTCATAAATAAAAAATCTTCCATTTTATTTATTTCGACTACGTTTCTTTAGTATCTGGGTCTGCAGAAAGTGCCATGCATTGCAGTTGAATCCTAACGAGAAAGCACACTAAACCACCACGTTACAGCTATTTTGGTGTTTGAAAAACAGTCAAGTCCTTCTGTGAAGGTGCAAAAATATGTTAAAAATGTAGAAATTGAAGGAGGTAATAGGGTGCATGTTGGCACTGCTAAGCTGAGTGAGTGTGGGTACATGTCACATACCTATGTGGGTGTGAAGACTATGTGTGGGAGGACATGGGAAGAATTTGACTTCTGTAAGAGGATATAAAACTTAACATCCCATCTAGGAAAGATTTTTTTTAGCTTCAAATCTAAAAATGTGGCCTTGCAATAAAGTACAACATCACCTCTGTAAATTTGATTATTTTGAACCATAAATAGAAGGATCTTCCACTCTTAGTTTTCATTGTCCAGAGTAGTCAGCATTAATGTTAAGGGATGTGTAAAGTAAGTAATGTGTAAAATCACAGGAAGATGATGATTTCTCAAAGTTAAACCTACCTACAAATGAGTGCTGAGTGGTGGCACAGCACTTCAAGAGGGATGATTTCTAGAGCAAATTTGATGGCAAAAGTATACATTTTGTTACCTGTTTCCAGGTGCATTTCTTACCTTTTACACTAAAAAATTATGATTTTGATCAGTCCTGAAGACTATAATCCTGACTACAAGAAACTAAATCTATGTACACATGAGAGTTCAAAGTTGGATTCTGCCTAGTGAACACCCTTTCTCTAGATGATAACTTTCACTCGAGATTGTGAAGCTGGGAATATGATTGTATTTCTCATCTGTACTTCTCTATGTTAAAGCTGTTTGGATTTTAACATTCCTAGGGAAGAGCGTGGGTAAGTGGAGAAATTCTGAGAGGGAATGTGTCAGATCTATAGCTACACACAGTGATAACACATGCTTGGGCTCCCACTCTCTTCATTCTCTCCTCTACATCACCTGCCTGCTGAGTTGAACATCTTGGAGGTGGTGAGACAACACGACAAGGAAGGACTGTTTTCCCAGCTCTGGGAGAAAACAGGAAAATTGTAAATGGGGCAGCTGATACAACAGACGTTAGGATATTAGGCTAGGATATAATTTCTGTATTTGATTTTCAGCCTTCAGCAACATGTTATGCTGATGCAGTATACTGCCAACTCCTCTTCCAAACACACTGGAATACAAATAACCCACTGAAGATCTCCCTCAGTTGAGCAGGACTTTTGTTGTCTACACAGTGAAGTGCATTCCTGGGTTTTGCGTGTATCATTTTATTTCTTAGCTTTGGTTTAGTTGTGTGGACTCTCCAAATGCTGAATCTTCTGACTTCAGTGGTAATTGCAAGGGCTCAGCACCTTTTAAGATGTGGGTATAAGTATCGTAGGTGATTAGATCCCTAAAATTATAATACTGGATCAGGCACTGAGTCTTTTGACCAAAACTCCTGTCTTTAAATACAATTGCTTCTAAGCATACTCCAAAATAGTTACAGACAGAATATAGTATGTGCTGTATTAAGAACTTCTCATCAATGTTAGAGATTAGGTAAGGCTCTGAAGAAGTAATTTGTTATAATTTCAATAACTACATTAGCTGTCCTGGATCTAGATTCTTACCATCCATGTAAACATACATTTTCCCTTTGAGTCTTACCACTCACAAACCTCAACTATTTACAAACAGTGAGAAGTAGGTCACTCCCACTTCTTCAGATCCTCAAGCTGTAATGAAGTGTAAACATAAATGCATTCCTGTTGAGTCAACTTTTATTCTCACATCTATCTGTGGGACTGAAGCCCAAATAGGGAATGTATGCATAATGTCTGTATGCATATATAGACAGAAATGGTTGGAGAGGAATGTACTACAAGATCGCTATTAATCTATCCTACTTTTTCATTTTCTTCTTCACTTTGTAAACTTTCTTTAAGCCACTGTTAATTTTGTATTTAGTTCCCCTTCTGTATCACTACTCTTTCTTAGAAAATTTCATTCCTGTTCAGTAGCTAATTCTTGTTACGTAACTAATAATTACTGTCTTCAGTAATATAATACTCACAAATAATCACCTTTAAATAGGATTTTTATCATGACTTGCCTCTCCTGGATCATTATTTTCTTTGGGCATTTGAAAATTACAAAAAAACTATAGTTATTTTAAAGTATGCAGCTGTAACATTTCTTATAGCAGTAAAACATAAGTGATTAGAGCTCAGAGCCAGTATCTGAAGTGTTAATAGCCCTTAGTCTCATATGAAACACATTTGACCACTTTAAATTCTGATAATAATCTGACAAAACATATGGATCTACAACAGAGGCAATGTCTTTGAGCTCCCTTTGTAATCAAAACAGTGAGAAATACTTTGCAGTACAAGTTCTCGAGTTTATTTTGGATACTCTCTTTAGGATGAGAAGTGCTATACATTTACAAACTTGCAATATGTACGATTCCTTTAATCAGATACGTATGATTTTTGTCCCTGATTCTCCCCAGTTTATGGACTGCCACACCAGTGCAATGTGAAAGGAATGTTTCATGATTAACAGGTAATGACTATGACTCAAACTACAGAAGTCTCAGGGAACACGTGCCCTAGGTATCTGTGCTCATGAGGGAGGCCTGTGGTCACTCTTGTATCCCTCTGATTAATTTTCACCTGTGCACAGTTTAAAAGCTCCTGAGAATTGGTGGTAGCCCTCTAGACAGATAGGATCAGCCTCACATTCACAAGCCCCAGTCCTCATGGGGGACTTCAGCTACCCTGATGTCTGTTGGAGGGACAGCGCAGCAGGGAATAAGCCATCCAAGAGATTCCTGGAATGTGTTGATGAAAACATCCTTCTCCAAGTGACAGAGAAGTCAGCAAGGAGAGGTGCTATGCTGGACTCTGTTCTCATCAGCAAGGAGGGGCTAGTGGGCAATGTGAAGCTTGAGGGCAGCTGTCGAGGGTTTGTCTAGGTGACAATTTTTCTTTTTTTTACCACACCCCCCAACCAAGTTGCTCTATGCTACTCTGAGAGAAGGTTTATGCAGACAAAACCAAATCCAACTGGGGAGAAATAATATTAGGATTTATTACTACACAATAAAAACTAAACAACTATATCGACAACAATTCTAATTAAGTAAAAGCACTACATATTTACAGAAATACCCCTTCCCCCTTTGTATCAGTCCAGGAAGAGAAGCAAATTCTTCTAAGTCACTCTGCAGCACTTGTAAGTTTCCTCTCTGTTATCTCTGAGACAACTCCTCTGACTCGTTGCAGCTGGAACAGTTTCTCTCTGGTTCTTTTTCCTTTGTGTCGACCACAGGGCTGGGCCTACCTCCCTCCTGGGCTAAGGCCAAAGGCTGAATGTTACCCAGGGTCCTGTAAGGTCCCCATGGAACTGCAAGGGGACTCTTGCTTCTCCATGGTCTTCACCACAGGGTCCCAGGGAATAATGGCTTTTGAGTCCACCTCTGTTTTCTGTGGGGTCCCTTCCCATGGGAATAGTCCTTGAGAGACTTCTCCGACGTGGGTCTACCCCTCGGACAACAGTTCTTCCATTCTCTGCTGTCCTTTGGGTCACAAAGGCAGTTGCACCATCATCGATCTCTCACTGGAATCACTCCAAGTCTTACCCGAGCCGACTTGCTCCAGCATAGGTCTCGGACATGGGTAGCTGCACTGGCAAGGTCTTTCACAGGCCTCCTTGCTCTGGTGTAAGACTCTTCTGTGTGGGCTACAGTCCAGAAAAAATTTTCACAGAATTTTTAT
>JAWWES010000115.1:99088786-99203306 GCA_035583135.1 Lophotriccus pileatus | reverse complement strand
AGCATGGGCTCCTTCATGAGCTGCAGGCGAGGTTGTCTCTGCTCCCCAACAATCTTCCATAGGTGGCAGGGATTTTAATTTGTCTTTTTTCCCTGCTGAAGGGAGAGACAGGGGAAAAGGGGGAGAAGGAGCTGTCTCTCCCTCCCCCTTTCGGACTTTCTCTCTCCGCTTGCTGTGGCTGCCAGCTGTGACCTTGAAGCCTTCGATATCTCTTTGACTGCAGTTTCTTTGGCAAAGTCCTTTAAGTTTTTCTTTTCTTCACTCAAAAAAGAAAGCAGAGAAAGGGAAGAGTTTCCCTTGGTCTAGGAGGATCAAGGTAGAAATCATTTAGGCAAAAATGACACCTACAAATCCATGGGCCCTGATGGGTTGCACCCATGCATGCTGAAGGAGCTTGCAGATATTATTGCTAAACCATTCTCCATTGTCTTTGAAATGTCACAGAGAACAGCAGAGGTGCCTGAAGAGTGGAGGAAAACCAATATCAGTCCAGTATTCAAAAAGGGGACCCAGGAAACTACAGGCCAGTCAGCCTCACCTTCATTCCTGGAAAAATAATAGAATAGCTCATCCTGGATGTCATCTCTAAGCATGTACAGGAAAGGGTTATCGGGAGTAGTCAACATGGATTCACAAAGGGGAAATCATGCTTGACCAATCTGATAGCCTTCTGTGATGGATTGACTGGCTGGGTAGATGAGGGGAGAGCAGTGAAGGTTGTTCACCTTGACTACAGCAAGGCTTTTGACACTGTTTCCCATAACATCCTCATAGGTAAGCTCAGGAAATACACATTAGATGAGTAGACAATGAGGTGGATTGAGTGGTAGAGTTCAAAGGGTTGTGACCAGAGGTGCAGAACATAGTTGGAGGCCTGCAGCTAGTGGAGTTCCCCAGGTGTCAGTACTGGGTCAAGTTGGAAGCGGGGACACTCTGCACTCAATAAATTTGCTAACAGAAAACTGTGAGGAGTGGCTGATACATCAGAAGGCTGTGCTACCATTCAGCAAGACCTGGACAGGCTGGAGATTTGGGCAGAGAAGAACATAATGAAGTTCAGCAAAGGCAAATGTAGGATCCTCCACCTGGGGAAGAATAATCCCAGGCACCAGTACAGGCTGTGGACTGACCAGGTGGAAAGCAGCTCTGCGGACAAGGACTGAGGGGTCCTAGCAGTCAACAAGCTGTCCATAAGCCAGCAGTGTGCCCTTGTGTCCAAGAAGGCCAGAGGTGTCCTGGAGTGCTTTGAGAAGAACATTGACAGC
Organism: Lophotriccus pileatus; assembly: GCA_035583135.1. NCBI lineage: Eukaryota > Metazoa > Chordata > Aves > Passeriformes > Tyrannidae > Lophotriccus > Lophotriccus pileatus. Next base: position 99,202,041 of record JAWWES010000115.1, on the reverse strand, counting down.
AGGTCACAGGAGGTGATCCTGCCCCTCTATTCAGCCCTCGTGAGGCAACATCTGAAATACTGTGTCCAGTTCTGGGCTCCCCACTTCAAGAAAGACAATAAGCTACTGGAGAGGGTCCAGAGAAGGGCTACAAAGATGATGAGGGGACTGGAGCATCTCTCTTATGAGGAAAGGCTGAGAGTGCCTGTTTAGCCTGGAATAGAGACAACTGAGAGGGGATCTTATTGATACATGCAGATATTTAAGGGTAGATGTCAAGAGGATGGGCCAGACTCTTTTCAGTGATACTGAGTCAGGACAAAGGGCAATGGATGCAAACTGATGCCCAGGAAATTCCATCTGAATATGAAGAAAAACTTTACTGAGTCTGATAGCAATGGAACAGGCTGCCCAGAGACGCTGGGGAGTTTCCTCCTCTGGAGATATTCAAAACACACCTGAAGTCTATCCTGTGCAACCTGCTCTGAGATTCTCCAGAGATACCTTCCAGCACTAGCAGTTCTGTAATTCTGTGTAATGAGACCCAGAAATCTTTTTCACCTTAATTCATGGACATATGTACTTGTGCATCTCCCATGAATGTCAATAGGTGTAACCATTTTCACCAAAGAGAAAATATACACTGTTACTGATCTTATTTCTCCTTGATTTTCTCATTTTCTATCCATTTCCTTCAGGCTTAGATGCCTGACAGTTTCCCTTCACTGTTGGTCTAGTAGAAAGTCATTTCAAGCACCACAGGTCTGCCTGCAGTAATGACCATGCTAAATGCCATTGTGTGGTTTGGATCTTCACAAATCAATGCTGCTCGGTTACCTTCTTTCCTACTCAAAGGTTATAGGTCTAATAATTAGAGTGGCCCCTTGATGAGCACATTGAGACCCAGTTTGCATGCATTAATGGCAGCGATAAGAATAAAATTATAGCTCTTCACAGCAGCCTTTTTTGATACGGTGTTAACTCTGCATTGTGTAAAGTTAAAGAGTGGCTATTATACCCTTATATGCCAGAAGAATTTCGCTCATGAGCTAAAGGAGGAAGATTTTGCCTCTTGAGACATTCTAAAGCTCTGTTGAAAGAAGAAAACTTAGATGCATAAGCCACCTGGACAAAGGACCTCTTTATTTTCAATCAGCACTAGGATTATTAACTAAGGCTACTAGACCAGTAGGGCAACCTTCCCTTAGCCAGTGACCCGTATCAGGCCAACATCTGAACACATCCCACTTCAGTGATATTTTTTAGTGTACTTAAACACATATGAAACTGCCATTCTGGAGTACTTACATTTTGCTGAATTAGGACCTAATTCTAGTGGTGCAGTGCAGTCAAAGCAATTGCTGTAGGAATAAATGCAAATAATACTAGCTTTAATACTATAATTATGCACACACACGTATCTACAAGCAAGAATGGAAAATGGTGGTGACTGATCCATGGGTAGCCAAAAGCAGTCATGTTGAATCATCTGTGTTGAGTTCTTAAATCACAGAAGGGCAGGTCATTCTCATCTTGGAAAGGCTGAATTCCTGCGCAATTGGGATCACAAGGGTCTCTGTGAGGAAAGGTCAGGAGTGCCACATGCCAGACACAGCTGATTCCAGCTGGTTTCAACTGGCTCCAGTGGTTCCACCAGAGGACATAGCTGATCCCATCAGACACTTCTGGGAAAACAGAATCATAGAATCATTTAGTTTGGGAAAAACCTCTAAGATTATCCCATCCCATCCAGGCATTAACACAGCATTGCCACTAGTTTTTCTCAAGTCAAGTCTTTTTTACCACAACAGTAACCATTAAGGAATCTCCCTATCTTTATCTCAACGCATGTGCTTCCTCTTCTTTCTGTTTTTAGTCTGGTCCTGATGTGAGGGATGAGGTGGGGAGTGGGTGAGTGGCTGAATGGGAGTTTAGCTCTTAGCCAATGTTAACCCACCACACCGGGTGTAGTTTTTAATATTGTGCCCTTTGCCGTTCGAAAAACTTCTCTAATTTTAGTCTACGATTTTTCACTTGTATGTACTGTGAAATTAAATTATGAACTTGCAAAGCATTAATTGATGCATATTCAAAGTTTTTCTCTGACTTATGGAAAAGCATTGCTTATAGTCCTTGATCTCAGAAATTTAGGAAGCAATTAAAAAAATAATAACCCCCCCAAAAAAACCCCACAAACTCCAAACAAACCAAAAAGAAATGAGACAATTAGCAGTGACAAAGACTGGTTGAGACATGATTACTCTTCTTTTTAAACTATTCTAGCTAAAAATGGAACAATCTCTCCTACACAACAGAAACTGACTCCAGAAATCACTATAAATGACTTGAGGATCTGAGGGGATTGTTCTGGCCAAAATGAAGTGAAATATGAATAATCCTAATTTATCTTTGGGCATTTCTTCATATACAACTTAAAATTCTTTGAAGTGCCTAAAGAGGTTTAAACATTAAGAAAATAGTCTCTGAACAGGCTTTTTTTTCACAACAATTATAATTCCACAGATTCAAATTCCTCCTTTTTTACAAGTTAAAACAATAAAATGGAGCATATGTAAGCTTTTTAAATGACATCTTTTGGATACAAAATCAGTCCTTTAAGTCAATTTTATATATTTTTCATGTGTTTTGAACCTTCTAAATGGAATATCTCCCAAAATTATATTAAATGAAACTCTGGGTTGCAAAAAAATTCCCATGAATGTTGGTTTTCTGTTACTGCTAAATTGCTTCCAGTACATTAGATTAGTTTCTTGCATAACTTTGCATTATTCAGTGCTTGTGCTTCTTCACTGCTATTTCTACCCCTTATTCAATTTTTTTTTCACCTCTAGAAACAGGGAATTTTCTGACAGATACTGCCACCTGTTGAGATAGAAGCTTGGGAGATTTGCCTAAAATAAGACAAGTTACTGAACTAAAAGTTCTGGTTGGGTTGTCTTTTGGGATTGAGCATGATATTTCAAAGTCCAGGTGCCTACTGGTTGGAGCTGAAGGATCTACTCCACACACAGAGAGGCAACAGCAAGGTTGTGCCCCACTGAGTATGGACCAGAAAATGAAGAAAGACTGGCTCACACTGGCTTGTAGACCCCTTTTCTCTCTGTCCAGAAAAGATTCCTATCATCATCTGGGCTGGGCTCCTGCTTGTACAGTCTGTAAAGTTCCTCATAAAACTAGATTAAATCTGAGTAATGGGAAGAGTCTATGGTGATTGTATTCCTGCATGCCAGAAAAGAATTTCAATTGTGAACAGAAAAAATTTGCAAGGTTGGCCTTTTATGATAGAGATGTACACACTAAAGTAGTTGATGTTAACTGTGATGAACTTCACCCTCCATGCAAAATCAGTATTTGAAACACAGGGTTTTTTATTTAAAAAAAGTTCCAAATAAGGGTACATTTATGTAGTGTTTTCAGTTTTTTAAACAGCCTAATTTGAAGGTACTCAGCTACTTGTTGTAGGTTTTAAATTGACAGCCAATTTCTTTCCCTTTTCCTCAGATGTTTCCCCTTTGCAAATATCACAGGTTAAATCACTTTGTCTTTACTGTGGCAAAAAGAGAGTTCCTTTTCTCTGTCTTTGGACTCTTGTATTTCCATGTCTTGTTTGTTAGCTTTTGCAGGAGCCAGCAGAGGCACAGCCAGGACCCTGGGGTTACTCGATACCACCCCATGCTGTGGGCGGTGGGATGGAGGGTGGTGGTGTTAGTTCTGGTTTGATGGAGTTTGTGGCTGGGTGGCACGGGGTTTCGCGTGGTGAGAAATTTCATGTGAATCATTCATCTGTCTTGTACATTCTGTTATTAATGGTGTTGTTGTTAACTGTTCGTTTTCTTATTTCATTGCTGTTTCCAGTAAATTATTCTTATTTCAACCTGTGATCCTTACCTTTTTGTACAAACTCTGCCACAGGGGGAGGTGGGAGGTGGGGGAAGTACTGAGTAGCATGTGATCTGGGGTGTTTCAGTAGGAGCACTAAATTGGGGAATACAATTCCTAAACCAAGACAGCATCATAAAAGAAAATGTTCAGAAGTGAAGCACAATTAGGCCAGAAATCTCGTTGGTCATTCCTCTGTCTTGCTTCTTATGAAGCGTCATCCTTTGAGTAAAGGTCTGCAACTTTAGCAGTGAAAAGATACCTTTGAAAAAAAAGTGAAAAAAGAAAGAGGAAAGGCAGGAAGGCAGGCGGGCAGGAAGAAAGGAAATTCCTAGAACTTTTCTGGCTTTTTTGTGGTATTTTTTTCCAGCTATCCATAGACTAAGTATAACGGTATGGAGGAAAACCAAATCTTCTCAAATTCATACTCAAGTGCATATTTATGAGAGACAGATAAATTATGTCCAGTCAGAGATACAGTCATTGTTCAACGCTGAGGAATGAACTTCTGAGAGGCTAGCAGTGAACAACATAGAGACAAAACCTCTTACCTTTCAAAAGGTATTCTTACCTTCCAAAAGGTAATGTAAGGTCTACATTACTAATGACACAATATAATTGAAATGAGGGCAGATAGCGTGAACTAAGAAAACATTTATTGAGTTTTTTTGTCTAATAGGTTTAGATAACATTCACAGTGTTGATCTGACAGAGATGACAAATCATGAAAGTACTGATTAGATTGCCAGTATCTCAAGGGTTAGATTGCCACTTGTTCTGTGATCAGTCATGAAAATATATAAAAAATAGAAGTGTTGGAGAAGAAAGAAGGATTTACTGTATGATATTGTCCAAAAGTCAATGAGATGAAACACTGTGAATGGATCCACACTCTGGTGTATGGTGATGTCCAAACTGAAGAATTTCACATTTTCAGTCATCACTGGGACTTTCTGTTACTGACCACTGAATCAATGTCTGCACTATGAAATTATTAAAATCAGCCAAACTGCATGTTAATGGAAGTAGTCTTGTTATACACTCAACATGTAAGAAGACTTCTTATGGTAGAAACATGACTGTTTCAGTTCACGTTCCCACCACAGGTCTGTGCAAGAATTTGGTAGCAGAGCTTCACTAAAAAGGAAGAGGGCCAGTTTCCTGCATGTTTGTATATGCATGTTGATAATGATGAATGACTCAAAAATGGCATGCTGCTGTGTGTATTTTGGCAATGCAGGAGTTGCTTTGCTCCCTGTTCCTACTGTATGTATTTTTTGGCATGTTGATTTAGTGCATATTTCTAAATAGTATGTAGATTTGTAATGCTGAGCTGGTTTGTATGCACTATTCTTTCATAGTGCTAGGCAAGACAAGAATAATTGAAATGGAAATGGGATATTATTTTTGTTAGTTTAATAATATCAAAAGTCAGGGGGGAAACTAGGAAAGTGTAAAAAGCAATTGTATCACTATAGGCTAAGAGCTGCAAAACCAAACTGGGTTTGATTTAAGTTGTGTAGTTGAAAAAATAAACCAAAATGTCTGAAATTTTGCCAGAAAACCCTCCAGAAATGTCAATCCCTTCTCATCTCTCAAAGTCACTGAATCCCTATATATGAGGTGTAAGGGTAGTTTATAGTGACTTTAAAAGTTTATTTGAAATATCCTTATCCTAACTGTGTCTGATTCTTCTATGAGCTGCATCAGGATGAATTAAGGATAACTTCTAAGAGTTAATGGCTTTAGATTGGCTAGAGAGGGAATCTGGCCCAATAAAACCATTTCTGCTTTACTCCCTGCCACAAGCCGTGACTGCTGAATTAAGCAGTGAGAAACACTACCTGCTATTTTGGCCACCCAGTACATGTAAGAGGGAAAATGTGGCTATAGTGAAGTGCTGGCTGTTGAGAGGTCTGGTTTATATTCCAAACTCTACTACAAAGTCTTAGTTTTTGATGTGGCATGAGTATTTTAACCCCTGTGTTCACTCTTTTTTCCTCTTTACATCATTAGGCCAGTATCATCTCACAGGCATGACAGAAATCCAAATATTTTAATAAATGTAAATTTTGTTTTGAAATCCTTTAATAAAAGTTCCTATTAAGCAAATATTAATTATGAAGCAAGTTTCCTAAAAGTTTAGGATAAGTGCAACTTATTGAAATCTATTTTTCAATCTTCTTTACAGATCTCTGAATTTTTGTGAGGTCCTAAAAGCTTCTAATGCAGTTTAACATTTTTGAGGTGAAATTAGGATCAGGACTGACCTCCCCCAAGAGTGGCCAAGGTACATCTCTATCTCTCCCATCTCCCTGAGCAGAGATCCAGTTTCAAAAGTTACTATGCTGGATAGTTCAGTCTGTGTCTCAGTGCAGATAAACTGAAATGATCTGAAAAACTGTATCTGTGAGAACTTAATTTAGATTTTGAAGCCCCATATGAGCCAGTTGGTTTGAAATAAAAAAAAACCCCCTTCCCCCCCCCCCCCCCCCCCCGCCTTCTAAACATTTATTCTTTGTATTTCTTGGAAAAATACGAGAAAAGGAGTATACTATGCAATTTGCTAATAAAAGTACAGAAGTTTGGTGTGGATCCCCATCCTCCCTCTGTGCCATAATAAAAGGGCTATGCTACTCTCTTTTAAGCATAAGTAAGAAGGAATAATGGCCCGTTGCCTACTAATGGTTATTGCAAAACTCCTTATCTTCAACAACAATAGACAAAGTCTTTCACTCCCTTCCACGTTTATGTATAATAAAAGCTCAGAAAAACCTGACAACTTCAGGAGGTTGTCAGTAGGTGCTTGTGGTAGAGATGTTCTTCAGCCTGTTTACAATTAAATTTTTCCCTTCAGTCTATTTAAAATAAAATAATGTAAGAAAAGAATATGGGATTTTGTAGTACCTCAAAGCACCGTTAGTTGAAAATACATACAGGAGAATGTTTTTGAGAGAAAGTGGTAGTGTAGTCAGGCGAAGCCACTTGCCTGTCTATACTACTTCTTGAAGTCTCCTTTTGTTTAGGTCATCTGTATCTTGGCACAAGTTCTCGTAATACAACTAATTCCGTCTCTTCTCCCTGACAAGGGTATCCCCATGATAGATTTGGCACCCTAGCAAGTATCAGTCACAAATCCTAGCACTGAGATAAAGCAGCAGGAACAGTTCCAGAAAGAAGGCAGTGGGTGTCTTTGAAGATTTGTAACACTCTGACGTTTTATTCGGCCAAGGTTCTCTATTTTTCATAAATGTCTCAAAAGATATTATTGTTTAGGTCAGGTATTTTATGAGCAATTTTATAACACTCTTGAAAAAAAAACAAACTGCCTACCTGCAGGACATTTTCTTTTCGTTGTATTGACTCAGTTGCACTGATGTATATTCAGAGCAGCTAATTTGGCATCAGTAAACTCAGTTTTATATCAGATAAGAGAGAAATAGGATTCATATGTCTTTGTCATATTTACTAGTGAGACACCAAGCGGACAATAAAGCCCCCCACAGAAGACCAGCATTTCAAGACTACAGCCAGCTGCTGGCAGCATCCAGGTGGAAGGTGGGAATGTGCTGCTCTGAGGCTGCCCTCCCTTATTCTGTGTCAAGTATCACAGCCTCATAGTCCTCTCTCCCAGACCAGCTAATCTGTTCTCTTCCCAGCCTTTTGCTCCTCTTTGCTGTGACAGAAAAATAGATATGAATTGTAGTGGGGGTCTATTTTGCAATCATATGAGGGCCAGACCCACAAGGCATATCTGGACATGAAGATTTGTGCTAACAACAGCTCTACTGTATGACACAGATGCTAAGGATATATGGGAGTGGGGAAAAGGGGAGAGGAGATCAGAACAGGGTCGGTGGCTAAAGAGAGGCTTTGAATTTCTAAGACCCATTATCTTCTGTCTAAATCAGAGGGGGTGAAATTGTACATCTGTGATTTCCTAGTTGGCAGCTAAGTCTTCTCTAAGATTCTTTGCCAAGGCTAGGGCTTTTACAGAAAACACAGCTCCCCACTCTCAAAATTACAGATAGGGTTTGAATATATCTTTACAAATCTCCAAACTTCACAGTTTCAGGACTTAATCCTAATTGTAAGTATAAAGACTGAGACCTAATACAGGAAAAAGATTATCCTATGCTGGCCTACAAGAGGTATTTTACACCATGCTGAAGGAGAGTGTGAGTCTGTGACTGTTTCTATGTTGTTGCAAAAGTGTTCAAAGAAGAAAAGGCATGAGGGCAAATGTTCTGAATCTGTCTTGCAAATCGGCTGTCTAACTTCGGTTGTTAAGTTGAAGCCATAGTTAACTATAATGTGGGAGAATGAAGATGTGGTGAAGAAATTAAGACTCAACATGGAGACATAAATGAACTATAACTTTGAATTAATTTTAATTTAGTTACTTTAAACATAAACTAAGAAATATTCTCTAGTAACACTAGTCATTTGAAGCAGTACCTTTTCTTTTCTAGTCATATGGGTGGCTTTGTATGCTCAGAAAGGAAATGTTTTGAAAACAGCATTCAAAGATGGCCAGTGTTATTTTTTCTGTGAATTTCTTCAAACAATATTGTATATATGAAAGGTAAAATAAGCCGTGCTTTTATACGTGTCTCCCAGACAAGTTTATTTTCTGCAACAGTTGAAGTGCGGAAGAATAAGAAACTCTTGAGTGGTAACACACTTTGTTCTTCAAGCAACAAAGGTAGGGCTTCAGCACTTTACAGAAATCTCCTCATCAGGAAATGTATGTCTTCTGTCTGGGCTGTGTCACTGTATTTGCTTTTGCAGTTGTGCCCTTCGGACCAGGTTCTGCCACTGGTTACACTCAGCAGTGCTTATAGAAGAGTACAACAGAGGGACAAATTTGGTTCTCTGTTTGTAAGCAAGCACCCAGGGAATGACACAAGTTGCCTTATTAGGCAGCACAAAAGGAAATAGTGCTGCTTGGCAATCCTCACGTGTTCCAGCCGCTGCCGGCATCTGTAGTTCCTCAGCCCTCTCGGGCCTGTGCTTTTTCACTGTAAAACAGCAAGCCCTTGAAAATACAGTGCTGGCTTGGCAACTGACCGCTGCCAGATAACAATTGACACTAGGACTAATTTAGTAATGTGCAGCTTTAGGGAGTGACATTTACTGTATCTCCTGGCGTAACTGATACAAAGCATGCAGCCGTGGCAAGCCCTGCATGGTATTTGCAAAGTGTCAACTTGAAAGAGTCAGGCTGCTCTTATGTCTGCTCTCAGAGGCAATTGCTGCAGCCCATCAAATCAACCTTCATTTAATATAAACACGGAGATGTTCTCCCCCCATTCAGTGTTGCTATTCTGTGTGGTGGCTGGTTATATCGTATGTCAACACTTTGTACAGATAATGAAAATGGGGAGCCTGAACTTGTACAGGAGATAAAGGTTTCCCCAGAGAAGCAAAATTACAGTGAACCTGTCAGGCACAGATTAAGGATTTTGCAAAAATAATCAAAGACACAGAAGTTAGACCTTTTGATATGACTGTTAGCTGTGGTATGACTTACTGTGCAGAATAATTCTATTAAATTAGTTAATTTATATGTAAGTTATAATGATCTCTATAAAAGGGACTTTTGGCATAAAATACTGGTAGTTCTTTCAGGAATCCGAGGTGGGCGGGCTGAAAGCTATTGTGATAATGATTGTGGAACTAAAGATCTCACAAAAGAAATTTTCACCTGTATTTTTGCAGTAGGTTTTTCAGAGCTCAGTGTTATCAAGTCCTCAGGTAGGGATACTATTTCGTAATTTCTCATCTTTTATTGAAAAGGGTTGTTAAGCAATGGAAGGTTTCCAAACAGAACAATAGAAGGGTGTATGAGTGCAGTTTTACTTTCTCTGATTGACTTTTTGCCAGAACAAGCAAAATACTTAGTTTTCAGCCATTCAGCAGTGTTCTTTAATAAGAGTTGCAGTTGTGAGCTGTCGTTGCTCTGAGGACATCCAGCCTCTTTCCCAGCCAGGATCATTGGGAAGCTGCTCTGGAGCTGCCTCAGTCCAATCCTCTGATAGCCGCATGTGCTGCACAACTCTTTCTGCCGCAGAGGCCCACACGACATCATATGCAGACAAACAAATGGCATCTCAGTTTCTCCTCAGGAACTGCTTCCTGGTTAAGTCTAGCCCTCAGGAAGCTGATTGATCCGAATATTAAAACCCATCAGAACTTCCAAGTCTGTCTCATAGAGAATAAAAACCTCTGTCTGTAAAAAGATATCAAAGTTGTTGTCATTACTCCTGGTTGTTTTCCATGTCATGTATTTTTGTATTTTCTGCTATGTTGTTTTCAACCATATGGACTTATAAAGAAACCAGTGATCAATAACCCCACTGATAGTAAGTTTCCACACCAGCATATTGAAAAAATGAATTAAAATTGATGCCTATGATTTCTGTTAAAATTTCATTTCTGAAAAAAATAAGTATTTGTAACTAGACGTCTAGCTATGAAATTTTATTTGATCAAAAGATGCTTACGGCACATTTCTATACATGTTGTATTATTTCTAAAAGTACCTTGATGTTTGACTGAAGCACAAATTGACCTGTGCACTGTGCCAGCTTCAGTGGTGTTTCTGTTGTATCAGTACCTCTGTACTTAATGTTGGAACATTAAGAACGCAAAACATTAAAATGTAACTTTTTTATTTTTCGCTCCTCTGCCTAAGCCTGTAATGAGAAGTCACAAAATTCACTGTGGGAAAATCATGATGTCTCCATGATTTTATTACTCACTTCTTTTTTCATTCTTTTAATAATAACATTGCTGTAATCTTAAAGCAACAATTCCATGTCCAGGGCAATGATTAAGCTCCTGTATTTATATCATAGCCCATGGATCAAAGCTATCCCAATTTCCAGAAGCCCTAACTGGCTGAATTTAGTATCTGCTAGAGTGAAAACAAACTCAAGTTACCCTGGCTTAGGGATGTTGTTCCTAATTGGTCTGCATGAACTAATTCCATGGATAATAGGAGGGCTTTGAGGGAGCAGCAGCCGCTGCTCTGTGGCACCCAAGGAACACCCTGCCCCACAGCAGCCTGGGCTGCAAACAGCGAGTCTGCAGACACAAAGGGAGGTGTAAAACAACAGAGCCTACATGTGAAGACAGCTCTGCAGAACTCTGCAGGGAACAATTCAAGGCATCCCTTAATCAGTTTTATGTTCTCATTGCATTGCATTTATATTCCAGGAGTGGGATAATGTATGAGTTTGGAAGAAAATTGTAGGAATATTAGATATGATATTTGGGAGAGAAAATATTTCTGTTTCAGTGCTGTCTGCAAGTGACAGACACGATTTTGCTTCAAACTATTTCATGGGTTGTGATTAATAATTTATTAGCAATCAAACCCAATATGTTCTGTCTTAGTAATATAATAAATTAATTGAAAAGAGCAAAGGAAGTAAAAAGGAAATTCACCAGAAAAAAACTCAGTACCTGTGTGGGGTTTCACTGACAATGAACATGACATAACAGTGGGAGTCCAGTGGATGCTGGCAGTCAGAGCTCTACTTTGCAGAAATGCTGTCACTGTCACATAGTTGCATTAAACAAAGTGCTACATTTGCCAAGAAAGATGTGACATGTTTTTCTGTAGGTCATGGAGGAGGAAAAATCTGTCCAATTTTAAGGTATGCATCAAAGCAACTTATGAAAAGTTTTATTTCAGTCCTCCTCATCCTTTCAGTTTAGGCTGGGAAAGTATTTTTTTTTGCAAATTGCCAGGTTTACTCTAGGTAAAATCTAAAGTTAAATGTTTCTGTGGTGTTTGAAAGCAATTCATCAAATGGTTCTTAAGTTAGAGATCACTAAAAGTTCCATGGGAAATTGTGGAAAATATAAAAAAGGTTTTCCATTAACTCCAGTGAAGCATTTGAACTTTTTAAGAGAATTGTTTTCTTGTTTAAAATATGATTATTATTAGCTGTTGACAATTGTCTGTGTACTCCAAGCTTTTGGAAAACTGATGTGCCTATTCTGTTTGAAGACAATGCTCTTTATGTTGACTGTTACAATTTTTTTTGAGGCCAAATTGGCTATGATGAGGAAGATTTTTTCTTCTTGTTTGTTGTTTTTGGTTTTGTTTTAAGTGTGGAGTGGGTTGTCGGTGCAGAAATTAAACACCATAAATAAAATTCAGATCAACGTTAAAACCCACATTTTGTGTAAATGACCAGATTTTTTCCCTGCTCTTTCTTTGTGTCATTTCATTAGGTGGCTAAAAATTAGCTGAATAGCTAAAAAATTTAAATAGGATTGCACTCTTCAGCTTTTCTGATAAAAATTTATTTTAGCAATGTAAAATGTTTTACATCCTTAAGTAGTATTTTTTTGTTTGATCTAGAATTCAGAAAAAAATTATATGTTCTTCCTCAGAGAAGATATGAAATTGCCAATTTGACAAGAAGCTGTAAATTACTCAACTTTTCTGAGGCAATTTTGGGAAACCATTATTTTACTCAACTTTGAGTGACTTACAGAGATGTGAGTACTCCAAAACAAATCCCTGTTTTGTCCTGTTGCAAGAATCTTTCTTTGCATTCACCTTTACAGGATTGATATAACCCTAACCTGTGGACTTGGAGCTCCTATTGTTATTCTGCTGAAATAATACGAATCATGGCGCTTCCCTGTGATTGTTTGTAAAAGATGTTTGTATTTAGAAGACCGTGATATGTAATGCCAGCCTTTTCCCTGTCTCCAGGGAGCAAATGTTGGGAATAGGTGCAACATTTTAAGAAATAACTTGACATTTTTTTTAACACTTTACATCATTGTTGGTGGGAAGCATATTTGTACAGAATTGTAACAATGCGTGGAAGAGAAATGGGATGTAAATATCCCATGAGATTAATATTGGCTGTAGCTGTCTGAATTAAATCATCTAACTTCCCATGTTATATAAAGGCCTCCAATTTATAAGAGTTTTGTCCTAAAGATGTTAGCAGAAGCTTCCAGTGTGTTATCATGTGATTAGGAAGACAATAATTTTGTTTAAGAGATCTTTTAATCCAGATATTAAATCACTAAAATAAAATGGAATAATAATATTTTGGATGAGAACTCAAGAAATTTGGTGAAATCCCATCTGTGCTGCAGATATTCTGCTTGGACTTTGAGAACTGATTTAATCTGTACTTGCCTTAAATCCCTCTTTATGAATTGAAGGTGATGATACTCCATTTGTCCTTCTTGGGGAACATCCTACCAAATGCCTATGTGACTTGGAGTTCACCTCTCTCATTTCCCATAAATGTACAGAAAGGAACTTAAAAAGTGAATAGCTGACTGGATGAATACTTAACAAGTTGGTAATTTTAATGTTATTGTATAAAAATGGTGTTGCATGATAATGGCATGCCAACAAATAAAGCATTTTGAACCGGTATATTCTCTAAGTATTAGGTCGTCATTTAAATTTAGTCATTTGAGGTGACATATGTAAAAAATCTTCATTATTCTGACTCAGGTGCTCCTGAAAATGATTTCTATTTAGATCACCGTATCACAAAATCAGTGGAACAAAGGCTTGCTTTCTACATTACTGAGACAGTAGGATCCTCATTGTGATCAGAGCATGTTGCTAGAGTATGGGTAGCTCACAGGGGCAAGTACATTAGCATTGTAAGAGCTGCTATATCAAACTGTTTTCTGGAGAGAAAATTTACCTTTCTAAGTGCTACCACTGAGGAAAAGTTGGACAGCAACCTTTTGCTGCAACATTTGCATCACATCATAAGCCTCATATCATGGATGGTTACTGCATGGAACCAGGAGACCTTCACCACCTAACCACTTTACTATTCTCACTCTTCTGTCTAAACTGAAATTGTTTCCTGTAAAGAAATAAATAAAAAAAAATCTTTTGAAATTGACAACAGAAAATAAGGCCAGAGATGCTAGCAATCATTTGTCATTTGACCCGAACAAGATAATTCACCTATGTTTCAAATCTATCCTGAAAAGTGTCACTGTTTTCAGAGATAAGCCTAAAGCTGGAAGCTCAGACCAAGACCAGATATTGTTGCTGTGGCAAATACCTCTGTAGACCCAGATTCATTATTACTTATTTTCACAGTCTTTATAGTAGTTGAATTTGCGGAGCTACTTGCACTCTACAAAGGGGTTTGAATGGTTTTAATTAAATGTTGATAAAACAGAAAAGGAATCTTGGGATGTGAAAACAAATTAATTCTGGTCATTAGTCACCTGACAAGCATATTACAGTACAGATTTTTTATAGCTCCATGGATGCTTGTGAAACTGGAAAGATGGTATTCTAAATGGATTCCTTGTTAGCTGCTTTGAGTCACTGTGGATCTCACTTTAGTTACCTACAGTCATTACTGAAACAGTTATGTAAAGTGCTTTCAAGGCAATATATTACCATGCCTGTATCTGATTCTGAAAATGAATTCTGAAAGCTAAATTGTAGAAAATATGGGATCAGCTTAGTACAGTTCAGAAAATGCTGTAAAATCTGGAAATGTATGCAGTAGAATGTTTTGGTGATATGCAGCTGCCAGCTGCTCTCATGGATGTTGCAGAAATATGTCACATATCCCCACTCCTGCCCCACTTTGTTCTTTTCTGTTTGTTACATCAGATGAAGTTAACATTTGTCCTCTGCTCTTTGCATCCAATATAGTACTTCTGTAAGCTGAGAAAAAATAACTTGATTAGTAAAATAGGCAGGCACTGCCTTACCTAAACCATGAGGAATTAGGATACAGATCACTCTGATTTCACACATTGATCAAGCCTGTTGTTTGATAAGGAAACCGTCTGTGTAAATAGAAAGAGTGTGGTGTATATGGAACAAATTCCTCCATGTTCCCTAGAAATCTGCTTCTGAGGTGTGTATTACTGGGATTATGAGGGACACATAATGCCTGCTATTTCTATGCAAATTGTGTTGGCAGTTCCTGCAACGAGTGGTACCAGATCTGAGAATTACTTTTACCAATGTACTGCTGCTTGAAGTTGCTTTATTTTAGCTGTTATGCAGAAGGCAGCTTCTTATCTCTCAGTTTATCAGTGCAGACTATTACAGAGACTGAAGGATGTTTGGATACCCAGATTATATATATTAATTTGCAGTAAAGTAGCAAATTGGAAGAGAGTATAAAGTAAATTAACTAAACTAGGCCAGCAAGACTAATTTCTTTATCATAACATAGCACGTTGTGATCATTAGATTTTCCACCAAGAATGAATCTTGCTTGCTTTTTGTCTGTAATAGAGCAGACAAAGAAAAAAGGAGAAGGGAAAAGGATGAAACGTTTGCATTTTCCTGGCTGACACAAATTTAGAAACCCTTGAAGAGTGACTCTACCTAGTGAACAGGTAAGAGGTTGGTATAATTGACATCAAAATCACCTTTGTTGGCTGACTTTTTGGACTTGGGACCTCATGTGAGCACCAGGCCTGCGAAACCTTGGAAAGCTCTGAACAATTGGTGTTAAAGGCAGCTTGTCTGGATGTTTGCCCTGAGATTCAGGGAAGATTTGGACTTGTTCACTAATATTATAAATCTGCATAGAAGGTACAGATGATGCAGGTGTCTGGGTGATACAGGGCAACCAGAATTTTATTGAAGGCCACTATGTCCAGGAGATGTTGAAAATTTAAAAGTAAAAATGTTTGATCATAATTTTTTGGCCAACTGAACCTTCCACCCTTCCTTAGATGGAAGTAACCTCTTGGATAGGTGGGAATTTACTGTTGTGAGTGCATTCTAGCTAACTAAAAATACTACAGTTGTCTGTAACATGGCAATACTACATGCCTGCCAGGATATCAGGATGACCTCTGCATCTACAACTGCTGGGATACCCACTTGCATTGAACCAGAAAAATCCAGTACAGAACAGATAGTGATAAACTTGCCAGTGCAACACTGTGCTCCTGAAGTACATTTTAGAGGAGATCTGTGTGGTAAAAGTGTGAGGGAAGGGCGGAAGCGGAACAATACCAGCAGCTAGTAAAGGTTCTTTCTGTTCCAAGTCCCTGTGCCTCTGTAGTTAATAGCTGTCACCTAAAAAATGGCATTATCTCTGTCAGAGGAGCATTAAGCAGAGCTAAACAAGAGGAAGAATTAGATTCATTATCTTCAATTGGTTTATCTTAGAACTATCTTGGAACATAATCTAATTTTTAAATAGTGCATTAAGGAAATAAAATAGAAATGAACAATTCCTTTAATATGATTGACCAAGAAACTGTTGTGGGTTCACCCTGACTGGATGCCAGGTACCCTCCAAAGCTGCTCTATCACTGCACTCAGGTGGGTGGGGAGGGAAAATATAAGGAAAGGCTGGTGGGTAGAGATAAGAGCAGGGAGAGATCACTCACCAGTTACCATCATGGGCAAAATAGACCCCATTTGGGGAAATTAATTTAATTTATTGCCAATCATATCATAGTAGAGTAATGAGAAATAAAACCAAATCTTAAAACACCTTCCGCCCACCCCTTCCTGGGCTCAACTTCATTCCAATTTTCTCTCCCTCCTCCCCCAAATGGCACAAGGAGATGGGGAATGGGGGTTGTGGTCAGTTCATCACATATCTGTGCTTCTCCTTCCTCAAAGGGGCAGCAGTTCACACACTCTTCCCCTGCTACAGCCTGAGAACCCTTCCAGAAGAGACAATCCTCCATGAATTTATCCATTGTGAATCCTTCCCATGGGCTGTAGTTATTCATGAACTGCTCCAAAGTGGGTCCCTTTCCACAGGGTGCAGCCATTCAGGAACAGGTTGCTCCAGTGTGGGTTTCCTGTGTGATCACAAATCCTTCCAGCAAACCTGCTTGAGCCTCCATGAGGCCACAGATGTAACCAAGAGTAGACTGTTCCAATGTGGGCTTCCCATGGTGTCTCAGTCTCCTTTGTTCATCCCACTACCCCACTGTGGAGTTCTCCATGGGCTGTAGATGGATCTCTGCTCCCTTATGGAGCTCCATGGGCTGCAGGGGCACAGCTGCCTTACCATGCTCTGCACCACAGGCTGCAGGGGAACCTTAGCTCCTGCTCCTGGACCACTTCCTTCCCCCGCTCCTTCACTGACCTTAGGACCTGCAGGTTTGTTCTTCCCATATATTCTCACTCCTCCCTTCTGACTGTGGCTGCACAGCTTTTTCCTCTTTTTAACTACGTTATCCCTGAGGAGCTACCACGGTTGCTGATGGGCTCAGCTTTGGACAGAAGTGGGCTAGTCTTGGAGCCATCTGGCATTGTCTCTGTCAGACAAGGGGGAAGCTTCTGGCAGCTTCTTGGAGAAGCCACACCTGTAGGCCCCCGCTACTAAAAACTTGCCATGCAAGCCTAATACAGTGACAAATATTGAAATAAGTAGTGTTCACCTATTTAAACACCAGGACTAATCCTTTGAGCCTTTGCTACCAAATGTAATCCTTACATGTAATGTTATATGTTAAACTCAATGGCATTGCATCCAACAATAAGCACATGGTGCTGCTACATAAGAATTTGAAGAAAACCAGGACCCTGGGAAGTAACCACTGAGAATGTAAAAGTATTTAGCTTCTGTTTCTTTGTTAAAATGAGAGTTTTATCTCACAAAATGGCAGTTGGTTTGGCTGATTGTACTTCTTAAAGACTGATATTTTTAAAATTGAAATGTACTTCCTCACTGTGAAAGACATATTGTGAAAATATAGACTGCCACCCCACAACAGAAAGGAATAAAATTACAATATTGGAAAAAGAGCATCAATGTTTCAGAACATATAGTGTGGAATAACCTTTCAACATCAATGTTCATTTATTTTCCTCCACATCTAAACTCCTTGTGTCCTCCAGGCTCAAACTTCAGGTTCAATAGATAGGAGAGACTTGGGAGGAGAATGAGAAAAATGTTTCTTTCGTGACATGAGGTTGCACTGTTAGTTCGTAATGAGGATCCAGTCACTGAGCACTGAACTCAGATCTGACTTATTCTTCAAAAACCAAGAAAATCGCCTTATAAAACAGAGTTGCAATTTTCTAAAATCACTGTTAATAAATTCCCCGGCTGCCTTCTTGTACTATAATACATTCAAATCCCCGTTACAAAGACCTGAGGTGTTATGGTGCATTGTGTTTTCTTCTACTTCAGAACTGCTCATCTCACACCTCTTGCCCTGGAGAGCCTGTCACCTGTGACAAGGCAGCTCACAGCAAACCCGATGTTTCCTGACGTAGTAAGACAGGGCAGAAAGGTGGCTGCGAGGATGAGAAAACGGCAGATCTTTTCCCCACAACTGAGCTGAAACAGCATGTTAGTCCCATTGTTTTTATGTACATATTATTGGCAGTAAGTGAATTGGAATATGTGTTTTCTGCTACCACAGAGACTCATCCAGCGCTTCCGTTAGTGAACACATTATTTTATTCTGAGATTTTACTATTACTACTCCAGATTCTGGTCTGCTTGTACGGTCTATAAGGAGACATAGTAAACATGGTCGATTTAATCCCACTCTATGAAAAAGAAAATAAGTATTCTTTTTTCACACAGAGAAGACTGAAGATTTTAATTGTGAATTCTCAGCAAAACTAACTTTGACTTGGAGGTTAACCATGTTCTTTACCAGGAGATAAGAGGGAGAAAATCTTTTTTTTTCTAATTATTCTACAATATTTTTCTCAGTTTAGAGTGACTCTAAAGCAATTTACATGTAAGGCTTTTATGTAGGTAGCAGTTTGATTATGCAGCAGGCACAACAAGCAGTGCCATTTGCAGGGTTAACGCTTGCACCAGTTGTGGGGCTCTGAGGCACAAAGCCAGAGGCCAAGTGACATTAGCTTCTCAAGAAATGCACTAATCGCCTTAGAAATGCAATGCCTGGAGAGTCTTTTAGGTAATGGAAATTGTAAGGGAAAGGATAAAAGTCAAACTTTGTATATTTACAGAATATTATTGACGTGGATGTGACATCATTGGTGGACAGTCACAAGACACCTTCTGTGTACACAGTCCAACAGCCAGCTGGCAATTAGCACAATGCCACCCAGGCAGCTGGAAATGTGGTTCTGTGCCTACGAACACGCTCCATGAGGCATTTCTTTAATAGCCAGCTGCCTTGCGTACTCTGTATACAAAAGGTGCTATAGGACTGACTACTGGTCTCATAGTAACCATGGCAGTGTCATCTGAAGGGCTGGCTTTTCCCCCTCACGTCAAAAAGGACATTGAGGTGCTGAAGTGTATTCAAAGAAGGGCAAT
This sequence comes from Lophotriccus pileatus, assembly GCA_035583135.1. Lineage (NCBI taxonomy): Eukaryota > Metazoa > Chordata > Aves > Passeriformes > Tyrannidae > Lophotriccus > Lophotriccus pileatus. The sequence goes on along the minus strand of JAWWES010000115.1, from coordinate 99,182,902 downwards.
GAAGCTGATAGAGATTCTAGAAAGTACGTACTGTGAGGAGTGCCTGAGGGAGCTGGGGTTGTTTAGCCTGGAGAAAAGGAGGCTCAGGGGGAACCTTATTTATCTCTACAACTATCTGAAAGGAGATTGTAGCTAGGTGAGGTTTTGGCGTCTTCTGCTGTGTCTCAAGTGACAGGATGAGAGGAAATGGTCTTAAGTTGCAACAGGGGAGGTTCAGATTAGATATTAGAGAAAAAAAACAAACCAAAACACTGAAAGGGTTGTCAGACACTGCAATAAGGTGCCCGAGGAGGCAGTGGAGTCACCATCTCTGGAAGTGTTCAAGAGGAGCCTGGATGAGGCACTTAGGAATATGGTTTAGAGGTGATTATGGTGGTGCTGGTTTCATGGTTGGACTAGATGATCTTAAAAGTCTCTTCCAGCCTTGATTCTGTGACTCTCAGATTCCCCCAATCTTCTTTAGGATTGCTCCGCTTGAAACAGAAATGATGATTTGAGCCTATAGAGTGCTTTTGTTAGGATCCATGCAGTGGGAAGGAAACTGCAAAATGCCACTAGGCTTTTGAGTTGTTTAGGGTATTCAGCCACCTCTTTAGGTGGCTCTTTAGGCTAGGCAAAGATAGGGTAAATATGTCAGTGAGATAATTAAGGTTGTGATGGATAATGACTCTTCCAGAGTAGCAGAAATCCCCAAGTTAAAGAAAGCAGCCCTGAACTGCATGGAGACAACTGGCATACAAAGAAGGTCCTTGAATGAAACAGTTTAGTGGCATGATGTCCTGGCAGATTCACAACTCCCAGAGGCCAGAAAGCGGCTGTCAGAAACCTAAGCTTGCGAACAGAGGAATATGATACCTAACTCCCTGATATTTGAGACTTACACCACAAATCAGTTGAATTTTCTAGATTAGATTTTGTAGATGCCCCTTCTACAGTCAAGCAAACTGCTCTGTAGAATGACTTTTAAGTTGCCTCATGGAAATCTTATGATGGATGTGTGAGGTAGGACTGTAGCCCATTAATTCTTCTTACCTGCTCATATTAAGGCCTGAGCAAAGTAAGGAATTAAAAGAGGAATGCAGTAATTTTCCTAGTACTGAGCAGTTCAGGTCAGGTATTAGGGCTCTGTGCAAATCTGCTAATTTAATTGAAACTCTACAGCTGCCTCTGCCAGAATTCACATGACTGGTAAACAAGTCCCACAAAGCTTGTAGGCTTCAGCTAGCAAGTCCACTGCTGCTCAGCTGATGACCCCATTCTGATGTAATTGTAAAAGCCATGGAATCTAAATAAAAAGGAAGAAAACAAAAGAGTTAGAAAATTCTCTATAAAGAAGTAAAGATTCTATTGGCAAGTCAAATGCTGCTATTAAGCTTTGTATTTTTATCACGGAAGAAAATGATAATGTGGTGGTAAAATATAACTTTAACTAGATACAAGATAGAATATGTATTTAGGTGTCCTAGGAGACACCCCTGGAGCAAGTACTACAGCCCTCTCTTCATGACTCCAAATAGGTCTTCCTGAGGCATCCAGTCTTGGAAAGGAGCAACCTGGCCTTAGAAGATGCCTTTCTGGTTTATTTTATTGTCAAACCCATCTTCTCCATGCTGCTGCCATGCCGGCTCAGGATTAATTCAGGAATCATTTGGTATAGAAAGATGGAGACAGAATCATCCAAAAGTTTATTTCTTTCTACATGTCATGTTTTTGCTTCCCCTGTTTTGTTCATCAGCTTTATTTGCTGAAGCTGGACCTGACATCACCTTGAAACACCACATTGTGAACAAAGGACACCATGCTTTTTGTATCAGTGACTACTACATTTGGCAAGCACAAGAATTTGAGACATGGAAGAAGAGGCTTGGGAGCAGATACTCTGATGTCTTTCCCATCCAAAGGATCAAAACGTCTTTATCTCCTGGGTACCAAACCAGTTCACCTGAGGCTTCATGTTCTGAACAGGGATTATTCCCTTTTTTTGCAGAACTAAGAGACAGCTTGTCTTCATCCATGGCAACAATGAATGACGAGCTGTGCCTCTACCCCCACTGCCAGCTAGCTTCTTATTTCAAGTACCTCCATCAAAGCAGAAAACACTATCAATTAATTATAAAACAATATGATTTGATGTGCCTTATCTTATATCTTGAAAGAAACAATTCAGCTGAAATTGAGAACCTTATTCTCCCAAAGTAAGAAACTCTTAAAAGCAAAGGAAATAACACATCGGTTTCAATCCAGTAACTTGATGTTTATAAGAGCAATATTAAATTCTAGTTCAGAAAAGTTTAAGACAATAGTGGCTCACAACACTTTCCTATTTTAAACTCATAAAGAGCTCAGGGAGAGTTTGCTTCTAAACTGTGAGCCATCGTGTGCAATCACAGTGATGCAGTTTGCTATGAAAAAGGGATTAAAAGCAGTATATCTGCCTGCAAGATGATCTGCAAAGGTTTGGCTGATACCTTTTGGGCTCAGCTGTTATCCACGTCACCCTCTGGTTCTGCATCCGCAATGCCCTTAAAAAGGTTGTCATACAATCCACTTGACTGTCTGGTAAGTGTCTGTCAGATGAAGGTAGACCCCTGCCTCTTACCCAGCACTTACACAAGTGCCCATGGACAGCAATACAACCATGCATTGTATCAACAGATGAAGAGCAGGATTGTGTTTAGTCCATAGGAGAGCCAAGCAGTCTTAAATTTAAGCATCATGACTGAATAAAATTGCATCAGTGGTTTTGCATCTTCTAAGTCTGCAACAAACCATGATCACCTTAACAGACACTCATCCCTGAGTACCCTTAATTCTTTTTCTCTAAAAATAAAGTGTAAAATTGTAGAATACTTTACAAATTAATGATATTTATTTTGCATTACTAACGTAATTTATTTAAATTACTCTCACTTTACTATTGTTCTTGCAGATGTCATACAACATACTACCCTACCTTTCCTATTAGAATCTTTCTGACTAGTACTTGTGAGTGAGCTAAAGGGTAATGGAGGGTAATTCACTTTCTATGTTTTCAGCTGAGAGGCACAAAGACATTTAGGATGCAATGAATACAGTGGCTAGCCTTGGCCAGATTGTTCTGAACTGATCTACCTTGCTTATACCTTTGTATATCAGGATTTGGGATTTGTTGGCAAACACGTAAAAAAAAAATACCATTTTTGGGAGCAACAATCAGCTCTTATTCTCTTTTGACACTTGTCTAAATGAGGAAGGCTGAGCTGTAAAGCAGTTGACATGTAAAGCAGACAGAAAGTTACATCATAAGGTTCAAAACATAGAATGGAAAGAAATACATAAAAAATTGCAAACATGAAAGAAAAATTAATTTGTGTTTCCAGAGTATGAAATCATGGAATTTTCTGGGATTTTTCCTGTACTCCTATAATCCCTGATAGCTTTACAATTCAAAGTCAAGACTTGAAAGAAACTAATGGTAATGATTCCATTGATTTCAACATTTCCTTCTTAGCAAGAGACACATATAAATAGCATGAGTTTTACCATGGAGCAGAACGTTTGTCTCCTCATGGAGGGTAGTATTACAAAACAAGAGTTAATGTATCAGCTGTGAGAGATTTTCCTTGCAGAACTGTGGAGAGACATTGACAACAGCAATGTGATTTGCTACCTGCTTCAGCACAGCAAATGGTTTTGGCCACCAAACACTGTTTAGAAAATCTGGAGTCAGAAATGGAATAAAGGGGAATGGAGTCAGTGTTTGGCAGCAGTTACATGTAGTGGGACCTGACCTGTCACGGTATCACTTTGTAGCAAGAATGAGAAATAAACATGAGTTTAGAACAAGAGTCGCCATGTGCGACTTCCAAAGCACAGCACGGGCCTTTTACATCTCCACAGTTGCCAGGTCTAAATGTTTAGAGCAAGAGCTTGGTGGGAAAAAAGGGTTATAGAAGTCGTTTGCCATTTGAACTGCCTAGCTTGTTGGATGGGGCAAATGCAATATAACATTTGTAGCCTGCTGAACACTTCCAGCCACTGAAGTAACAACTGGCAATTTTGCCAAATGGTTTTCAATTAAAAGAGTATATCTTAGGAAAAAAAAATAAAAAAGGTACAGTAGAACAGTGATCTTTCACAAAACCTTGAATGACATTTCACAGTGAGCTCTTACAGGGAATACAACATCCCTTGGCCCATGCTGCACACTTCTGTGAGTGTTTGCCCAGGGAGAAGCAGCAGCCAGGGCTCTGCCACTGACAGCACCTCAAAAGGCAGATGAGCACACAGGTGTGTGCGTGGGTAGGGAGTGTATAACCAAGGAAGAGGAATAGCAAATGAAGAGATAAACCACACAAAGGGACTATGTTTGAGCTTTCTTCTGAAAACTCAGAAACAGCAAGAGCTGTGAAAGTTACTTGTTCCATGTAATGAGCAAACTGATACAAGGTTCTGCAAAGGCCCAGGGCTTCTCCATGTTTCTTAAGGGCAAATGAATACATTTCATTTTGCTAAAAGCAAAGTTCTTGTCTGCATAGATATGAATGACTTTCCTTCCCTGACATTTTTTATGTGAAATTCTGTACTATGCTAAAATCTTTGATGCAAGAATTTCAGTCACAGGTCATTCTGTATGTACGGTTATATTCCCTTGCTTATTTAGATCTGTATATTATACATTCCTAAGCTTTTTACAAGCTCATTTGTGTGTCTCATGATTAAAAATTCTGTTTATGTTTTTTCGCTTGTCAAGACATAATCAGCTTTCCTGCTGTGACTATGTGATATCTTCAATAATCAGTCAGGTTTATGGGGAAAGCAGGAGCAGAAATGCTATACAAAGTGCTTCTCAGGGATGCGTCTGAAGCTGTGAACTCCGTTTTCATTCTGCTTCACTTAAAATCTGAAAGCTGTGGACGGCTGCCAAGGGAAGTTTCCCTAACAGCCTGGACTCTGTTAGCTAACTAGCTCCCCCTCTTGAATCTCCAGAAACGTTGACAGGTAGTCATGGGATGTAAAGAAATCCATCAGTCTTGGAGTTCACTCATTTTTATAATGGTTGTGGATTTATTTTTTTTTTTTTTTTTATGTAAGCCTGACAGCTGGGCAATGTCCTCATCTTGCTGCTGCTGGTTTCCGAACTGACCTTGTAAGAATGTAGAAAGGGGTTTTGATATCTGTGGCAAAAGAATTCAAGGCTGCAGAGGTCACCCTAGTGCCAGTGTCCAATGGAGAAAGGCAACAGAGCTCCCCAACTGAAGGTCACTGGAGAGGATGGTGGAGGACAAGGATGGCTGGGGGACATGGGACATGATGGTTCAGCTCTACCCTGCAGCAGCCCCTACTCGGGGACTCCAGCAAACACCAGGGCAGGAAGGGAAGCGCCCATCTGTGCAGGACACAAACATCAGCTGTGCCTCGCGGGGCATTCCCGCCTGACAATGAGCCCAGCTGACGCGGGGAGGTGGCAGCTGTGCTGCTGTGCTGCTGTGCTGCTGCGCTGCATGGCTTTGCTGGGAACAGGGTTATCAACACAGTAGGTAACAACAGTCTGGATTTTTTTTCCCTAGAACATATATTAGATATATACAGAGATTCTGTTATTGGGTGTCAAATGGAGAGGTATGTGAGTCTGCAGCTGAGAAGAAGGTGTTGTTGGTGTACAGCAGGCCTCACTACATGGAGCTCTTCCCACATGGTTTTTACAAAGAGTTGTCCTTGCCCTGAAAAGTCGCATTCTGAAAAAGTTTATGTAATGTCAGGATGGATAAAGGGCAGGAGAAGGGAAGCCTTTGTGCTTTGTAGAGATGTGGAGCTCCACTCAGACTTCATACTACACTGTTCATGCATTGAAAGACTTGTTAGTTGAAAAAAATATTTGCCATCCCTGAAGCAGGGAACAGAACTTAGGACACCTCATTTCCAGGGTTTTCCTGGCAGTGAGCTGTAAATCCAGACTCTTCATTTCTTCTTCCTCTCTCCAGTGCCATGAATCTTTTATGCCTTTGGAGAGTGGCCCACTTTCAACAGGAAGGACAGAGTAAGACCAATATATAATCAAGTGAGATTTCTTCTGGGTAGGGAAAGAAATAATTCGTAAGTCTGTAGTGTGAAGACAGTGTGACCAGTTTTCTGGATAAAAGTCAATCATTTAAAATGGAGAAGACTGCCACTAGCTTGATTTTGGTCTGAATTTGAAGATTTGTGTCATTTTCAAGGGTATGGAAGGATCAGCTAAAAGAGCTGTGTATAGTTGTTGTATTTCAGTGAACGACAGTGGAGCAGTCATTACAGCTAGAGATGGATGTGAGAGTTTATACCCTTCTCATGCAAATGATGTGGCATTTACTCACTTTTCATATAATCCAAATGGTTGAAGTTTGCCAGTTCTTAAAATCATGCTTAAACCTTTCTGATCAGCCTAAATACATCCTTGGAGATACAGCTTAGTTGTTTAGGTCTCTTGAATCCTATATGTAAATCCACTGTAAATCTTAATCATGAAAATATCTTTCAATATTTTATGACACCTGTCCCAAGTCATCCTGGAAATCTTTAAGAACTAGAAGCAAATTATCCATATTCTTCTCAAGAGTTTTAACCACAAAATGATGTTTCACTTAAATTCAGTGAATAGCACTTTTAAAATAATGGGCAAGCACAAGGATCTCAATTTTTAGGTATCCATCCTAGGACACTTTAAATGTTATCCTTTTGTTCAGATGGATGTCACCTTCTGGACATCTGCAGCATTTCTCTGGTACATCTGCACTGTAAATTGTAAACACTGACCCAGTTACAACTATTTTTCTTTTTAAAAAATCTCTCATCTCAAGCATGAAGAAAAACATGCACAAATACTTACATAAATAAAGTGTTTTGAGGGTACCCCCTCAAATTTGCTGAAATACTTGAAGTGTTCAGATGAACTGTAAAATCAAAGGATAACAAAGAAAAAATATTTCAGAGTTTTAGTCTCCAAATTTTGTTTCTACTTTACCTACATACAAAGAAAACTATTAGGGGAATAGGTTGAGGTAAATTTTTTTTTTCCATTCCTTCCTACATTTTCTAACAATGTATTATTTGCCCCAAACATAATATATATTTTAATTTCAAATAGTAATGATCTAAAAATCAAGAATAGACTAGGTCCTGTTTTAAATCCAGTTTTTTCGTATTCATTCTTACAGCCCTCTGAAAGCTTGCTCTCTGCATGTTTTTTAAAGTAGAGCTTTAAGATTCAGCTCTTCAGTTGATAATCTTAGAGAAACCCTGCCCATTTTTATCTCTTGAAAATCTGAACTTCAAATGATTTCACGAATGAAAAAGCAAAACAAAACCTCCCTTTCTATACCCAAATTATGCACATAGGAATACACATATTATTCTTGATATACATTTTATAAACTGCATAAATTCCAGCACAAATTAAATGCCTGGGTCTGCGTGCAGTAGTGTTCTTTAATGCTCATCATACTTAAAGCTGTGGGTCCTCTAGGCAAAAAGTGACTGTCTGGTTTGGAGGTGATGCAAAGAAGGTCATCTACATTAAATGAACTAGACTGGGCTCAGTAATATTGAGCCATTCTCAAATACTAATGACCATCTGGATTACAGATGCAGTAGCCAGATTGTCTGTTGTGTCCACCAAGTGAGTTGTCTTACCCTGGGAAAAAACTGTCATCTGTCTGTCTTGCCCTGTAGACATGAGCTTTCTTCCAACCTGTCCACATGGATTTACTGGTGGCAAGGTCATCCCGTTCTCTGGAACGTCACTCACTTGCATTTGCTGGCTGCTTAGCAGCTGCCAAAATTTTTGGAACAGAACAGAATGGCAAGGGGCTGGAAATAAGACAGTAAAACTGAAATATTTTCGATTTCTTTCTGGTGCACATTCACCAGTAGTTAAAGAGAAAAATACCTATTTATTAGCGGAATAAAAACTGTTTTCTCAGCTCTGTTTGTTAAATAGATGATGTCGGTTTTAGGGTGTTTCTCCTCTCGGCTCCCATGCTGTGAAACTCTTTTCCTTTTGTTAAGCAGAATAAGCAAATCATTGCAAGACCTAAAATCTTGTTAAAAATTGCACCAGTTTGATTTGGCATTTAATTAACACATTTTTGTTTGGTTTTACTGTGTGAATCCTGACTCTTCTTTCAAGTTCGCTTTTCATTTTATTAGTGTAATTAAGCTTTGCTTTTAAGGGTGCCCAGAGAATCCATAATCTATAAATTTCTTCTCTGTTTTTGTGGTTTTAGCATCATGTTATCATTTATTCAGGAGAGGATTATAAATATTTTTCTGACTACAAAATTTAGAAGTTAATCGTTCCTGAAGATTTTATACTGCTGAACATTATCCTTTTGTTTGAAATACACAGTTCTGAGGAAGATGTGCAAAGTATTGCAGACAGTGAACACACCAAGCACTTGCAATTGTTTTCAGAGCTTCCTTATATCCTTATAAACACACAGAAAATTAAAACTTTAAAGGTGCTAGTGCTTAAGTTAACTTCAGATTCTGGAGAAGATAGTCCTTCCGGAAAAGGTTTCATTCCAAAATCTACAGGTAGGAAGTCTGGGGATTCATTTGTGATTGTCATGGTGAAGTGTTTTTGTTAATTAATTTTGCTAATGAGGTGATAAACAAACTAAGGGAGTGCTCTCCTTTTTGACACTAGCTCAGATTTCATTAGTAGTAGCTTGTCCGTGACAGTTGCAAGTAAATACCAGACACTATTCATTACAAACAGTAAGTGCAAGGCATTGTGATGCTCTGACACCAGTTTCAGCCCAAAGCCTCGGACGATTCGTGTAACTGGCAAGCTGGATATTCGGCAAGCTGCAGTGTGAGCAGGGAAGGGCATACTTTCATGTTACTGCACCGTCATCACATAGCTTTGATGGGAAAGTGCTGTGAAGGACAGTGTAGATGGTGTGAAAAGAGGAAGGACAGAAGGTTACTGCTCCTTGTCCTGGAAAACGTGAAATTCTCTGTGTGTTAAGGAACCTGCAGTCATGCCTGAATATGTGCTCTCTATATATACTAAAAAGGTTTCCATGTTAAGCATGTATTTAATCACCTTGTTACACCAGGGTTGCAGGAAACATGGCTCAGAAAGCAGGGAGGAAAGGAATGGTGAAAAGGAAGTTAAAAAAGGAAAACAAAAATAAAAAAAAGGATGAAACCCATGTATTTTTTACTTACTTTCTTCATGAACTGCTAATATAGCCCATATATATGTGTCTCTGTGTATATATAGATGTAGACAAGTGCATATGGTTAGATATTCAGAAAACCTGTCTGCAGACAGAGCTTTTATCTTCATTATATGTAAAGGAGAACCAAGTATATGTGCTTGAAAAAAACCTTGTGTATGTATCATCAGAAAAGGTGTTTTCCAAGCAGATCAGAAACAGCCTGTAGATCACTGTAGCAATTCTGTTTGGAATAAATGAGCTCTTAATTAGGTGAGGGCTGATTTGTTGGCATCTGAGACTCTTTGAACCTCTCAGACTGCTCTTCACACAAAAAAAACTCAAAAAACTGCTCTTTGTAAAACTTCCTTGCAAGTGGGAACATAACATATAGGAAAAGAGGAGTCAAAGACACACAGCATTGCAAAAGGAATGATGCAAAGGTGAATCAGACTCCATTTTGTACTTGACTAATTCCACTGAGACAATATTTGGCAAATACTAACGAGTAAGGTAAAAGTAGTATCTGATGGAATATCTATAGGTTTCTTGAAGAAGGACATGATAGTTTGGACCCAGGCTAAAAATCATCCTTTGCTGTCAGAGGCATCACAAAACACACCAGTTTCTTTCTGAAGCTGGTTTGTTTCTTGTCCTCGCATCAGCAACTCTTTCTTAGCTTCATTCCTGTGGTGGTTAGAAACAATCTAATTTCCATCATGAACCTCTTCATGGCCTTGCTGTGGTATAGCATGGTCCTGATATACCCATCTACTTTCATCACCAGCTACGGTGACATTGCTGAGCACACTCACTGCACAAATTAATCTCCGGTCCCCTGGCCCAAATAGCATAGACTGGCTGATGTTCAAGGCTGGTCCTCTGAGGAGCTGAGGAGCAGATGAACCCAATCCACACCATATTGCCCACATGGTAGTCACACACACCTAAAACATGACTGTTTTTTCATGTTTAAAAGTGTGATGACTGTGTTGCAGCCCACAGAATGGTGTTTCCATGGCATGAAATAGAGAGTTGCATGCTCTGGACTGCAGCATATATGTGCTTGAGGGTTCCTGCATCCTGTTTTGGTGCAAATTGGTTGATTTCTTCCCTTGGAAGTGACTAAGCAGATGAGGAGGCAATGAGCATAAAGGAAGAAAGGTGCAAACTCAGATATCCAACCGTATTTGTACCCACAGACTCTAGCTTTGGCAGCATCATTTCCTTTGCTGGCATTTGCCATCACTATTTTATTTTTGTAGGGAGTGATCGTATTTCACCCTAGGCTGTGGTTTGCTAAACAAACAATACAAGCTCCTTTAGTCTCATCTCATATAGTAATCTTCCCTTTTCCCAGATCATCCCATTATCCCTTCTTCATGAAAAGCTTTAATGTATCTTCCTGGAATGTGAATTAGTAAGATTTTACACAGACAAAGTATTTGTATTCCAGACAAAGTAAACGAAGAAGAATTCTTTGCTTCAAAGAAAGATCTTGAGTAACATATCAGAAAATTGCATTTGTCTTTTCCATATTGGCTTTACTTACCTAGTTCATTTCAAGCATATTGACAATGTAGACATCCCAAACTCATGCACTTGTCTAGACTTCTTTCATAATCAATAGAGAGAAATAAGTGATTCATCTCATTCTGAAGTAAAGGTCTGAAAAAGGTCAGATCAATAATGTCTGGAAGTGCCTATTTGTCTCCTTTGACTGCAAAAGCAGTCTGGATGGAGCAGTGAGGGGAAATATGCCTACACGGTAGACATCTGAAGTTAGGTCAGATGAATCCCCGATCAGTCGACACTGAAATGATCACACTGACCTTCCTCTTTGCTGTCACTAACACCTAAGAGCTCCTGACTTGTGGGAATCATTATGAACCTGCAATGGCAGGAGCTTCCTTATGTTGTATTAATTATGTAATTCATTAATTTCTATTAGCTTAGTCCTCAGGGTCAGTATAACATTTCTAGTGTGTGGTGTTCCAGTTCTCTTCCATACTGATGGTGTCTCTCAGTTTTATGTCAGCACCCAAACTGAACTTGTAGGTTCCTACATTTGTGTGCTGTTATTTGTGAAAGCTTTCAATCATTTGTTCTCTCATGGGTTTTTAAGAATCTTTAAGAGTATTGTCCCTCAAATACAAGTATCACCCTCAGAACCAACCGCTGCTTTCTCCTAGTTAGCTCCATTTTTTATTTGCTGTACATTTTTAACTTAAAACTCAGCTCCTCTGTTAACTAACTGTCAGTATAAAAGAAGATTAAATGACTTGGCAAAGCTTAGGTAGATGGGCTATGTCAGCTATATCATAGATGAAATCTGAATTTTCTGTTAAACAAAAAAATAAAGGAAAATTATGACGTTAATTTTAAAAATATTTCTTGGTAATCTGTTACTACATTTATACCATTTTCAATATAATTTTGTGGAAAATTATTATTTCTTTCTAATTATAATATAAACAATACACATTTCTGAGGTCCCACTGATGGAATCCTAGTTTTTTCTTCTTAAATGTTACTGGTTTATTTTCTGGTCTTCCCTTATATATTACCTGATTTGAACGATTCCATAAAAATCCCAGACATTAGACTGACACAAGACCTTGTGCCAGGTCTTTGAATATTTTGTATTGTTTCTCATCCCTCCCTTACCATCTTCATGTTGAAGTCTGAGTTCTGTGTTATCTTGAATATAATTTCATTTGCAATGCTTTAATTTCTCCTTGCCTTCTTTCCTTAGAACTTATTCCCATTCAGCATTAATTTAATTGAAAACTGGGGCAAAATATTCATTTGCTACCTGGACTTTATCTAGAATGTTTAATTTCTCTCCCACTCTCAGTGACGAGGACCTCTTTTTTATCTCTTCTTGCTTATATGGTATTTGTCTTAATTTTTGCTGTTGTATGTAACTCAGCTACATTACGGCAGTTCTCACTTTGTCCCTTCACTTTCTCACCTTCTCTCTCTCTCTATGTATATCTTGAGATATGTATATTCAGTCTTTTTTTTTCAGTTGGCTATAGAACCTTTGCTTACCTCTAATATTCCTTTTCAGGTATTTATCCATTTACATGTAACATGGTTTTTCCTTGTTTGGATAATGAATGATGGGAAAATTCATGAATTTGACAAAGAAATTCCAAGCCTCACATATGAGGCTTTGAGCTCTTCGATTCACTTGACATCACTCACTAGTTACTTTAATTTTGTACAGTCTTCTCCTTGAATTAAAAACTAGATCCATAGATTTGTTCCATTTAAACTGAGTCAGCTTATCATAACTCAATGCAAGCTCACCAGAAATAAGGCAAAAATGTTGTGTGAGATGATAGGCTCCCTCTGTAGTTGATGAGGAGAGACAGAAAATTCAGAAGATGAGTCAGCCCATGGAAGTCTGACTCTTGCTCTGGAAAAGCCAGTCTCAACTTCTTGGCTTAGAGGCACCGTAGCTCAAACAGGTTGGGCATCTTCCCTGGGTCTTCCCTTTGTAGGTTTCATGTCTCTCCCACACATAGGAGAGCTCTTGTGTTATTATTGGCATTTGTTTCCTATTCTGCATGCAGGCAGTTGGCCTCCTATGGCCATGTAATTCCCAGCAGTGTGTCACCTGTGTTGTATATATACATGTGTGTCTAAAGCGTTCTATAAATCCTGAGCCATATTCAGACTAAAATGATTAAACCAAAAATGCAGGCCTCTAACACTGTTTCAGAATAAACAATGGAAGCATTATATTTGTAGCCCAAGGGAATCCTGTTTTACTTGTCCTATTTCTTTGCATTATCTTGCAGAACTGATGTATGGATATGATGATATTATTGTGACATGATTCTAATGACTATGCATCAATGCTCAGTGCCTTTACTGTATTTCTGCCAGGCTTGGATTTAGCAAGGAGTCAAAGGAGACTGCAGCTATCCCATTAGCATCAGTTGGGAAGTGCATGATCCCTTAGAAATGCTACTGCATAGTTTTCTCTAGCCCTTTCCCTCCTCTACGTATGCTGTAGTATACTGAATCCTTATTTTTACTTCTTTCAAGCCACCTATATCCTTCATTCATCTCAGCCCCTAGAATAATTAACTTAATCAAGCCCAATTCCATTTTTCAAAACTAAGACATAATCTGTAGGAATAAATGTGACTATCCTGTCTATTAGGGAGTCACAAGTAGCTGATTTGCATTATAACAATGTTATTTTATTGTTTCACTGGGCTGTTTTCCTCTTCCTCCTACTCTTTTTCTCTCACTTTTTCTTCTTTAGTAGATTCATGGCTTCACTTTTTTCTTGCTGTTGCTTTCCTTTAATTTTCACTTATCCCCATCCTAATGTTTTCCTAAGAAAAAATCACTGTATCAGTGGTCAAATTAAGTCCCATGGGGTTTGAGCAGATGTAAGCTGAAGGTGGTTAGTTCTGTTGAGAATCCTACCAGCTGCAATGGTAGCTCTAAGAGCTGATGTCATGTTCAGGCTGATGGTGTTAGGAGACCTCCAAGTGTGTCAGTGTATGAGTACCTTTAGCAGAAGAAAGGAAAGGAGTAGGAAAAAGAAAGGAAAGGAAGAAAGGAAACAAGTAAAAGTAACCCCAGCTACTACTGGTCTCAGTGCTGAAAGATATGTCACTGCCTTAAAAGTTGTGAATCCCAGGAGTTTGCAGATTCCTCTTGTTCTGATATACAAAAAAAACAACAATGAAAGAAGTTCTTTTGCTACAGGAAGTGCCTTTACTTTATAATGTAGCTTACAGTACTGCTTTAGTGTAGTGAACTATGTAATCTAGCAAACTTTGTAGCTCCCAGGTTACAGTCTGAGGGATTTAAGTGACATTTTTGGTTTCATCTTAAGCCCTTCCAATACAAAAATATATCTTTTCCTGGCCTGAAGGTAGAGGTCTTCTAACCAAAGAATTTTCATTAGTGAAGAAAAGAGAAAAGAGTGAGGTCCCAAGCCTACTATGCTTCTGAAAAAAAAAAAAAAAAAAAAAAAAAAAAGGCTACATTTTCACAGATTTTCAAGAAATAGATTTTTATTTTTTTTTTTAAATTTTAGCATGAGCTTTTTATCCCTAAGTTCCAGCATGCTCTTTAGGTGAGAGAGAGAAAGGTGGGGCTTCTAGGATGCAGATTCTTAGTTCTGTATGAAAGTTCCCTGGAAGCCTTGACATTCCTGAACTTAAAGTGGTGCACATGATAGAGCTGTCTTAAAACTGTAGTCTCTGAAATTCTAGACCAAATTCACTTGTGCTTCAGTTTAAATTCATGGGAAGAAATATATATCTTCAATGTCTTTTCAAAGAATAAACATCCTTTCTGATGAAAACCTATTTTAGTGAGAAATTTTGTACTGGTGGTAAGTAAAATACTAGAAATAACAAATATCCCACTGAGGGAATATTTGGTAAGCATGCAAATCTGAAAGTGAACTGAATAATAGGGTGCAGCTGCTTCTTAGTCTTATATTTGACTGTTGCTGTTCACATACAGTACAACAGCCGTGCGTGGGGGAGGAGTGTTAACACGATATTCAGTGAAGGCTGCATGGCGTGGGTGTATCACAGTTCCAGGAAGAGCCTGAGGTTATGGTTTACGGAGTTCACGCCAACTCTTCATTTTAAAATGTAGTGGCACACTGTAAGTCTACTGCTGACAGAATGAAGTTTTACTGATGCTTGACATGGTGACTAAACTATTAGGCCCATCCAAGCTCAAAATATAAAGCTGTTTTCTGACAGCTTATCAGAAAACAAGACTAACTGCTCTTCAGCTGAATATTTCTAAACATCTCATTCCTCAACCAATATCAATTCTTCTGACACACATTTTGAAAATCCACTTATGTATTTCACTTTGTTTGGGAATTCAGGCCTGCTTTCCATACAGAGGAATCTTGAACTATTTTATTATTTTATCAGATATCTCAAACAATTTGCTATTAGCTATTTTTGTTTTTTTTTTTTTTTTAATTTTTTTAAACTTATAAGTTTCAGACAATCTGTAGTAACGCTGCTTGTAAAATTTAAAACAGGGTGACTGATGCATGAAAAATATACTTCTAGCAAATATTCTCCTACCCTGTCAGGAGGTAGGTTTTTCTCATATCCTTCATCTTTCATTGCTAGATTTGATGATTTTTTTCTGTGAAATGCATATAATCTGTCTTGAAGCTCTTATGCAAAGCAATCACAAGACTCTCCTTTTTGTTACAGTAAATACAATACGAAGAAAGTCTTACCTCTAAAACTTTATTTTCTTTGCAGCTGACTTAGAATGTTTCTCATTCACTTGACAGGTTTGGTGTCTTGTTAGGTTTTAGCACCTTTAAAACTGTGTCTTTATTTAAATTAGCCACTGTACTAAAACATACAGTAAGACATGAAGTATTTCACTGCATGAACAAGTCTCCTTATATATCCAGGCATTGTTCTGTATAACCAATGTGTCAACATCTATTCTGTAGGGAAATACAATATTTAAAAATGTTTTGGGCCTGGGGGTGGGGGTGATGGAATTATGAACTTTAAATACTAAAAATGGAATTCTTTACCTTTATGCAATAACCACAAAAATGTTTCTTCTTAGGCACTTTTTTTTTGAGGAAAATGAATCTCAGCTATTCACACCAAAATACATTTGAACAAAAAAATAACTTTTTACACATGACATGGAAACTTACTTTAAGAACTTGAGAATCTCTCTCCCTTCTACTTTGTATAAATTGTAGGTTGTTGACTGTATTTGCAAAATTACAGTCATATCTGTGGAAAAAGGGTATTTTTACGACAAATTATTTTTGTAGTATTCAAATACTTAAGCATTCTCTGGCATTTTATTACCTCTCCCTCTTCCTAAAGCCATTTTTGTGAGCTCTACACCTCTGTCAGAATACTTATTCTTTCATTATCTTATATTTGAGAAAGCTGTTTATCTTGAAACATACATTTTTAATTAAAAAATTCACTTATACTCAGAAGGCTTAGGTATGCGTCACCATGTACAAGCCTATTTTTTTAATCATAAAAGTTGAATTGAAAAGCAGGTCTGGTATAGAGAGGAGTGTGGATTTAATCAGTTAATTGTGTGGTTACACTGTTCATAATCACTTCATTTGCTTTTAATGGCAATGAGATGGATGTTTCCAAAGGAGTCTTATTGTCCTCTGCGTAAATAACTAATTGCTTTGTTATTAAATACTGAAGTACTCAACATGCCCTGTAAATGCAATCTGCATGTGAAACCAAATCCCCACACTACCCAATTCTCATTTCATAAAGGGACATGTAGTTGCATCTAAATAGTGCCCTGGATCACCTTTGGGTAAATCTGAAGTAATTTCTTTTCCTCAAGAGGTGAATACTCTGATTTTCAGTGATTAATTATTGCAATGTTTGCTGATTACTTCAGCCGATTTCATCTATCTTTCCATACACACAGTTGGACAGTTGGCTCATCTAGGAAGGTGCCAGCACTGAATCTAGGTGGGATATAAATGCTGCTGCCTGTTGCTTCATCTAACACCTGTACAAAGTAAGCATGAGCTGATCCTTCTTTAATCTGAATCAGGAAAAAGAAGTTAACACAAATATCACCTAGCATATACATCACTTGGAAATGAATCCACCCCTGCTCCTACTACAGAGAACGTATTCAGAAACTGATTTCTCAGGGTGCAAGGCTCCTCTTTCCCTCAGAAAAGCATGCACCTGATTTCCCTTGTTTTATCTACTTTCATCCAGATTTCCAGGCTTTTGCTGTCATTCTATTAAATGATAAACAAGCTGGAAAGGATAGAAGACAGCCTGGAAAACTACCAGTCTTAGATGGCTGCAATGTGGAGATCTAAATCTGATCTAGTCACACTAAGCTTACTTTAGAGTCAATAAGGAGAAGTAGGTACTTTAGAGACATGATTCATCTGACCCATATTCAGTGTTTACTGTAGGTTAAGATGAATCATACTCTAAAATGCCTATTTCTTTCTATTAACTATAAGGAGAGCCTTGACAATGGGTCAGTTGTAGACAGCTACAGTCACTTTTGTTGCTAGTCAAGGATGTTCTGGGTAATTGTTAATGTATTAAATTACTAAAATGGAAAGATTCTGGGTGGAAAAAAGTATAAAGGAGTGCTATTACAGGAAAAGTAACATCAAGGAAGGTGCATGCTAGACTGAAGCAATGGAAGAAAAGCAGAGGTAGTTAAATGATAGGTGGGGGCAGGAAAGTCTGAGTCCAGTTGACAGAAAGATATTACTATATTTGCAAATAATTTAACTCAGGACAATATACAGATTAAAACAATCGATATGAGATCTTTGTACTGTACATAGTTCTGGCATCTTACCTCACTCTAGATTTAATGTGGTGTCCTGAACTAAACACCCTACAACAAAAATGTTTCCAAGTTTACTAGAGAACCAATTGTTGGTTGAGATTCCTATATCCCCCCAAAGCACTACAGCCCATTTGGTGTGCATCTATAGAACAGCCCCAGAAGACGGGGTTGTAAACACTAAAACCTCTCTGTGAACTCAGCCAATGTGCAATAAGTGAGGATGACTGAGAGAGTTATTTCAAGAATGCACAACTGCTCTGAACCAATATGTTAATGTAAATGCAGCCTAAGACAGTTTGCATATAAAATTTAACATTGTAAAAAAACAGTCGTCTTGACATAACTGCCCAAAATCCTGTTGGAATTGGTGAAAAACACATATCTCTCAGATCTGCCAGATCATCAATTCACTGGATGAACTGAGGAGGACAAGATTTTCCTCTGAAAGTCTTTGCTGGCACTTCTCACTCTATGTTGATTATATGAGGCACATGAATAAAAATTTAGCAGCCTGCCACCCACTCTGGAAGTACACAGTGGTGTGTGGCAGGTCTGATGGGAGAAAAAGCAGGGATAGGATTTTCTGGTAGGGAAATAGGTTTGAGCTCAAGTCCTGGTTTGAAGATTGAAGAGCACCTCATCACCAAATGTTGACCGAAACCAGAAGCGGGGAAGAAAACGTGTAAAGAATGAAGAGATGACAGGGCAGGTGCAAGCAAAATAATTTAAATTTGAAATACTCTGGACCTAAAGTAGAATTTTACATTAGGCAGAGGACAAAACAATACCTATGGAGAATTCTGTTTGCATTTGTACCCCACTGTCCAGGAATTCTACTGGTATGGTTTTGCACCTCCTGCCTGCTCTCAAGAATTGTTTACCTCGTTCAGTAATGAACGGGATTGTTCAGACATTTATCTCGACATAATAGATTGAGTTACCTCCCTGGCTTCATATGCTGAAAACCTGAATTCTGTAAAATGTGCCTGTTGAACCATTATGTTACTCTTTTATATCTGGTTTTTTATATCATTAAAAATTATACATTTTTCTATTTTTCAGAAAATTAGAATGAGAAAAGTAAATTTAGAATGTAAGGAAGCCCATTAGCATGCAAAAAGACCCCAACAAGAAGATGAAGTCATTTCTATCTTCAACTTCACAAAATATTTTTTTGTATCAATTATAACACACAAACAACATGTGGCTGGAGTTAGTGAAAATTGTGATCCAACTTTTCAGGTGGTGTGGGGCAATTTATTTTTATCAGCTTCAGTTTACCAGCTTTCATCTTCTAAAAACACTTATAGGATGACATATAAATTTCAAACAGTATACTGTTATCTTAGTCTTGACAAGACAATATACTTAAGAAAGGTGGAGATAGATTCTTGTGCAATAGTTTAGCTGAACTGTTTGCTAATTCCACTCACTTATATCTGCAGACATCTACGGCAAGCAGAGGAAAAAATCTCATCTCTTAATCAAAACCAACTTGATTGTATCCAAGATCATTGGAGCTCTGAAGCCCTCATTAATGTTGACACGGTACAAATGGCAATGATCTTCCAAGTCCAGCTGGAGTTGTAGGCATAATAATTTGAATTAATGTTTCTTTACATGTAAACTGAATGCATTTAGACAGCAATTACTGACAGACAACAAGTGAGAAAAGATTCCGGTTTTATACAGTTCTTAAAAAAAAAATAAATCTGTATTTTCAGCCCTAAAACTTTATTCCTCTCAGGTATTAAACTCAATTTAAAAAAGGAAGTAAGTGTAAGGAAGAGGAAGCTTAGGTAAGGCTTAATCAGAAAAAAAGCTCCTGACTCTGAGAATCCAAAACAAATACTATGTCATCTCCAGCTCTGTATGACAGACCCTGTGAGCAATTGAACATGTGCTGTTTATCTGATCCTCCATTCTTCTGTGTGTGAACATTGCTATTCACACCTCTCCCCTTCAAATAATCTCTACCTGGCCTTGACATATGTGGATCTATCACAGAGCTGAGCCTCTTCATCCTGCCAAAAGTGCATCAGGCTGCAAATCTTCAGTAAGAAGAGACACGCAATGAACGGATATCAAAGAGAAGAGTTGTAGATGCCATCTACAGCAGTTAGACTCTAATCTACGTAAGGCAGAAACTGTGCGCAACTGGAGTGAAGGTAATCCCATCTCAATTCTCCTGGAGAGAGGTTGTACTGAGAGATGTACTGAATAAACAGTTTCTCTTTCAGCAAACAAATAAGAAGATTTTCTTTTCTTTGCCTTTTGCAGACAATTTCATTATTTCTAAAGAGTATATTGCCTACAGACTCACATTAGAATTTTTAGGGTGCTTTACAAGACAGTGCAAGGAAGTATTTAGTGTGGAAAAGGGGTCAAACAGGGCTTTGAGAATAGACACCCCTCCTTGTCAGAAAGGGGTGGTCAGTCTGTTCTTAATACTCATAGTATCTGAAAAGGAGCAAAACCACAGATGAAGGTAAACCACAAGATGAGTCCTCTCATCCTTGTTGTTTAGTATGGCTAATCCATGCACTTTTTATGCAAACCTTCTTGGTTTTAACCCAGTTCCTTAGAACGTGTAATATCTTTTGCTATTTAACTGTTCAAAGCCACTAGATCCTTGGGAACTTAATTTATTATTTCTTTCAGAAAGAAATGGGATATCATTCAAAATAATTATTGCCATGAAGAATAATTTTGATATTTAAATACTATATAGGTCTTTAAATAAAATATGTACAGTCAAAGAGCATTTCCCTCACAACAGAAATTTTACGATTTCTGTCCTGCTTTATATAAGTTAAACTACAGGATAAAAACAGTCCCCTCTGGCCCTAAATTCATCATACTTATACTTACTTTGAATATAATTTTCCATGAACTAAGCAAGCGTTTACACCTTGTTCTTTTTATGGCACTAATACATATGGAATACAAGAATTATCTGAAACTAATCCCCGGACTTTAATAATTTTTAATAATTTGCAATCAGTTAATTGTTTCCTTGGGACTGAATCACAGGATTTATTTTCGCCAGTTCAGATTAGTATCAGTGACTCTTCCACAAGAATTTCAGTCCTCCCTTCTTGTATCCAGTCAATGAAATTCTAAACTTTGTTTTTTCAAAATAATCTGCTTTAACTATCTCAGTTTATTTTTAAAATCTAATTCTGAAATGATTTTTTTTAAAAGATTTCTATTTCTATAGTTTTCTTGGCAACAAGTCATGTACAAAAGTGACCTCAACAGGTTCTAGGATCACTAGTGCAGTTTCTCTTAAGCAGTTATTTTGCTATACAGCCCCCTGCTGGAATGTTCAGATGACCGTTCTTTGCAAAAAAGAATTTGAGATAGAGAACATAGAATACCATCTTTCTTATCATTTTAGTTCTCAACATCCTCTGAATCTCTGGGATGGTCTCTTTCATTCAGTTATGTTCAGTTTTTCCATATAATATGAATGTACTGGAAGCATTTGTGGTATTTCAGGTTCAGTTTATTTCAGGTTTTTGTATGGACTAAGTTTTGTACTGAAGTTCTACTATGTTCTCAGCTTTTTAGCACCATCTAACAAGGCTTTAGCATTGCAATTTTTCAAAATCTTATTTCTGAAAAGAAGAAGGTACTTCAGCAGGCAACATCTCTGGTTATAACAGTGTAGGAGCACGCTGTTGTTACACTCCAGCAAGGGAACAGTTAGCAGATAAACGTTTTTGCATTGTCAAGGCCTGTCTGTCATCTAGAAGTCATGGGATAACATCATCCAAATCATAAAAGACATGGATCGGAGGAGTGACAGACAAAAATTTCATTGGGAATATTCAGTCTTTTTCTAGGACTCCAATTAGGTATGGAGAGAGGTACAACAGTGATAAAACTGATCTTTGATGGTAAACAACTCTTTCGGTAAGAGTTAGACAGATTTTCGTGACTCTGCAATGTTACCACAGTTCCCCTTTTTTGGTGTCAGGCATTTCTGCAGTGGTGGGCATCTAGGGAGCCAGTTCAGCAGGAATTTTATTGTATGTCCAAGCCAAGGAGGTAGATTAGACCTGCTGAAGATAGACCAGAAGTATTGACACACTACTCTCAATATCACCAATGCAGCTAGTCTAGTACTAGCACCAGTGCACCCATCTGCAGCTGGCCTAGTGCTAAAGCAGACATGTAGAAGAGTTTCTGGAAATTATTCCAGTAGGTGGGAGTGAAAATTTATAGCATTTTCTTCAGTTTGGGCTACTAATGTGAGAAAGGTTAGAAGGAATAGGGTATTTTTTTCCTTAACCTGGATCAAATTAGGAATCTTAGGTGGCTTTTATTTTGCTTGTTTGTTTGTTTTCCTTTTTTTCCTCTTCAGACATTTCTTCAAGCACATGGAAAGGCAGCCTGTAATTTAGAGATTCCCTGCTTGCTCTTCTTTTATGGATATGCATTAGTACTAGATTGTTTGTCAGATGCCTATCTTCCTTTGAGTAATCTGTCTCCATCTGTGGCCTTAAAAGGGCTTCTGTGTGCACTTAATCTGTTCTAAATGACCCAAATAAATTACAGCTGTGCTGATAGGACCCCAGTAAACAGGTTAGCTAAAGACTGCGAGTCGAGTGCTCCTCTCCCGAATTTCTTTCAGTAGGACAGATGGGTCTGTAAGCTTGATCTTCAGTAAGAGGTGGTGCAGCTGGGCAATCTCCAGTACAAGCTGCTGACCTAAGATCTTCCTGCCCAGCAGTCCCTCTACAGGGCCAGTATATTTCACCTGTTCAAATAGCAAGCAATGTGTTTACTTGAAAACTTAAAAATAACTTTTTCTTTGGATGGTACCAAGAAAATTCTGCATTTAATAGCACTTGGCAGTTCTCTCGACTATGTCAGGTAGTAAAAATGAGTTTACTCTCCACCACACATAAGTGCCAGTGTTCCATTGCGGAGAAAAGCTTTTCACACAGTACTGATCCTATTTTTCACTCACTTCAACCAAGAAACGAGCTGCAGCTCAGTGAATAGAGAACGCTTGGCCAGGGGTAGAAAAATGTAACAGGACAGTAGAAAGTATTCTCTCTCATTTATCCAGGACTCTCCAATTGTGAGTGTTGGTATATGCTTCTTGGTTGATGTATGATGTACTGTGTTCTATGAAAGGAAAGAGAGTGCAAGGAGAGGAAACAGGACCTCTGAGTTCCTTTTCTTTGCTGTTGTTTGTGAAGAAACCAGGAGAGACTAAATACAAATTCACATTTTGTATTTTAAGTGTCAGGTGATAGGGCAATCCATAAATTATGTCCATTTATATGCGTAGAGAGAAAGGAATCTATTGTTTATGAGGGAAAAAAGGGTGAGGGGAAAGTCTGTAGGAAAATTTGCTAAAGTACGAAGAAGGATTTGGACTAAACAGGAAAAAGGGTAATCCAAAATTTTAGTACTACTCTTTCATAAGTCATGATGTTGAAGAGTAGGTTTAGAACACATGGTAAAACCTCAGATGTAACTTATATGACATGTGTGTACATATATATATATATATATATATACATGCATATACATACATATACACATAAACATACATACCCACACATACATGTGTGTATATGAATATGCATAAACATACATACACACACATATATATATATACACACATATATATATATACACACACACATATATATATATATATATGGCTTCCTGTGCAGTCCAGGAAGCTGTCAGTATAAACTATAAACAAACTTGTTGCTGGACTGGGCAGGAATCCTCTGGCATGTATGGTCTTCTTGCAGGATATGTAACTTCCAGTGGCTCCATTCTCCTCATGTCAAGTGTGTAGAAGGCATCATGATGGTGTTTTCAATACAAGTGGTGAACTATTCTCACTGATCAGGTCCTAAGATAACCAAATGTACATGATGAATGTTTGCCAGAACCTCAAAATACCTTCCTCTCTATGAGTGAAATGGTCAAAAGGGCAAAAGCAGCAGGCAAAAATTCTTGTCTTCAGTCAAGTTGGCTGGAGATGCAGATATTGGTATTTTCCTTCACATAAGAAGTTATGTTGATCCTTGTTAGTCACATAAGGAGGAAAGTGCCATAGATTTAAAATAGATTGGCAATATGAGTATGAGTGGTGAAGACAATGTATTGCAACTGTCCTACAATGATGAAGCATCACTATATGATTATTATAAATCCAGATAGATTCAATGAAGACTTCAGGGGAAGTCTGTTCTTTTGATAGTCTTGGAGTGCCTGGATATGGTATTCTTATGGAACATTACAATAGTGCCTGAATTGTCATAAATCTTGTCAAGGATAAAGCAGATGGAGAACAGCCTTTGCAGAAGCTCCTTGATAATGAAAGCAATAAAAGATTTGCTAACTTGGAACTGTAAACCTCATCTCTATAATTGTCTGATACAGCTGCATTGGTGAAGCTAATGACCCTCTTAAGAAGGGGTCCAGAAAATAGTCTGCTGCTTCTCCAGAGCTGTCACCATTTCCTGGCAAAGGGCTGTCCAGGTAGCCTTTTGCAGCCTGAAATCAGCAGCCCCCAGTCTATGTGCATACATGTCTGTGTGTCCATGGGAAGATGTGGTTTCACATGTGAGTGCTCATGATGTATGTCCCATACCATTTTTAAAAAGGTGGTTTGATCTTGGTACTGTTGTCATGCAGTGTTTAGAATATGCTTCTGTACTATAGAGGAGCTGGCAAGTATCTCATAGTCATTCTGGTGACTTATGGGGGAATTTATTGCCATGAATTCAATCCTGCTCCCCCTCTCTTCATGCCCATCTTCCTAAAAGGTAGCTAATCACTTTTTATTATCACTACAAGATTAGAATGAATGATGAGATCCCAGACTGCTTATTAATGCAGGTGGTACATGTGGTGTGGATGAGTCCAGGGTGGTGACTTCTGGAAGGGCTGTGGGGTGATGGTGCTGTGCCTGCAGGTGGCCCATGCTCTGTGAAATGTGGACACATTGGGACACAATGGAGGTTCTCTAAAGGTCTGCAGTACAGAGGTAAACAGAGAAGCCTGGGAACTGGTATCCTTGTTGGGATGGCATGTTAAGAGAGTTTTATCTCTCTTTAAATGTTTAAATCATAGCAAAATTAATTGCATAAATTTATGCATTAACTGCATAAACTGTTCTTTCTCAGGTTCACCTGACTTACTTGTAAAGAAAACTTCCTAGCTGCGAACTGCAGAGTTTAAGTGGTTGCCAACAGGATAATGCAGTTCTTGAAAGTGTCCACTTTGGTTTAGATTGAAAAGTTAAGCACTGATCATAAAGTTAAAACCTAGATGAATATGTGGGTACAAAATATCTGCCACATCTTGCTACTTTTTAAATATTCATGTTACAACAGATTATCTCTCAATTGTCAGTGGTCCTTGAATTCTGACAAAAAAAATTTCCAAGTCTAGGTCATGAATTCCTGTAAAATAATATTTATTTCAACCCATGGCATGACCCTTTTTTACCATATCAGAGTCTTAACCCTCACTGTCTTTAGAACCTTTACAATATAATATCCAAAATGGAGAGTCAGCTAATAAAGCAGCCTATCTTATTGTTACATTTTCTTTACTACGGATCAGATTCAGTTTATATGCAGCACAGAAAACAGACCGCTACTGAAAGAAAGAACAAAAGGCGAATCATTGTAAAATCTGAACTGCCAGAATTAGGCCGTCATGTTACAAAGTGGTAATTCTTTCTGACAGCCTCAGCTGTACCAATCATGACATTCGGCAAATTAGCCAGGCCAAGAACAAATAAAAAGAAGAAACAGGTGTGAAACCAACTTCCTGCCTCCCAGGATAAATACATTGTTCACTGAAGGGCAATGCACCTGCACTATTGTTTCTAGTTGGTGAGGGGGGGGGTAGGGGGAAGCTTTTAAGTGCAAATACACTTGAGACTTGATAAAGACAAGAGACTTCTCTATAATTTCAGTATAAATGGGCATTTTCTTTCATGATCGTTTATAATAAGTTAACTCTTTGAGGAGATATTTAAACTGTAGTTCAAAGAAATGATTGCTCTGCAAGGGAAGAAGAAGTAAAGCTGAAAATAAGCCTTTTCTGGGCTTTTCAAATAAATGGGTGGGACCTCACCATTTCCTTGCTGAGTATCACCCTACTTTTTAAAGTCATCCTTGTGACTGAATAGCACCTCAGTGGGGTTAGGTGAAGGAGCTCACTGCTGTCATCCTGCTGAGCCTTTGAAGGAATCCCTTCCCAATCAGGTATACTGCACAGCCTGTGTTTATCTGCAAAAAACAGCGGAGATGTAGAAAATAGGAGACAAGAGAAGAGCAGTAAAAGGGCTGTAGCCTGCATACCTTAACTGAATCATTTTGTTGCCCTGTCCCTAAATTCTGCTCCTTCTTGGTGCTTAGGAACACTTGATTCATGATTATAGCAATGGGTAGACAAATGAATAGGAAGGGAAGTGACACTGATTTAAATGTAAGAACAGCTAATTTCTACAAGCCAAGTCTAATGCATTAGTGAGACTGCTTTCTTGGATGTTTTCTCCACTGATACAGATGTGATTCTCATAGACATATTTAATAAATTATTCTCTGTATATATGTAGATGCAGACCAATACTATGACTTGAAGGCTGGTATGTCTGGACATTCATTGCTGTAGGAAAGGGCAAGGAAAAAGAGGGTTCAGCCTCCACTGATGATTAGGGATGTTTTTTGTCCCTAGTAACCATGGCTTAGCACCTCCATATTTATCTCTGCATTAGGGGAGATGGAGTGGACATGGAGTAACACAGTGAATGGATATTTCTAAGAGGCAGTTGCAGGACAGCTGTGAAACAGTTCCTAATTTTCCTAGGACAGCTGCTAAACAGACACATACCACTGCCTTGTGGGGCAACAGCCCCTCTGGAGCTCTGGGACAGACTGACACCTGCAACAAGTGCTGTTTTACAGCAGCACCTGTGTCTGAGGAAGTGCAACAGGTTAAATTTCTGTCATTCTCATGAATCCCTGGGAAAAGGAAAAGAAACAATGCTTTCACAGTTATGAGAATGGGAGAGGGTCCAAGTGAGGTAGATAAGGAGGCTTCTTTTGTTGACCTCAGATTGTCCCCAAATTTATTTGTAGCACTATATACAATAAGTTCTGCTTGGTTTTGTTTGGTGCCTGATTTCTGATGATGGTGCCCTGAGAGCTGACAAGGTCTGAGCACGTTCCTCACACACTCTGAACAAAGATCAGTGAAACTGGGGAATTAAAATATTTCACAGAACTGTTTCTGTTCCGACACTAGGTTTGCTAAGTAAGCATTTCTGTGCAGGTTCTCAGGATGTTTTATTAACCTAAATGATGCCTCCTGGCAGATGAGTACCTCCTCCACCTTCTACTGCAGACCTGTTATTCTTAACTACAAGGTTATCCCTGTGACAAAATGCTCAGGAAAATGGGTACCCATTCACTCTTTATGTCACATGAACCTGCCATTAACCTGATGCAAGTTAGCGCCAGAGAAAGAAGGTGTTTCCAGATTGATGTAAAAGAAGTCCATCATGCTTTAGGAAACTAATCATTACGTATTGCTAGTAAGCAGTGCTACTATTTGATTATTTCATAGATTAATGGAGACAAGGAATTGAGAGCTAGAGGATACTGGTGCTACTGTGGTAGTTTTCTATAGCTAAGGAGCAGAACTGCAAAGGGGGAGATTCTAACAGTTTTACTTGAGTATTATTCAGAATAAGTTGTACACTTGTAGTGAGGATTAGTGTTTGCACAAGACTTTTTGTTTATTTATGATTATTTCTGTGAGAAATATGACAAAAAAGACTTACTGAAGTTTTGTGAGTGAGCACAAGCACTTGCATCGTTTTAACATCTGTCACCAAGCTCCGTTGATAATGGTGACTGCTATTATGGCATCTTCCTCCCCTGCACACAAGGCCATCTGGGATTTGTGTTATGTAAGAGGATTAGCATTTTTGCTTTCCTCTGTTATTTAAAGTATTTCTCAGAACTACTTTTTGAATAATAATAACAACAATGATAATAATTGGTCTGTTTTCTGTCGGGCTTTCTGAAAGGAGAAGTTGGGAATTCTAAAGCTACTGCTCTAAAGTCGAGCACCTGGCCTCACCATTTGGGTTTGAATGGGATTCACTTGAAGCAGGATTTTTCAAGCTGTGGTGGATAGGGTTGATGGAAGGCTGATATCACTGGATGAAATGAAGGGTGAAGCATAAATTATCCTGAGTGAATCAGTTCCAGCAAGGAAACAATTGTGATTTCCTTTTCCTCTTCTCAGACCTGATTATTCATCATGTTGGTTTTAGGGAAAACCTGAGCCTCAAATCCTATCTCATAACATTCTAGTGGTGACTGGTAACATTGTCTGTTAAGAGAGCCTGATATGTGTAACTTTCTGACCCTGGCTTGGGTTGATTATAGATTTGCAAATATTGAATTATTTGAGTTGAAATTTCTAATACTGAGGGCCTCCTTAAGACCAAAAATTTTGAAAAGTTCTTACAAAAATATCTGGCTAGTTTTCAGAACTTGTTAAAATAAAAATAAAAAATTACTATGAAAAAATGTAGTGCTTCAGGCTTGTCAGTCAAATTCACAGAAGCTGGAGCTAGGACTATTGGAAAACAGGATTAGGGAAAGAGAGATGGTGAGAAGAGAATTTATTTTAGGTCTGTTACAATTTCTGTATTTTCAATAGCTCTTCAAATTTACACATAAATGTATATTTGAAAAATATCACTGTGATGGAACTCTAATGTGACCACAGCTTTGAGGTTTGGGTCTTCATCTTTTCCTTAGAGTAAATATGTTAGATTTAAACAAACAAACAAACAACAAACAGTAGAGATAAATTCTAATGCTAGGTTTTTTTCAAACAAACACTAATAATTGGCTTCTCTGACTGGAGGTAGAATAAAAGTAAGAAGAGTGGTATACAAATCCCACTATATATAATAGGTTCATAGACTCCCACTAGAGAAATCTTGGTCTGCAGATAAAGGGCAACTGGGACTTTTAGATGTCCTTGGTCTGTTCAGCCTACAGAAGGACCCCATGGACATTATCTATGCTCCAGTTGCCCACATATCCTGACAACCCATACATAAGAAATCTCTGCAGGGTGGTTTACTATACTCCTGTATATAGTACAGGATTGTTTTTGTTTGGTTTGAGAGTTTTGTAAATGCTGCTCTCATGCTGGTGTGGGAGCAGTCTGATGAAAGTGGCCTTTGGATGCTGGAATTACAACAGAGAGAGTCAGATTGGTGGAGTGAAGACAGTGATTTGGGCCTGCTAGTGCTGGAGCTTGGGTGTGAAACTTGTGGTGGAAGCAGTGATTGACTGGAACAGGAGATGGTGACTGAGACTGGTGAGGTTGACTAACGCTGGAACAAGACCCTTGGGCAGGGAGACAGAGGACAGTGAGCAGTGACCAACAGCTCTGTGTGTGTCAACATTTACTTTCTTCAAGTCTGCAGAAAGCCAGAGAGTTCTGAGCTCTGTCATTTCTCTGCTGCCAGCAGTTGCCTTGAGACCTCCACAGATTTTCTGCTGTTAACAGTAAGTACATCGCACTGCCTATGCTTGATCCAACCACCAAACCCAATACCCTGTCTTCTCAGCAGTAACTGCCTGGGGAACAGTACAAGAACAGACTCACAAAGTGCAAGTCAATGCATCCTCAGTTATCACAGATTTTTCACCTAGAAGAGTAGATATCAAGTTTTTCAGTAGCCACTGACTCACAAAGAAGCCAAAACAGTGTCACACAATGGCACTGCTTTCTTTTCAGCTAGCTTTGTTGAAGGGCATTAGGCAAGCACACAGGAAAGCAGATGTGCTGATGGTATGTGATGAAGCACAGGAGAGAGGAGTCCTTTCTTGCTGCTTCTCCCTGGGCTTCCCTCCCACCTGTAGCTGCATAATCATAAACTTGTATTCCAGGAGGACTTGGTCCCAGTCAGTGCTGAAAGCAGACATAAGACAGAGATAAACTGATGCACTGGGCTGGCCCTCCATCTGCTACAGCAGTCACCAGAGTTAGAAACTTGGAATAGAGAAAGAAGGTCTTGGGGTGAATCAGTGGCATTTTCCCTGAGTGATTGGACTCTGTCACTACCCTAAAGACCTGCAAGGCTAGGAAAATCATTCAAAAGTAGCCATTTGAGCATGGCCACTGTCAGTGAGATTAATCTCACCTCACTTTAGAGCTCTAAGCATTTAGATGTCTAAATGTATATTAGTCATTACTGGCACCTGCTTTAATTAATGAACATAGACACCTTCAATGGATCTTTGTCTCTAAACTATCTCATGACAAAACTTATGAAGATGCTTGTTTCTCTCTAGTGATTGTAACAGGGACCTGAGATCAAGGCACATGAATCCGACCTTACTCACCTTGCTTGAGACTATTATGTGCAAAAATATTGAAGTATTATATTTTGTGCCCTCAGAAAAAGATGGGCAAAGGGATTGAAATAAGGAGGCTAAAAGAACAAGGATAAGGAAGCAAGAAAGGTAAAATATTTATCAAACAGCTGTGCATCAAATGATTCCTGTCCATTCCATGTGCTGAGAAATTGATTGTTACAACTGTAATCCTCTTTGATTTATGACTATATAAATAAACATGTATAAAGTAAATATAAAACTATCTGGACAAAATTAGTCATACTTTTTTTCTTTTCTTCAGTCCTTCCAGTGTTGCAAAAATAATCTACAAGCAACACGCTTGCATACTGTACAAAGTGAATTGGTTTGTTTATGATTCAAAACTGTTTATACAGTCATCTCTTTTTTTTTTTTCTGACAGCTCTTATCTCATGAAGAATACTCCAGTGGTCCAGCTTTGCTTGCTTCATGGTAAGTCACCATAGTACATGAAAAGAATTAGGACTATTTAATCACCTTTTCCCCTTATTAGTGGTTTCTTTGAGAGGGTAAGTGTGCTAAAAATTAAGATATTTTCTGTCTTATAGGAGGTAGTTTTCATAAATGATAAAATAGGAGAACGAAATTGTAAAGAAGGGAGAAGGTAGGACCCAGTAAATTAGGTAATTACAGAACTTCAGTATATGCAAGGTATAGGCTCAAATTTCTGCTTTGAATCTGTTAGAGCAGAAATCTGAATCTAGATCTGCTGAGCGCAAAGGTGTGACTTCTCTCATTTGGAAACTTGAATCTATTTTCTTCAGATGCAGTTTGAAAAACAGTTGTTAAAAAGTAATTTACAGCAGGAAGATATTCTTGATTGGCAGCTACATGAGAAAGTCATTCCTCATGAAGTACAGCTTCTGATCACCACCATGTAGGTACCATAGATTTTAAGAAAAAATGTCTTGGTTAAACTTGTAAATTTTTGTCCAGTCTTCATGTCAACCAGCCAGGGTTTGTTTTTTTTTTTTCATTAGACAATCTCCTGATTGTATTTTGCCAGTGCAGCAACCTACATTTTAAACAGAACTGGTAACAGAATCTGATTGAGGTGAACAGAAAAAAAAAAAAAAAAGAATAGAAAAAGAGAAATTTGTGTTAACAGCACAGCAGATATCAAAGGAATGTTATCCTTACTGCATTGCTTAGTCAGATATGCAGTTCAGTAATGCCTTCCTGTTCCCACCCGCACTTTCTTGGAACCAAGTCACAATTCCTATTGGGCCTCAGATTTCAATTCTCTGCACTACAGAATTACATGGTTTTTCTGCACAGTGTGTTTTCAATATGAAACAGAGTATATTTTTGCTCTGTGAAACTTCCAAATTCTGCCTCCATGCTGGAGGAGTCATTTTGTATTGTGTTCCTGGTTGAATGCCTGAGAAAAACCATATTCCTAGCTGAGAACTAGATTGCAAGGAAACTAATCCTTTTATGTATGTATGTTCGTGCTTTCTCATTCGGACATAGTGAGTATTGTTAAGATCTTGGCATTGCTCTTTGCCTTGACTTTTCATGCATATCCGTGTGCCAGATGTCATCAGAGAGCTTTTTTTCCAGCTATGTATTTTTTTCTGATATACTGATAGGCTGTAATAACAATGTGATCATAATGTGGGGAAGTGGAGTCCGGGCATTACAGCTCCAGAAACCCATTGTGACATTTTTCAGTATGGATTTGAAAGAAACTTTTATTGCCTCTCCCCATCCTCAACTGGTCTCTTTTCCTTATAATCACCCCACAAAGAGTAAGGTCAGCAAAAAGATATGAGGGAGGTTTAACAAGCGGGTTCTTTGAGAATATATTCCACACTATAAATATGTGAAACTTTAAATTCCTTGCTGCGAATGTGCTACAGGCTGGAACCCAACTGCTTTTGCTGAAGTCTGGACATAAATGCTAATATTTTTCTTAACATTTTGCAAAAGACCATTGTCCAAATGCATTGTCCAAATAAGCCACAGGAGACATTAGTGTGCAATCTGGTGAATTTTAGCATAAATCTAGCATGCTAATACAATATTTTAACATGCACACTCATATGTTTTTGAAAAGTAGTCTTCTTTCTGTAACAGAAGAAAAGAAAATTATATAGTATTATGAGTAAAGGATTTCTTTTAAAACAGAAAGATATACTTGGAAACATAGCCAGATGTAAATTCAATGACTGGGGCTGAAAATTTGTCACTGATTTTTTTCCCTTTAAGATCATACATAGGTTATTTACTGACCCCTCTACAGCTGGTCAAGGTTGTGAAAACCATTACAGCAAGATTTAGGGTTTTTTTTAAGACATGGCTCTCAGCTAAAATCTCTGTGATATGTTTGTGTAAGGGATGAGAAGTGCAGGAACTAAATGAATGGAAAAAAAGTTTTTTCTTTTTATCAGTTTGTAAATATGTCAAAATAATCTTGAAACTTGAACTTGACTATGGTCAAAAAAGATCTATTCCACTAACAGCAGAAACAAATCCGTTCCCTGATTGTGTTTCTTGTTTTTTTTTTTTTTTTTTTCTTATATCACTAATATGAAACGTTATTCTGAAACTTTATTCTGAGACCTTTCTTCCGGTTTTGAAATGCTAACCCTTACTGATGGAAGATGTTTAAACTTTTTTTTTTTATGAAAAAAAGCATGACTTGCAACACCTTACTATTAGACAAGCAATGAAATTTCTTGCAAGCCTATAAATAAAATTAAGGTTGTAGGATACACAAATATTCTACTATCTAAAACTTCATTTTTAGTGAAAATAACAATGAACTAATTAATTCTTTTGGTGTTATAAAGTTCCATTTTGTATTATGTCTTGCAATATGGCTTAATCAAACTGTAAAATTCCAGCTGTTTATTGTCACAGAAAAACAAATTATTGAAACATAACTTCCACGTAGTTTTGATTTCAAGATATTGACATAGGGTTAATTCTTCAATTGGTATTTTATTTGCATGTTTATTTTTTTATCCCCCTAAAATATTTTGTGCCATTTCAAACTGGAAATTATCTGATGTGAAGTTCCAGCTTTTGGTTCTTTTTACACCTTTCTTCTTTAGGTAAATAGAACTGGATTTTCAAATTTAAATACCTGGAATTTAAACAATAAGGAAATTAGGACTATCAAAGGATCACAGAATATTCTGGAAGTGACCCCCTAGGATCATCAAAGTCCAACTCCTGGTCCTGCACAGGGTAGACCCAAGAATCACACCATGTGCCCAAGAGTGCTGTCAAAACTCTTCTTGAACTCTGTCAGGCTTCATGCTGTAACCACTTCCCTGAGTGCCAGTAACAAAGTTCCAGTCCCCAGACACCCTTTATGTGAAGAACATTCCTAGCATCTAACCTAAACCTCCCCTGACACAACTTCAGGCCATTCCTATGCATCCTGTCACTGGTCACCACAGAGAAGAGATCAGTGCCCGTCCCCCACTTCCTCTCATGAAACAGCTACGGATTGCTGTGAGGTCTCTCCTCAGTCTCCTCTTCTCCAGGCTGAACAGACCAAGTGACTTCAGTCACTCCTCATATGGCTTCCCCTCAAGGCCCTTCATCATCTTCATTGCCCTCCTTTGCACACTCACTAAGACCTTGATATCTTTCTTATATTGCAGTGCCCAAAACTGCACTCAGTGTTCAAGTGAGTCTGCACCATCTCGGAGTAGAGCAGGTCAGTGCTCATTTCTTCTGAGAAATGAAAGAAAATAAACTCTTGAATGAATCCTCTGTAGACTTATCTAAAACCTCCTACTGTTACCTTATAAACCTATAGATAATATGAAGCCCAGAAATTGATAATATTGGTTCATAAGTTTTGGGTTGTTTTGCAAGGTAAAATAAATCCTCTAATTTACTCATAACATCACTTTCATACACTAAATCATTTCACTGTCTCTTGGTGTATTGATTCCCAATACACGTAATGTATGCCTTTTTTCCTTAAGTATCAGAAACTGAAATCAAAAATCCCAAATATATTAGAGAACTGTATTGCATTTATGCATTGTCTGTATTGAACAAATTATAACCTCTCTAAAATAATGGAATCCCTTTTGTTCTCATATATTGTCTTCCAAAAAATATGTTGATGTAAAATCATAAATATTGTATATCTATGAATTAATTCCTGCTCAGTTCTATCCACATATGTTTTCATTATTTAGCTGAGAATTAGATTCAGGCCAGCTAGCTTGTGCTTATCCGGGTCATTTCATTTGCCCTTTTAAATATTGCCCTAACCTTTTCACTTATAATTTCTCTGTTATTCAGAGATGTAAGGAAAACTAGTAAGGCCAGAAGTTGTTTTCCTACCTTCTTCAGGATTCTCGGTTGCAGGACTAAATTGATAGACCTAGATTTAATCCTGCAACCAAGTATTTCTTCAGTCACATGCTGTATATGTGCTTCCAACTTTGCTCCAAATAACCCCCAAATTTATTTATTGCTCTTTTGGTTTTTTTCTGCCTTACTAACAGCTAGTGGACAACATTTTTGAACAGCTACCAATCTAACTGAGAAAAAGTAGCAGGTGGACACAGATGAGAAAACAGAAGCAGAGCACAGGGAAACCACATTAGGTCACCAGGGAAGACGGTGATCTCGGCACATTGGGCTGCTGAACCACTGCCAATCTCTGGCAGGCATCACAGCAAAGGAGAATTTTAAGATGGATTTGAAGGATAATAAGTAATTGACTTAGTCCCTGACTAAGCATTTGCTGCCTGATCTACTGGGGCAGATGGCACCTACCTAAAATATCAAAGAAATAGAAATTGAGACATGGAAGGGGCAGGGCAGAACTAATCCTTGTCACCTCTTCACCAAGTTGTGGGTAGTATTATTTTCATTGAATCATTTAGCAATGTGCTGGCTGACAAAATCGTTGGTTGTTTTTCTTTTTTGCTGGGTAGTTGGTTTTTTTGTGTGTGTGTGTGTTTTGGTTTTTTTTTTTTTTGGTTGGTTGGTTTTTCTTTTTTTATTTAAATAAGTTTAAACCTCCTCCTCTTGTACAATTAACATTTTTCAAGTGGAGCTGAGTTAGTTGAAGCAGATGGTTTATCTTTTTTGGTAGTGCTTCTAGTTGGACAAATGAGACTTATTTCTACATCTTCCTTTCTCTTGCAGTGCCTACAAAGTCATTCCACATTTTACACACCGTGTTTTGACTTATTTAATGCAGACGTACTTTCCCTGCAGTAAACATGATTACCCAAATACTTTAACTAGAGAGCTTCTGCTTTCCTCTCTGGTATAATTAGTCACACTGCACTCACACTGCATTTAAAGGGGGGAAAAAACCCACACATGGAGCATCTTGCAAATGTGCCTATAATCCCATACAGCTGCTTTCTTCACTTTATTCTTTTTTGACTGCTTATAGAACAAAATTGCTGCAGCTGGGCAGAAAACTGAGCAAAGTTGCAAAGGCACCTCTCCTTTCTTTTCTTTGTGGAATCCACCCATTCAGGTGTCGAGGGATAGCTCTTGATTAGCAATAGCTTAACATGGGGCTAAGTTTTCTTGGATTCTAGCATTGAATAACTTGGCAGGATTTCTATTAGGTTTGAATTTCAAAGCCAAAAGAGTGATCTGAGATCGCATACTGGCAGTTCCACAGTGGTAATTTCCATGTTAAAAGAATACTTATCACCAGCACCACAGCGAAAGAGGCAGCTTTACACAGAAAGGGCCTCTTGTGAAATTAATTTGGTGTTTAGTTTATTAAGAAGCTGTTTCCAAATGTGCTTTTTTTAGTTTCTTATAAAGAGAACTCTTTCTAATTCTGCTGATATTTTGAAGGCAAAGATTTGGTTGTTTAAAAAATGTTTACAAAAATTCTGCTGAATGGGTTTTCCGTTTATGTGGCCAGCATGTTTTCTAATTCCTGGTTGCTAGAAATGGAGCAGGAAATGGAAAAGGAAACTATTAATCTCTGTAGATTCAGTAACATACTGGTTTGATCAGATTGGCTATTCTAAGTTCAGTAGATGCCTTACTTGAAAGATTATTGATGGATTGACCATTAGTAAGCTTAAAAGAACAACTTGCTTGGCAAAAGAAGTTATAGTTAAGGAAGGAGAGGTGCCTTTGTTAAGGAAAAAACCTCCAAAAGTATATCCAAGTCTATTTCATGTGTTCTAAAAGTATAAATCAAATATAGGTCAGCTAAACATTGTCCTATTCTCTCCTTATTTCTGTCTATTAACTGTAAATGAACTTCAGGCAACTTGTTCAGATGTAGGCGTCTAAAGTCAACTGAGATTAATTCCACTTTTGGTTTTACTTTTTTTCTAACACTGACTTCTTCTGTTGCCTCCAACAAGTCACACCGACTTAATGTCTTGTCTGTTTGGACAGAGACCTCTTCTGACACAAGGCAGTCTCTTTCTGTGTGGTGGTATGGAGCTCAGTCCCCACAGAAAAATTAGGAGACTTTAGCCTTCTTGGAATTGTTAATGCACCCTAAGGAAGCAGCAATCAACTGACATTAACTTGTGATCAGAAGCACAGGAGCAGTATCTTAAATGGACATGTTAGAGGAAGGGTAAAAGCGTTCTCCATCTGTTACTAGAATCAGCGAGGGAACAGGATGGAAAACATACTAACACAGAACACTCTCTAAGCAACATTTATCCTATATTTAAAAAAGGAAATATCTACAAAGAATCAAACCTGGCTTATATCAGGCCTTCTTCTAGCTTCGGGAGAAAAAACAAAAAAAAGCATATCTGACTGCCTTTGCCTACGTCTACCTAACATAAAAACCCCAAAAATCTATATAAACCAAATACAAATGTATACCTAGGTTTAAAAAACTCACCTTTTAAACTAATAGAGATTATTGCAACACATGTCTTAAAGCCCTTTTGCCTCTGAAGTAAATGTTAATACAATAAAACGGTATGCTGGACAAAATATGCAGGGAGATAAATCACTCTTCGCTTGTTGCAGGAGATCATGTTATGCACTGAGAAAGGAGCACATGAAATAACAAAGGCAAAAATGAAAGTGTAAAAGCAAGAAGGGAGTAGGATTGGGATTTTTGGTTCAAGAAGGTACAGCTCTGAGAAGTGGGATCTGAGAAACAGTCTTGGTCTGAATCCTTTGTATTAATAAAGGAGAAAACCTGTCACATGATAGATTAATAAATGGGCTGAAGAGTTTCTGACTCTGAGGAAAGAGATTGCAAAGTTTCTGAACTACCCTCTTGTCATTTAAATAAAGGATATTTTTCATACATTCTGTTATTTTTAGAAGATAGTGCAGCTAGAAGAAATACATAGCTATGGTACAGATAAATGGTTTTATATTATGTGGTATTCAAAGATGTAATTGCTAATATGTTTAGAAGATAAAAATTCTATTCATTTTAAAAAAATCCCAGCATTCAGAAGATGACAAATGATTATTTTGTAAGTAAAATTTTATTAGTAGAGTTTTATTAATAGAATTATTATTTTCCTCTCCTGCCTGATTCATTCTTATAATCTTTCTCTGTTTGTCTATTTTGGATTTTTTTCTTTTAGTTTAAAAAAGGTATCTCCTCATTCTGCATATTGTCTTCAAAGCAGAACACAAATCCAATAAACAATAAGATTGAACTCTCAACTGAACCTTGTAAAAGTAGAATCATAATTAGGCAAAGTTAGTTTGTCTGTTGCTGTGTGTAAACAAGTTGAATAACTTCATTATTTTCAAGCTTTGCCCCTACATTAGAATAATTTACACTACTTCAAGGAAATGACACCTGCTAATTAACCACAAGCAGACAAAGCACTTTAGCAGCCATAATCAGTCATTTTCTCCTGCAGTTTTAAAAAGACTAAAAAAAAACAAAAACAAAAAACCCCCCAAAAAAACGCAAAAAAAAAAAAAAAAAAACCCAAACAAAAAACCCCCACAAAATCCAAGAAGAAAAGATCAAAACCCTTGTGTCAAGATGCTTCCATGAATCATCCTCTTGAGGAAACCTTACTGCTTGAAGTAGATTCAACTGTAAGAAATCACACATTTTCAGAA
The DNA here is from genome assembly GCA_035583135.1 of Lophotriccus pileatus. NCBI lineage: Eukaryota > Metazoa > Chordata > Aves > Passeriformes > Tyrannidae > Lophotriccus > Lophotriccus pileatus. The sequence continues at coordinate 99,144,891 of JAWWES010000115.1, read as the reverse complement.
TAGGAATTAAGTGAAGTTGCACATATACCCCATTGTATTTTACAAAGACACATGTTTGGGACAATGCAGTGACCTAGCTCCAATTGAAAATAGATATCTAAAGTGGTCAGTATATATAGTCAATATGTATTTATTGGATGACTCATTCCTAACAGAGGTTTCTATCATAATAAGCCAATAACTTATCAAAGTTCTCTCCCTCTCTATTGAAAAACCTTGTTCTTGCCATACATGTCAGAAATATAGATGACTGAAGTTAAGTGGTATGAATCACAACCCAACAATCCTGTCCCCAGATAATTTACATCCAACATGCACAAGAAAAATAAAGTATTTGAAAAAGGAAATATTATCCCTATTTTGCAATGAAAAGATGAAGCATGAAAAATTAGTCTCTTAAACAATGTTTCACTGAAGGTCTGTAATGGAATGAGAAGCCAATCCCAAACTTCTGGTGTCCACCTTCAGGAATCTAGTTATACTTTTTTCCCCTCTGCTTTCACCCTGCATAAATTGAAATGTTTCAATTTTATTTGTAAGAGTTCCTGTAAATCCTGATTTCTCAATTCATTTGCAATAATTTAGGAAGTATTTTACATGTCCTGGTGGACTACTGCATTAACCAAAACTGTGCTGATACTCGCCAGAACTGAGTGAAAAGGTTAAAACCAGATCAATAACCCTTGCTAGAAACAGCAAAGCCTTCTTATTGTTCTCTCATTCACTTAATACCTATTTTATGTTGGAAAGAGCTACTTTCTGGGGCATCCTAGGAAGAAAAGCCTTAATACTAAAAGTGGAAGACACATAAAAACATAGTTTCACAGTAATTAGTCGTTGGAAAGCTAAGTTTAAAATCACAAAAACCAGATATTGCAGTGTCAGTTCTACAGTAGTATGGAGAGCAAAAATGAGTCCTGGGCAAAAGTACTGAAACAGCAAAAGACATTATGGAAATCCATTTAAGAAAAAGAGATTGTGAATGTTGTTCACAAAATAGAAGGGGGCTCCAAGGACAAAGAAAAAAATTGCGACGGTTGATAGGATGGGAAAGGGGGAGCTCCATTCCCAGGGGTTCTCAGCCCCAGGGATCTGGAGGGGATAGGCGCTCCCCCTCCCCCCCTCCACATGGTCCCATTCCGTCACAAAAGACAGCACACACAGGGCGTGTAGGGAGAAGGCAAAGAGAGTGTTTATTGTTAGGGAGGTTACTTATATAGTTTCCAGTGGGATTCACAAAGTAACCAATAAGAAGTTCAGGGGGTTACAGGAACACCAATAGCAAGAAGGGGTTAAAAACCAATAGGAAGACTTGAGGATATCTTCCTAGGACATTCCAGAGGAGATAACACTTGCCCGTGGGGGTTCTGGGAAGAAGAAGGGAGTTAGCAAAAACACTACAAAAAGCCATCTTGAAATATGTTCAAACAACAGTTTCTCATATATTGCAAACCCAACTCCCAACAAAAAATCACAGACTTTCTGAACATAGAGATGTGAGCATATTTGATATTTCCATTGTATGAGTAAGAACTAGGTAGATACTAATATAAGGAGATGTTGAACGGGTTGCAGGGCTACATGGTCTTTCTCCCATCACATGACTTGGAGCATATTATGGAATTCTGATGTTAGACTTTTTGTCCTTTGTCCCCTCCTGGCCAACTCCAGAGACTTTCTGATTGCCTTAATTATTTTTCTAGGTATTTACATAGCTTTTAACAATCCTTGAGCCAAAGAGCAGTTTTTATCAAAAAATTGCAATTTCCTCAACCACATTTTCAGCTATTGCCTCAAAATAATTACACATTTTGACCAGCTTCTGGGAGAGTTTATATAGTGTTCTTGCTTGAGACGGCAGGAGACTGAAAGTTTTCACTAGTCATTAAGAAAGGAGCTGCCAGGAAATCTCACTCTTCCTATCACGTAAAAGATTCTTTGTGGCCTTTGCTGTGAGATATTGCAATATTTTCACTGCAAGGCCTTGTAATTTGGCATGTGAAACCATTACAGGGGAGAGTAGTACATTTCCTTTCCATGAAGAAATTTCACAGATTGGCTGAGCTGTGTAGTGTTGAGTATTGCTGTGTTCTTAGATTTTCCAGGAAAATGTTATCTACTGCTGCAATCCTGGAACACCCCAGAGAACCTCATGCAAGATATTACAAAAAAAGCAGCATGAGAACTAAAGCAAACAGCACTGTTTTGGGAACACTGAATGGGATGACTGGATACCATTTGTGATGGATAGTGACCCAGGCTTTCTTATCTTTATGTCTGGCAAGCACCATATAGTACTTAAGGGTTCCTAACCACACTTCAGAAGAATACAAGTGAACTAGATGCATGCTAAGTCTGTTCATTTTTTCTTAGAGCACTGACTCCCACCAGCTGACCCAGTGAGCAAGTCCTTTATGACTTAAAAAGAATCTACCTTTTAGCCATTCCAGCTGGGAACAAGCAAGGTTGTAAGTTGCCATGGCAGCAGTTACACTGAGAATGGGATAAGTAGAAAAGGTGGCAAAGGCAGCCAAAATTAACAAGTTATAAAGAAGTGGGATTCTGTTTATCTGTGATAGGGTGCATGGGCTTAAACCATACCCCTAAGCCCTGATACCTAGGAGCCCTGGTTATGAAAGTGTTTTAAACCCCAAATGTCAGTATGGGGTCTGTGGTCATGGGTGATGTTAACCTAATGGGATCACAGGCACTTGATGAGATCTCATTTGTCCAGCCCACAGAGGATAGTGATGTGCTCTGTTTCAGTGCACATACCCATTCTCCACTTATTACCCAGCACCATATAATGCAAGCTGTGTTTACTCTGTGATCCTCCTTGAACAGTATAAGCTCATTCAATTCCTACAGAATAGGCAGCCACGAGTAACAAGTGAGTATTACTATGTAGCAACAGTTCAGGGAGTTTATAATTTTCACTTTGATTTCTATGAGAGGTCATCGCAAAATTGTCTCTTGTCTGCTTTGGCGGAAAGAATCAAGACCTTGCAGATAAACTCCTGGCAGCAGAGAGAATTTCCATTTTTAATTCTGTACTTCCTGTAGTATGTATTTGTTCTTGGACCATTTTGTTTATATTATGAAATGCAGCACATTTGAACAAAAAAGAAAAAGGTCTACAGACTTGCAAACCTCCATGAGTACTTGCAGACAAACAAACCATGCAACTCAAAACCCACCAAAGACATTGCGTGAGTCTGGAATCACTGAAGGCTGTAAAAAAGTTTAAAGAATTGAAGAAAATGTTTGTGACAGTTTGATATAGCCCAGCTATTTGACACATAACCAATGGAGGATCCAAAGTGTGGTTGGTAGACTAGATTCAATATGGAAGTACAAGTAATTGTCCCTATGAATTGTCGTAATTAGTTATTTCTTCTTCCTATCTTTTCTGAGAACTCTGTGGTATCTTCTTCAGAATGCTATAAGATTAACATGCTATATATAGGATAGGTAAGTGTTATAGTCATGGGATTGAAATGGGCATGTGTTGCAACACATCACTTGTGTGTTTTTTAATATAATCAGAAATGAGATAATCAAGATTTATCATTCTTTTGGTCATGTTGAGAGAGGTTGATGTATACAGTCCTTGAGTACTTCCATGTGAGGTTGTGTATTCCCTCTTAGCTAAAATGCAGCTCACTGTTGCAGGTGGATGAACAATGGTTACAACCTAAATTATTTGAGGCTTAATAACTGAGATGGCATTTGAAATGTGTCATTGTTAATTTCAAAAAATACAATTGTTTTGATGTTAGTCCCACCCACACACATCTAACTTTGTCCATCTATTTTTTTTAATTTTTATTTTTTACCCTAGAGGAACTTTGTCATACTCCTCAGCTGCCATCTTCATTTAATGATTAAAGGAACACCAGAATATGCAAGCCCAAGAAACTAAAAAATATAAGCCAAATTCTGCTGCAATAGAGAAATTACAGGCATAATATTGAATAGTTTCTGAACACTCATTTCTCTAATATCTGTCAGAGTACTGAAGCTTTTAAAAATAAGAGCAATATTGTTTTGAAATTAACAGAATAATTTTGCTTTTAGACCTCTTTTGTGTTAATCTGACCAAACAATTGGCAATGAGTTGCTTGGATTACTGTGAAACTTGCTGACTTGATCAGTTAAACTGTCGTAGTGCTTCCAGTGCTCACAGCAGGGACAGTGATTTTCTTGGTGACTGTGTAGTCTGCTCTCACCAGAGCTTTATCACCCATGGTACAATCTTTTTTATCCTGCTGGGCAGTGCACTAAGATGAGGGCACAGCAGATCAAGAGGTTACTGTGCCTGCATATTGATATTTCACCCACTAAACAGCAAAAGAGCTGCCATTGCCCCATAGTTCTCTGAGACAGTAAGATAAATTACCTTAGCACATTGCCTTGAAAGTCACTGCAAATATATTATCCATACAGCAGAGTTTAATAAAATATCCACCCCACTCCCTGTGCCCTAGTCCCTGTGAAGCAAACACAGGCACTAGAAGGGAGCTGGACTGCTCTCAGACAGTTGTACCAGAGTGCACCTGTCCTGCAGTGCATCTGCAGCCAGAGCTGCTGCAGCTTTGGAGAATATTTACTTCACCTAAATCAAGGTTTCAGCTGTTTAAATCTCAGCAAGTCATACCTGGCACTTTTAAGAAAACAAAAAGACTTAATTGCAATCAGAAATAAGTAAATATTTCTAGACTGCAAGATGAGAAAGTCTGAGAAAAGTAATTTGGAATGAAATCACTTTCCATCAGGAATAAATTTGGCTATACAGAAGCTGATGAATGGCCAAAAACTGGCCAAGTGTTGGGCATGGAATTGATTGTAGCCCTTTGCATCTTATCATGCAATATTATCACATTTGCATAGAATATAGACTATATATTATCATTATATATTATGAATGAGTGCATAAGCTTTAGTAGATATGTAGTTGCCTCTCATAAGACCTGAGCTTTGGCTACTGGAACATCATGTCCTCTCATAATGTGTTTTTTTTGGAAGAACAATAATTAGTTTACAGCACAGAGAGTCAAATGACGTGTGTGTGTAAATTACATAATGATTTGTATAGTGCTTTACAAAGTCAAGATGCGGGTTTATGAACCCGTAAGATAATCACCAAAGTTTTGCAGTCTTTTTTTACCCTTTTTGAACCCTTTGGTGTTTTGCAATTTCAGTTTCCCAGTGTACCTAACAGTAATTTGGTAATAACATATTTTGTAGTTTCATTTTGGAAGCATAAAGCTAAATATATTTGAGAAATTATTAGGTTATAGCATTAGATTTAATTATTTACTGTTGAAATTTACAATACTGTAGAATCTAGAAATTGAAATAGAACTTGTTAATGCCTTACATGGCTTTCTGTGATTCACTCTAATGATGATAAAAGTAAAATCAGAATATATTTCTGTGACACCCCCCTCCCGAATATAATAGAGCAATAAACATGACAACTTTCGTGCTCTCTAGGGTTATAGAAAGAACTTCAGATTCTTAAAACCCACCATCCCTCAGCAGTTAACAATTTATAAGTGAATACAATCCAAATAACTAGAACAATATAAGCAAAGTAAGAAAGAGAAAATTCAGCAATCATTGTCAACTCTTGTATGGAGATAAAAGTGCAGGAAAGAAGCAGTGCTCTAAAAGTATACTTGATTGATTTGTAAGAACTTTTTTTTCGGTCAGGCTTGCAGTTCTTTCAAAGAAACAGCATGTGTCTTTCTCAGGTATTTCTGGGTGCTCTGCTCTGTTGCTGAAGCATTAGGAGACTGACAAGAATCAGTCCAGAGTGGATTCAAAATGCTGTTGTTTAAACATCCCCTACTCCTATACATATTGCTCATTCTGCGTGCTGGAAATGGAATACAATTCTTGTCTTGAAAAGTGTGTTCTTAACATAAACTAGATGCCTGCTTTTCTGATTTGGAACATCTAAACTCTCACTTCATGAACAGTCATGAGTCAAAAACTGAAGAATATTATTAGCACGTTCTGAGTCATATTGCTATTTTAATATCTACACATTATACTTGCACAGATTCTCACAAGAGAATGAATTACCTCCAGACAAAAAAAGAAAAATGATAAAAAAAAAAGAAGACAGAAAGAAAAAGGAAAAAAAGCATGGTAGATGTCTTTTTAATCTTCTAACTCAAAATTTGTATAAAATCTTACTGAAAGTGTATTTTTGATTACTAGTAGTCTTTTGATGGCCATTAACATAAAAATGTCTAATGAATTTATAAAGGTTACATAGAACTTCATTTATCTGGATTTCCTGTGCTTAGATACCAGGAAAGATCAAAGAATTCATATTGCTTACTTATAATGAGGTAATCAGGCTTTAATGAAAATCAACAGTTATTAGATAATCAGTTCAGCCTGGTGACTATTGGTCTGTTATTGCAAGAGAAGAATAATTAAAGGGCACTTAAGGTATGGAAAAAAATGGCAGCCAGGAACTGATGTGCCTATAGAAGTCTCCAAACGACAGGCATTTAATAGCCCTTTATATGTTACTATAGCAACACACTTTGATAACTCATCTGCCCATACCATAGTAAAACAAGGGGCACAGGGCTCCTCGGAAAGTGCAATCTCCTTTAAGCAGATCTATAAGCATTGCAGATGAACAGAACTCTAAACATTCTTCCATGAATATTCATGAACTAAGTTGTTTTTTGTTGCCTGCCTAGTCAGCAGTCACAAAACACATGGTGTGTGTTGGCAGCATCTTGCCTAGGTAGAGGGCTATGGACTGAGGCAATGGCAGGAACCAGGACCTGTGAGGCTGACTGACATTTCCATCTGTAGCGAAGGCTGGTAATTAACAGGAAGGAGTGTGCCTGCAGCATTGCACCATCTGCTAGGGAAACGGCTCAATAAGAAAGGAGCTGGATATCATCTCAGTGGTGGCTCGATCTGGTTCCGACATGAGGCTGGGCATCTGTTAGCTGAGGAGATAGGCTATTAGGAAATTCGACTGGGAATGAACAACATGGAAAGAGCACTCTGACCTAGCCCATAAAAGCATCTCTTCAGAAATGGTGTCTTTTTATCTTACTTACACAAGTCTTCTGAAAATGGTTTGCTGAGGGACCATTATGGATCTGTTTGAAGTAACACAATGGTTTCAAAAATGCTGCTTAATTCCAACATGAAATTCTTGAAATCAGGATACAGCTGTCATCTTTTGACAATAGAGCTAATTTCAGAATGAGGATATGAGGTTAAATTCCTTCTTCTGTTGTTTGTTTTTCGGGAGCAGGAAAGAAAATTAACTTCTAACTATTGTACAGTTTAACTCCTGGAACGCAGTAAATCTGCAATACTTGAATGGAAAACATACAGAGATGAAAACATAAAACCTTGCTACATTTTAGATGCAGCATTGTGTAAAATGCAACAGTCAGAAAGAACATCAATGTATGTTCTTGGTGTGTATATATGCATGTGGAAATATATATATGTACATAAGTTTCATAATAAACTCTTTTCTTTGACAGAAATTTAAGCAGCTTGTGGTTTGCAGAAAGAGACTTTCAGGGATGAGTTTCAGGGCATAAAAATAGGTTAGTTCTTTGTGCTGGAAGACTGATTTATGCACCCACTTATGTAATTTTAAATATTCTGAATGTAAATAATATTATTAAATGCTTTTGAAGCATAATCAACTATAGTGTTTGTGGTAATGACAGTTGGATGTTCCACAGGCCTCTGACAATATATGGATTCATCAAAATTTGGGTAAATATCTCTGATTTTGTCTGCTGACATTCTCAATATTCTCTTGATGAGGAACAATCTTTAATCCTTTTCCTCTTTCACCCATGCCCATGTTTTATTTGTAGCAACCTACTCTGTTGACACTGTCATTGGCTACATTACATCACTACCTATGGACACAAATAATTTTTGTGCTGTGTTTGGGCACCCATAAAGTGCTCAGACAACTACTGAAATGCTGAAACTTAGCAAGCTGAACAGCCACAGCCATCAGTGGGTGCTTTATTTGCTATCTATGAAAAGTGCAACACAATGTGTTTTAAAGTAACTCTCACTAACTGCAGGATAAAGAAACTGCAATTCTTCTGCACTTGCAGACTTAAAGCCTTTATAGGTACTATAGCTTGGCTGCTGTTTGCTTGGACCGTGGTAACTTAGTTGTATGTCAGAGTCAGAAGGGTGACTGTAGTCATCTGTGTGAGTTTTCCAGTTTTTGTCTACAGTTAGGGCACAGAGGTAGTACTCTCAATAGAAAATTCTGGTGTTTCAAGGGGCTGATGTGACTTCATGTGGAGCCCGATACCCACCTTTTAAATTCCTATCCTAAGTGCCATTCCCTTCCCACAGAGTTCATAGAAATGTTGACATGCACAAATAACTGCTGAGAAAATGAGCTCACATCAAGAACCTAGACAAATAAACTGAATATCCAGCATAGACAAACTATTTCTTGTTATGGAAAATTAGGATGTGAAAAAGAAAGATGACCCATCCCAGAAAGTGACAGAGGTGTTTTCATAATTGTAGAGAAGTATTTGACAAAAGAGAAGAAAGTTTGACTTGCAGGCATAGATTTTAAACTCCTCCCTTTGCAAAAGTAGTTTTGTATTGATTTCTAAAAACACAGATGAATATTTGGCTTTTCTGTATAATAGAAACTGACTTTCCCCCACAGCAATTATGCAGCTGTATTTACATATCAACTCCATTCCTTTCAAGGGGAAACAGAATCCCTGTAGGGTCTACTCTCCAAGGGACTCAGAAACCAGTTAAATGTAATGCAATTTTAACAAAAAATATGAGCACCATATATACCTTTGTCAGAGTGTGTGAATGACTGGGAGGCCACAGTCTAGGCAGAATATGGTCAGAACATGCAGGCTTTCTGCTATTTCTGTCAATGCCTTTTACAGGGAGCTGTGCAAATTAAAGCACTAGTGAGTTACAGTTACTCTGCTCTTACAGAGCTTCCTACTCACAAAACTACGAGGCAACAATGTCCTTGTAGTAAAATCAACAGGCAACTGGAAAAGCAATTTTTTGTGAACTCAGGGGATAATCAAGCAGAAATCACCATTGTCTGTCCTGAGCAATTGCAGGCTGACAATTGAAGGCTGATCTACAGCCAGTAAAATAAGCAATACTTTTTTTTTTCTTCTTTTTTTTTCTTTTTTTTTTTTTGTTTCCCAAATATCTATTTTCTTGACAGCAAGTTCCTCACTATTCAATCAAGGGCAATATGTCTTCAGTCAACAATTTTCCCTTTTTTTCTTTTCTTTGTGTGTATGTGTATAACACTGTTCTTAAAGCTCTTTGCAGCTGGTTGTCATCTGAATGACTGCCAATAGCCTCTGTGAGCACTACCCCCTCCAGAACACATCATTTGGCTCCCTGAGATTATTTACTAGTGAAAGCTCTGCATGCACCGAGTCAGTCAGATATGACTCTTGGAGGGAAGAGCTGGGTGTGGTTGTGGCATTTTGGGGAATGAGCTGGGAGAAGGGACAGAAATACCATTTGGCAAGTAAGAGGATGTGTCCTGCTGTTGTCTGAAGCCACATGCCAAGGCAGGATAGCCCAAGAAGGCCCAGAGGAACATGAATTTCTTATCAGCAGAGTCCTAAGACAGCGGATAGTTTATCTAAAACACAACATAGCCTTTAAGGCAGATGATTTCCTTGGAGATGGGGGAGTTGAGAGAATGGTGGTAGTGGAAAGGGAAAGATAGAAATCCTTTTTAAATCCACAGAAGAGTTAATTGATTTCAGTGGGCTTTTTCCCAGGTCTGAAATGTTTACCTCACACTGAAAATGATTTTAAATATACAGCTATAATTGTTTAGTTTGATATTAATTGAGTAAATGGATTCAGTCCCAGAAGACTTCAGCAGTGCACTAAAGTAAGAATTCATTTAGGTATCATTGCAAAGAGGCTGAGATTCAGCTCTGAGCTATTAAGCCCACACAGAAGCTCACACATAGTCCCAGCTCCCATCTGCAAACATGGTGTCTTACTCTGTCCAGTGAGATGAACACACAACTTGTGGGTCCTGACATCCTCTTTACTGAAAAGCTTGAAAACATTCTTCAAGGGAAAGATTTGTAGGTAACTTGGAAGGCCAGAATGCCAATTTGCACTTCTCTGAACTGAAATAGGAGCAATCTAAACACAGCAGCTAGTAGTGCATGGTGCTTATATAAAAGAAAAATAAATATTTTTATTCATTATTTGAATTGCATTTGTATATAAAAATTCTTTCAAACTTATCCAAAGATGCTGAGTCAACAAACAAAACACTACAGGTCAGGAACAATGAGAATTTTGCTGCCTCATTAATTTTATGTGATAAATATTAAGAACTGGGTCAGTTATCAAATGGCACTTGAAAGAGAATAACTCCAGCTACACTGCCTGAAAGGGTTAAAAACCTCTGCTTACCCAGTAAGCAAGCTCTGTTTTTCTAAACACTTTAGAAAATGATGAGTTTAACCCAAAGAAAGGGACTGGAGAAAACTTTGGGAAATACAAATTTGAACTTAACATGAAGACTCATGCAAAATGACAGACAGGTATGATTTCCCCAGGTTCAAGCAGCACAGACAGGATGGGCACATATCCAAGACCAGAGGCTTTTCTTAAAACTCAAAAATCTGAATTCTTCTTAGATTAATAAAACCTTCTGAACTCTCCTTCCAAAAGCCTCCATGCAGTTTGGCAGGGTGGTGTGGACCCAGGTTCTGCTGGAGAGGAGAGCCGTGGGGCACAGGGGAGGAAGGAGGCAGGAGGCGTGGAGAATGCTGCGAGTCTGCGGTGCATTGGCAGAGCTGCATGGGGAGAGTTTGCACAGCACCTGCCCGTATGCTAGCTGGCTCTAGCCAGTGTCATTAGCCACTCATCCCATAAGCATTAAAGACAGCTATAAAATGATAAATAAAATAAAATGAAAAAAAAAAAAAAAAAAAAAAAAAAAAGAAGACAAAAACCCCAACAGAACAGTGAAGGGAAAGGAATGGTATTGTGTAAAACTTTAAAACGCTTTTACTTCAGTGTTGAAGTCCAGCCCCTGCAGATGCAGAGAAACAGTTTGTGTTCATAAAGGCATTTAACAGTACAGAGAAGGCATCCATATATGTACAAAGGTTCCAATGCTACAGAGGATGAAAAGGGGAGGAAATAAAAGCTTAAGGTTTACTGTATAGTGGGGACAAAATCCTCAAAGGCCATGGCATTTGCAACATGTTGAAGTCAGTGTGATTCTCAATATTCTTCATAATGAAGTAGGGAGGGGTGATTTTTTTGATTTTGTTTTGGTTTGGGGTTTCGGTTTTGGTGTTTTTTTTTTTTTTCTTGCCTCAGTCATACTACTAATTATTTAGTGGTCTTTCAAACCTTTTGTAATCTCAACTTGAGAAAGCACTGAAAGATATTAATTCTTAGCCATGTGTCTCATAAATGAAGGCCATTCTGCTATACTTAATGACAAGGCTGAGGCAGCAAGATGTCATTTGCTTTTTTCTCGGTTTTTAAATTGCTTTCTAAATGAACTACAGCTGTGAGGGCCAGGTGCTGTGATCCCTTTAGAAAGATCAGGAAATGATGAAATCCAAAATTTCAAAGTGTGATGGATGTCAGCTCCCGATTTGGTGTGTGTGTGAGGTCACCCCCATGCACCTGGTGCTATCTCCACAGCAGAATCACTTTATTGTGGAAAAAAAAAAAGAAAAAAAAGATGCACATGTCGAGTGTAAGAGTAACAATATGAGATGCAGTTTATAATTATCCCTTTGTTTGCTCCTCATCGAGATGGAAATGATGGATATACAGTGTGTGTGTTCCTTGTTCTAGGTGCTGCAGAGTATATTAAAGCAAGTTTTGAGTAAAATAACCAACATGGCTGAGTGGTGAGATGAGCAGCTGCTATACAGGGAATGCGATGTTAGAAAAATAAGAGCTCACTGACTAACTTTACTTAATTAGAAATTGTAGCTGCGAGGTCAAGAACTCTATTAGCTAAATTTTATTTTACAGAACATGGCTTGGGAGGTAACTGAGGTGCAGTATAGCAAACAATGATTTTGTTGCAGCTACTCCAGGCTTTTTATCTGACTCTGCAATAACTCAAAAAGATTGGCTGAAGCTTTTTAAAGTACACTGCTGAAATATTATTACTGTCTTAACTGAAGATATAGCTTAATCCTAGAAAATCAGCCCCAGACAGAGGGATGTGCTGTCAGGAAAATGCACACAAAGCACAGGCACTGAAAGCCACAGAGTCCTGCTCTCTGATACCCTCATTTCACATGTCGCTCTGTTGCAGCAGCCGCTGCAGATTCTGGGGCATTTGCAGACACTGCCAACTGCTTCCCCCATTGTCCTTCTTTTTGTGCATTGGCCAAATTTCTCCTCTGAAGCGGTACAAAGACTTATTCATCTGGCAGTGCACCAAAAAGATCCAGTCCACAATACACAAGATGTGTCAAATTCATTCTCTGAACTGTCCAACTCCAGCACAAATTAAACCATTCAGAGGCAGTATTGTCCTCTGTGTAAGGATACATGGCATCTTCTGCTGAGTTTTAGCAGCAGAGAATTAAAAAATAAAATAACTCTATCCCAAGTTTTCCAGGGATCATGGTGTTTTTGTTGCTGAATTATCCTTCAAAAAATACAGTGTTACATTAAATACATCAAATTGCTGGACTTTATTAGGAGCTCATCCTCCATTCTCAAAGCTCCGGCATTGTCAAGCTGGATTAGAGACTTTTTGTGAGCAGGATTTTGACTTCCAATACATTGCCTTTCTTAGATAAAGCATAGTCAAAGCAATGTGCAGAAATATGAATAAAAAATAAATTACTGAGCATAGATGAAAACTTCCTAGCATGGTCACCAGATTTTCAAAATGAATGAGGGGGATGTTTTCTTCACAAAATGCTGTACTTATTACCTGTGGTGAAAATTCTTTGTTTGTTAGGAATTTTTCTGTGTTAATTACAGTAACATCATAACGTGTCAAAGAACTGTCTACAAAATTGCCAACTCAGATAAACAGTTTCTGGATTCATGTAATAAGCCTGAATGAAGTACATTTCATTACTTCTTGTCTGCATTTTGAAAAGAGGAAGTTTTGAAACATGAAATCATGCTTGCATTTTATTTGTTGGAAAAGCAGAACACTTTAATTTTGGCTAATTTCTGAAGTTTTTATGGAGTGTCAAATTGAGTGATATTCAAAAGAAGTTTGCATCACCTATCCACTAACAGACTTTGAAGGATCCATTGCCATGAACAAAGAACTACAAGGAGCTCTTCCTTCTAAAGGACATACAAGAGAGTTTTCCTGTGTAAGAAGCAGTGAATTTTGGGCACAAACGTCTGAATTCCTGATACAGAAGTGATAAATTTATGATTTTTATTTTTCTTTAATCCACAAAATGTTTAGAACCAGACTAGCTTCAAGACTTTCAGATTTACAAAGAGATAATTTAACTATTGCGATAGATGGCATGCCTTGGTCTAAGAGATGCGTGCTCAGTTTAGGAAAAAGTTTTATTTGATAGTTTTCTTGGTATTTGGATCAGAGATACAAAGAGTGTATGAGGCTTTGTGTAAAAACAGTTCAACTACGGCATGACCCAGCTGATTTTTTTCAGGTATTTTTTTCCAGGAAAAAGGATCCTTTACTTAGATTCAACTGTTCAAATACTCTAAGAAGGAGATCCCACTGTCTCATTTCATGGCAAAACACACTTTAAAAAGACATTTGTGCTATTCATAGGAATGTCTGAACAGGGTCCCATATCCTGCATTTAAAAATGCCCGTAAATAAATGAGAAAAAGAATAGTAAAAAACATCAAGCATATTTCCCCTAAAATTTTCACAATACATTTTGTGGAGTGCACCCTTTGGCCATGAGCTGTAACTCCTTGCTAATGCAGAGAGCATTATTAAATATTGTCAGGTTCTGGAATGCTATGCACTAGCTTCTGATCTTTACAAGGTGTTTTGAAGGAAAAGACAAAGATGGGCAGAAACAGACATGAAACAAAATCCCCATATTGAGATGCTCCTGGGTTATGGGGCTCTCAGTGTTACAAAACTAACTGCTCTAGACCAGTTTTGGAAATGTCCTTTTAACTTTGTATCAAAGTTTATGTCAAAATGCCAGATGGAGATTTCATGTGTTGGAAATCCAGATCCCAAGTCTGTAGTTTGAACCTATTTCTGGCTTTTTGTTGGTTCAGTTTGAAGGAGACGTTGTGAGAAATTAAACTCACAGATACCTTGTGTAATGATAAACTAATTAAAATTTTAAAAAAGGAAGGAGAAACTAGAACTGCACCACCCTTCAGTCTGACTAGAGCAAATCAATTGTTACCCCTGGGGAACACTAATTTTTCCAACACAGCTGCAACAAAGCAGCTTTATCCATCCTCATGCTTCTATTCTTTAACAGCTTTATTGTAGATAAAATGAAGGGGATTTGTAATGGCAAAAATGTCTTTAAAATTACTTGTTTTAAATAGTTCCAGGTATTTACATTACATTGTTAGAGTATTTTTTTCCACATTCCATTATAATACAGCTTGACGTAATAGGAGATGGGGGGGAGAAGAATCTTTTGTAGACAGGTTTGAATATATGGTTCCACAGATCAGCTATTTTTTAATTTTATGCAGGCTGTCTCCAGTTTCTGCATCTCACAGTTTGGGCACAACAGGAGGTGACACTGTTAACTGTTACTCTTTTCACTTACTTTTTTTTCCCCGAGTTGAACATAAACATATCATTACACAGTTACACTACACTATATTTAGAGTTGATTTTTAACTATCTATTAGATAAAAAGACTCAAGCTGAGTTAAAATACCTGGAATGAACCAGGAAGGTCTAACAGAATGGCACTACCTACAGAAAATCTGATGCGAGTAAGGTATTTCAACACTTTGATGGTGCTATCTACTTTGTTTGCCTCTGAGACTTCTCTGATGCGGCCGGACAAACTGGTGGTATGGGGTCACTGCTGTGGGCACCCTACATGGCAAAGGAACTTAGCCATAAACAGCAAGTTCCTTACAGTCTTTTTTTTTTTTTTTTATCCCTGAGGGTACAGAGTGAAATCTGTGAATATTCTCTTACTTGACATCCTGGCAGCATCAGAAGGGCACCTGAGTCTGCTTCTTGCATATGTCTCTCCAACATCTGGCTCCTTGCAGAGAAAATACATGTCTCAGACCAGGAGTGAACCTTTAGATATTCCAGCAGATCTCCCAGCTTGGATATTCATGGGATGAGACTCAGGTCCATGCTGTGGAGCACATTGGTTTCACGGCATAACTCAACCTGCATGCCTAAGTTTCTGCCAATGTGTGTATATATATATATATATATATATATATGATCATTAAAATCTTAATGAGATAAAGTTATTGTCAGTTTTAATCTTAGAGAAAGACTTGCCAGGCATCGTATCCCACAGAAAAGGGTTCTGCAATCACTAAGATTTCCTCGCAGCATCTTTATCGGCTGGTATGACCAAAAAAGGCACGAGGAAGGTGTGTTCATCCATCCCCCATTTGACAAATAAGTTAAAGAATTCACATAAAAAATGGATTTTTTTTTTTCACATCTCATCTGAGCATCTGAAAAAGAGATTCAAATGTCAGTTATCAGCATCTGAGCTGCATGTTTATGAACCAGAACACCTATTCTTCACATGGATCTGTATCTTTGTATCCTGCAGGAACTGCTTTGCTTTGTAAAATTATAGGATATACTGAACTTGAGATCTGAAGCCTTCCACATACCAATTCAGTGCTGTAACTTCTGGTATAAAGATCTCTTCTTTTCTGTTTCTTTTTTTTTTTTTCCCTTTCTTTTTTTTTTTTTTTTTTTCCATGAGAAAAAGATGTACCTGGTAAGGCATCTAGCTCTGAATGGCTGAAAGTGTTAAAATACATTCCATGTGTTCACACAGCTCTCTGTGCTCTGCCACATTTGGATGCAATATTTGTAATAAGGAGCATGCATACACCACTTAAAAATGTAACATTTGCCAGCAGTTCCCATATATCTGAGAATACTGTATCTTTGCCCTGTATTCTGAATGAGAAGTATTACAGACTCACTATCACTGGATGATAGCTAGTAAGTGACTGATTATTCAATGACTTTTCCTTGGCTGCAATTCTCTGTTTATCCCTTGGGAAGGGAAAACAACTTTTTAATATATTTAGAGAATTTATTTCATTGGTGGTCTGTTTCTTACAATGCAGAGGTTTTCTACATAAAACCTGACAGCTATAAATAACTACATGGACCAAAGTAATCTCTAAAGTAATTGCATTAATTCAAATGAGGTCAATTGAAGCATTAATTGGACTCTGTGATGCTTCAGTAATGTATCTGACTGGTTCAAAAGGTGAGTCAAATACCCAAGACTGAATATCTTTCTCTGGGAAACAATGACTAAATAGGGGAGCACCTGTACTTATGGTGACTGTTTTGCTTATGTATCTGAGTTGTTATACACTGTGTTTTCTGCATATTCTGTCTTAAATACAGCATGGAAAGGAAGTGCTACAAACATTGCCTGTGTCAGACATCTGTGCTCCACTCAGAGTCAAAGTATCTGAGCATCTTTACGTTGATCCTTAGACATGCTGAGGAAAAAAAAAAAAAGAAGTGCTGGAATTTCCTTCTTATGCGTAGATAAGAATGAGCTTCCACTTGTGGAAATGAACATCAAGTTTCAAGACATTACTTGTATTTTAATTTTAATGCTGAGTGCTGCTTCAGCAGTGCACTATCTTCAGTGAGTCATGCTGTCCCCATTCTAACACAATAATATCTCTGAACTGGATCTGTGGTATTGGTTTTTTTTAAAGGCAGAACTCTTCCCTGATTTCGCTCTAGGTCAGCAAATAAGGGACTGGTGTGCTGTGCACAGGGGTAAACCTGTGTATTGTGGAGCCAAGTTGCTGACACAAACAACATGACATTAAACCACTGACTGATCTCTGTAGGAGAAGAAAAGGATGGCTGGATGCATGCATGGATGGATGAGGAAGCAATGGATTAACAGATTACTGATTCTCTTATACTATACTGAGAAGGAAATCAGTACTCAAAGGTTGTATGGTCTTTCAGACCATTTTTCTTCTCTTGAATCAAAGCAATGGAAAACTCTTGAAGGAAGGAAAAAAAAATTTGTATCAGATTTATCTGTTGTAAGGGATGAACATACAAGTGAAAAGGTACTGAACCACAGGGTCTGACTACAAGATTCCCCACTGCCACACTGAGAGGAGGCCTGTTTGACATTTAGGTCTACAGCACAGAGCTGGTTGGTTCCCATTAGTAGTGAGGACGCTGGATAGTGGACTACAGCTACAAACTTAAACCATCATATTTTCATTGTAATAGTTGCAGGTCACATGGGGAGCAGATTTCAGAAGTCAGGGTAAAATTTCTAGTCAAAGTTTTATTTATTACTAGAGGAAAACTACAAGTTTTGAAAGTTTTACTAATTGTATTCCTGCCTTGAATGTTGGCATATCATGTTCAAGCAATGCCAGGCAAGAATTCTTCTTCATGGAAAAAGAACATCCCCAGAGAACATACATCTAATTTGTAGAACTTTTTCCATGATCATAAAGTTCGATAAGAAAGATGAATATGTTTCATTTTGGCACAGATACATTGCTGAGCAGAGGATGGGAGGTATATCCTACTGTATGTTGGCATAAAACCTGCTATCCTGCAATATATCCCATAATATCTCACTATGAACAGAGGTAGTAGAATCCATAGATGTAGAAATAATTGAGGTATAACTTCTGTTTCTGAGTCTGGATTTTTTTTAAACATTTCACATTTTTTGGAAGTAAAAAAGAACCTGATGGAGGAGGAGAATGTAAGATTTACCAGCTCAGGTTTCAAATAAACAAGTCATTTCAGTAATTCTGAATACTTTAGTATCAACAGGAGCTTTATTGTTTCCCATTGCAGATTTTGGAAGCACCACTTCCAGAAACTTTCAAGAGTCTCTTGTGCCTTTGTGTACTGAAGCAATTGTGCAAACACTACATGCACTTCTGTGTTGCTGCAACAATTATTTGCTCTAAATCCCCACCCCCAATAACACTAGTGTTATTGTTACCTCCTGTCCACTTATTGATGGCTGTGTGTCAATACAGCATGTGTCAATACAACTGTGAAATACAACATCAAATAATGAGCAGAACTCTGTTACAAAAGTTATGACAGAAATGATAGTGGAGACAATGTTGCAGGACAAATGGAAATATTATGATAGTGCATAATTCATCATTCAACCATCTTTCTCTTTAACAATTATGCCACTATGGGAAAAAAACAAAACCAAATAAACCAAAAAAACTGCCTCAGCACACTCACTGAAATATTCCAAGATATTAAAAACGTTATTGTAGTTGCCATGGTGTGTACACTGCTGAAACTTCCTGCTCAGTGATTGCCTTCTTTATAATGGAGTTTTTAAATGGAGATAGGTATAGAATAATTAAAAAAAAAAAAATCTACAGCAAATTTAGCCACTCAGGCAGTGCTTGAAATCCCCTATTTCAGGCTACAGTGGGAGATAACTTGCCATGAGATGTGCTGATTGGAACTCTGTGGAGTCTCTGCTTCAGTGACTCCTGGAAGAGACAAAAGCTGTGTGCAGATTCAGAGGGGAGCACAAAGCAGGCAAGGGCTCTCACCAGCAGTAACAGGCTTTGGAATTTAATAGGGAATTGTTCTCTTCTCCTGTTCTAAATGAACTCTTGGAATTTGTGCTAATTGCTTTAAAACCCAGCTACTGTCTCAGGGTATAGGAAGAGCGGTACTGAAGTGGCAGAGGACCAGTAGTCCCTGGATTCTTTTTGCCTCACTGGAGACTTTAGAAACAATGAAATACCTATCCATACAAACAGTCAAATCACCATACGCTGCCTTGGAACATGGCAAGACTGTTTTCATGGGTTTCATCACCAAAAAAGAATTCATACTAGGCACTTGATGCTTAAACAAACACTCACAAAACTGACTTGAAGTGTGATATTTAATGAAATAAATAAGCAGACAGCTCAATGTGCTGCATTCTGATCCCAAACAAATCAGGGTAGCCCTTGACCAAAATGCAAGCTTTGCTGCCTACCTCCTAGTACCTTGCAGCACAGTAGAGGCAAGTGTGAGCTGAGAAGAAAACAAACTTTAAACAGCAATTGTTTTCTGTTAGAATAGAAAATTCTAAGATGCAGATGAGACTGGGATGTGATTATGAGCTCTCCCAATCCCCAGCCTGAAAATGGTATGCATGTGTGTGCATGCGTATCCTACATGTGAAATCTTTAGTTCTGGACTGCCATAATGGCTCTCCCATTTTTACAAAACACCTGACAGCTGCCCACTTTTTGGAGCTATAACTCTTCGCATCAGGAAATGGCAAAGCCAAACTTGTGCAAGTGAAAATAACAGGTACCTGAGCACAGGAAGAAGTCAGAATTGGGGAGAGGAGAAAAAGATAGCACATAACAACTTCATCACATTTTTTCCATTTTTGTATGATACTTCAAGTAGGCTCAAGTTTCTTGCTATGAATATAAAAGGACATTGCTGATCTAAAAGCTGAATGTTACCACAGTGAAAAAAAAAGGGCCCCAAAAACCAAAAAGTGAGGGTTTGTCATCTCAAAGACAATTTGGGTTTTTTATGACAGTATAGGTTGTTTGTGCTTTTTGTAGTACTTTTCTGTACACAACTGAAAGTTTTTAGCAGATCTGTAACTCTGATAATGAAATTTCTATTCAGTTTGTATTGAGAAATATATGATATGTTGCAACTTTGTATATACATTGTTATATATACAATACAAATAGCCTTTAAACATTCCACTTTTTTTTTTTTTTCTTGACCTGGTTACATTAATTTCTAAATGGTTCTTTTATTTTTTTCAGAAATGAGAAAAATTCAGAAAAATATACCAATTTAAAATCTGGAAGATGAAATTCATTTATCATTATAGAAAATAGCAATCGGCTCCACTGAACAAAAATAACTCAGGCAGTTAGCTCTCACCAGCTTGCACACTCTATGGATATATTCCATTTACTACTTTACATCCATCTGCCAAACCCACCTGGGTTTCAGATGGGACATATTCTAGCTTTGTTAATGATAAGCTTCACTCTATTCCCTATGTCATCCCCTCAACACTTCCTAAAAAAAAGAAAAAAATTAAACAGTGTGTATTGTGCCATGGTGTGTTAATCTAAATGTTACATTAAGCGGAGAGAATATTAACTATTTCATAGAGTGTTTCCTTCTTGTTATGACCCCCACAATGAGTCAGGTAGAAGTCATATAATCGACAATTGAAAGCCAAAAATAGGTGAGTTCTGGGTAAGGCAGAGTTATATTTGTTTTTATGAAGTACCTTTCACAATGAGGTTATCTTTAAGCACTTACAGAAATACTGCAAAGACTTCTATTTTAATGGCTTAGTTGTAGAAATATGTAAGGCCTGCTGAAATTGGAAATAACAGTTACCAGTTTCACAGGCTCCTTTGGGAGGCTCACAGGGAGCTGCAGGTCTGCACAGAGGAGATACAGGGACACTGACATCTCATGACGTGAAGGATTATTTTGTCCTCAACTTTATTCAAGGACCTAATGATCCAGGAGTCTGTACCCTACGAGATGACATTACTCTGTACACTCCAGAGAGGCTCCCTGACGAGCAGACTGCACAGTCAGTACTCATCAGAGAGTGGACAGGAGAAATGCGCCTTCATTGGCCTGGGGAAAATGATTTGTATAGTCTTCCTACTCTCTGTGGCATGTTGTGTTTCCAGTCTTTTTGTAGGAAAACAAATTTAATGAGTTATTGATATGCCTGTCACAAGCTACAGCAGAACAGAGGTAACCAACTGGTGGCACTACATTCAGGACTTGGATAAAGTGGCAGGGAACTGACCAGCTCCTTGGTCATTGCTACAGAAGCACAGACAATAAGGCATTGTTTTGTTTAAGAGAAACCCTGCCCCGTGTGATGAAAGATTTTCTTGCATTTTTGAACACTGCAGCACAAGGGCTGGACACAGTGAAAAAATGTCCTCTAAAAACTCCAGCCCTGACCAGGAGATAGAGTCAGTCTAATGACAGCAGGGTAATAAAACTAATGTTTTAACTGAGTCATTCCTATTGTACATTTTCATGTATTGGTGACAATTATGGGTGATCTTTCAAGAAATAAGATTGCACCAAGCCTTCTTGATGTAACCTTCACAAGGTTGTCCCCCTCTTCCGACATAGGTGACTTTCTGTCAGGCTTCAGTGACTGAAGTCTCTCTTAACCTTGTCAGCCTAAGTCCAGCAGTTTTCCATAAGTAACAGTCAGACTTGCTTCACAAAATCAAGGGCTGAAATGGAATTATTTTTAGACATTTCAAGTAGTTGACTTTTAGCTTTTTTACTTTGCATTTCAACATTGACCTGAGCATTAAGTAGTACTGGAAACCATTTCTGTGTTAGATCAAGGGTGAAAGAAGGCAGTGGTATTTTTACTGGACCCCAAAATCAGTCTTAGTGCATAAAAGATGGCTCTACCAGCTGAAGAGGAGTAGTAGTATCAACTGCAAAGTTCTCTGTAAGAGCTAATTTTCCAATCTTCCTGGAGAAGATCAGTTGTATATGCATCCCTCTCCAGGCACCTGCACAGGATGTGGGCACACTCAAGGACAGGAAGTCTTTCTGTTCCCCAAATATGCAGGTGTGTGTGCAATGTCAAGCGTCAGCTCTACTTTTTCAGGATCGTTTCATAACGCACATACAGTGCAGCTTTGCTGGTTGTCAGCAGTCTGAAACTGTTTTCTCACTGACAGAGCTGGGGGAAATACAAAAGTATATGGACAGCTCTGATGGGTAGTTGCTCTGCAGCTCTTTCAAGACAGGGATTATTTGTATTCTTTTTGCATTCACCAAACCACATTCACAAAATCTCATGCAAAGAGTTAGGTGAGAAAACTGTATATTGCATTTAAATGTGGCTGAGGAAGAAGTTATTTTTATTTCTTTTACAGAAACATGAACCAAATAGTGGGAAGTATAGCAACAGTAGATCACTCACCATTTTCCAGGTCACTGTTTATTTTGGTATTTATTTCACAAAATAATGGTGAACTTCCCTCCATGAACAAAATGAAGTGAGTTGGAGAGAGAGGCAAGATCAGGTTAAAACTCAAATAAATAAAGGCAAGTGAAACAGTGAAAAATATAAAACAGAGAACTTAAGCACATTTAAAGTCATATGCAATTAGTAATTATAAGATAAAATAAAACAGAAGTTAGGACTTTACCATATAATGTTTATGTGGTTCTATATAATTGCTTCTAACCTTGTTGCTAGTGTTTGAGGTCTACTTCTTTTCTTAATCCTGCAAAAATGAAATTTCATCCTCTCCAATAGCTCATATCCAATCTTCTACATCTTAAGAAAATATATCTGTATATCACAGAAATAATGCATTTAGAAGAGAATTAGAATGCTATTTAGACATTTATGTATTGTTACATTTATGAGGTTTCTATTTTTGTTTACTCATATCTTAATTACTCATATCTTAAGTCAGGGGTGGTCTAATCCTAGCAACAATGAGGGCCAGATGGACATTTTTTGCCCTCCAACTGAGCATGTGACATTCCTCCCCTCACAGCTGCAGCCTGACACAGACGTTGGGCTGTGCTGCTGCTGCCAGAGAAAGGAGATATTTTCAAGGAGGTGAGGGAAAGTGTCCACACTCTTTCCCACAGGTGACTTTGGCAGTTTTGCTCCATGTGTTAAGTGTGTTGGGAGCAGAAGATGGCCTTCAGCTGTTTGCACTGCTTTTGATGAATGAATAGCTACTCTTCCTGCTTTCCAGGGGAAATACTCTGCCCTAGATAGGGTTGTTCAGTGGTCCACCATATAACCAAGACAATAAGACCAGAAGTCCTTCCTAAAAATACTGCATTAGAAGACTGTGAGCTGACTGTACTGTGCTGAGAGTTATACTGAAACTGTGGAAGTCCTCTTAAAACAGAGCAAAGCAAACAAAACCAAAACACATCAAGGCTGTGATATGCTACTGATGTTTTATACAGAAATTTTCAACATAAAACCCCATGTTCATTCAGATTTTAATACTATGATAAGCAGAAGAAATTTCTCCACCTTCATCAAGAAAGAGGAAATACTCTTAATTTTATGTCTCTTTTCCCATTTCAACAAACTGCTTTGTCCTATCAAAGAGTGAACAGAAGTTGTCAGAGATGCTTGAGGGCTTTCAGTCCATACTTGAAGAAAAGTCTGCTTTAGATGCACCATTTATATATTTTGATATACATTTATGGAATAGCTCAGTCTCTGTGTTGTAAAACTTGAACAGGGACGAGAATCAAACCAGATGAAGGCTTCCAGATATAACTCCCTACAAAACACTTTGAAAATACCTGCCAAAAATGTGAAACAATCAATTCTGAAGTCCTGAGAAGGCTCTTCAACATCATTATGTGTCTTTGACAGGTGACTCATCTCTGGCAGAGATTATTCACTACTACCTAGGCAAAGGTAGAATTTTATCAGAATTGGGGATCATCCCAATTTTACCTTCAGTTTGGCTGTGAAACTATAACAATCATAAATCACTCCCAGCTGTCCCTGAGATCTCCCCTTTGGCACATCACTGTAGGGAAGGCAACAAGTTCTGCGGCAATCAATCCCTTTTATATCTCTCCACAGACACATAGGCATCATACTGGAGCTCAAACTGTGTTGCTGGCTGAAAAAGATAATTGGTAAATCAAATATCAAATGAAATCACTCAAATAATATCCACTGTCCGCATTTAAACAAGGAAGCTTTTGCTGAAGTACTTCATTCACCTCTTAACCCGTGCATGTATATAACACAGCAGCTTCTTCTTAAATCTTCCTAACCTCTTTCCACCTCCAGTATTCACTCCTGTGGGTGCCATCACTCTCACTGGATAAATCACCTGCCCATACTTCTTTTTTGTCTGTGGTCCTTTATATGGTGTTCCTTGAGTGTACCCTCTGTTCAGAGTGTGCTTACCTCAGGCATAGGACATCACCATTTGCATGGTCATTATTTTCTTGCTCTGTGAATGCTTTATCTCATTCCTACCCTATGGTACTTTCTGGGCTGAATGGATCTCTGGTTGTCAGTGATCAAAGCTGTCAGTTGCTGTTTATTTCCTCACCTCTTCAATTTGGCTCCTGGGAGGATGTTTCAACAGACCTTTTAGAGAGACAGAAAAAAAACAATATCCTATTAAACTAATGACCCTTGGCTATGCTGTCTACAAATGAATGCAGGCACAGACAATCACCCAGTTTTCTACTGAGGGTCTGTGCACAACACTCTCGTGTGTGTTTTCTAGCTATAAAATATCTGTGAGTATAACTTCTAAAAAAAATGTATTATTTCAATTTAACAGTAGCTATTCCAGTGTAACTATGGCACTCCACTAATTGCTTTCTTGTTATTAAGAATATTAATAAAGTTCATGTTCAGATTTTCTGGTAGAAAGCACTGCCTGCTCTTCTGTTTATTCTTTTCTGAGGGCTTCTGTAAAGAACATCTGAAGCCTTTTTATAACAGTTGCTTTTTTACAAAA
Organism: Lophotriccus pileatus; assembly: GCA_035583135.1. NCBI lineage: Eukaryota > Metazoa > Chordata > Aves > Passeriformes > Tyrannidae > Lophotriccus > Lophotriccus pileatus. Next base: position 99,120,159 of record JAWWES010000115.1, on the reverse strand, counting down.
TCAAAAGTCTGGAATAAATTTGTTGTGACTAGCTATTAGCAAAAAAGATTTTCTATTCAGAGCAGCAATGGCTTCTTTCTTCAGAGAAACATAGCCGTAATGTGTCACAGATTGTAGTGCATCTTCATGTCCTATGACCACAGTACTAATCACAAATATTCCGCAACAAATGATTTGTTCACTACCAGCCTGCTGTTGAATACCTTACATTTAATACACTTGTATTAAATACACTTTCTAGGAGGAAATCTTTGAATTTTTTTTATTTATTTTTTGAAGGGTGGTGGACACCATGACTTAGAAAAAAATGTAAGTGGGGAGAACTTGTGGGAGTTGGAAAGCTGAAGAACTTTGTTTTGTCCACATTGAACAGAGTAGATGAGTAGGGATATATAAAGGCCTCTTTAGGATGAGATTTTGGTGTGAACAGAATGAAAGGGGTGAGCTGTCGAATGTGTGTTTGAATTAGCTGGTGAGGTGAGGTGAGGTGAGGTGAGGTGAGGTGAGGTGAGGTGAGGTGAGGTGAGGTGAGGTGAAGGAAGAAAGAAGGGACCCATAAGGATTTGTTGGACTGTACAGTAGGATGAAGGGGGCAGCACTGGGACTCTCTAGAGGGAAAAAAGTAACACAGGAAGAATAAAAAAGTTTAAGTGGAAAAATATAAGAAGTACAATAATGGAAGGCCAGAAATGACAAGATTTCTAGGAAAAGAATCATCAGTAAAAGAGAAAGGTAAGAGCTGATGTCAGGACAAGGACAAGGCAAGAACAAAATACTTAGTGGCATTTTGGCTACAAAGTCAGCAGCACTAGGAACTTTGTTTAGAGCAGATGCCATAGAGTGCAAGAAGTGAGGGGAGGACAAAAGGAGAATATGCAATACTTCCAGCTGGAAATAAAAGAAAATATAGTGAGAACAAATCTTCACAATTAATGTTAAGAATATGTGCTGAAATTTTTAAAATTGGATAAAACAGAAAGAATAACATTTGGAGAAGCAGGGGAGTTCACTTGACAGTTATTTAAATTTATTTTTAGATGCAAAAAAATTCATTAAGCAAGGAAAAACTGAAGAATGTTTTTATTGTGAAAGGAAAGTAGTACAAGGCAGGCAGAAAGAGACTATGATAAAATAGTGAAGGGTGAAAGTAGCTATGCTGGAAAATATGTCCATGATCAAAACCTTGATGATTCTATGATTCTAAAAAAATGTAATCGTGCAGGGCCACAGAAGTGGCCTCCTCAAGCCAAGGTAGCAAAAGGTTGAGAGAGCAGAAAAAAAAGTTTTCTATCTGCGACTGAAAAATATAGGGACTGTGACTGAAGGGAAAAGAAAACAAAGGAAGAGCTCAAATCATACAGTGTCTGTAAATTTTCTTCTGGAAGAAATGACCCGGCTATCATTGGGAAAGGCAAGAAAGCTTTTTTGTGTGAGCTCATTCCTCATAGCTTTATGTATGTAATACATACAGCAGAGAAACGAAGCAAAACAGTGCGGACTGTAAAATCATCTCTAAAGAGCACAGAGAAAATGGTGGGTTTATAAAATTTATCAAGAGCTTGTGCAGATCATCTAACTAAAATTACCCTGGTTCGGATAAATGTGCTACTAAAACATGTATTAAAGTAAAAAATACAGGGCATAATTCACTGTTTCAGGCACTGTTCATATGGAAAAGCAAATGAGAGATCATGAGAATGGTTTTAGCAATATTGTTGATTCATGCCAAATTAGGTTTCTAATCTGTGCATAGAGCTGTTATTATTAAAACAAATAATTTATCCTCTTGAGCACACTGCTGCTTTGTTTAACTTCAAATTATGTCCTTTACCTGCCACTATTGTTCGCCCTTCTTTTAACAGGGTTTCTTTTGGCATAGTTCTTTTTTGTTGAGCAATAGATTGATATGCTTGCAGGGAATGGAAGAAATGTGCTGCTGTACAGTATTAGCTTGTGGTATTTTGAACGCACTGAAAACACTAGCTAATGATAACAGGCTTTGATTAAATCTGTCAGGGCTGCAAGGGTGAATGGCACCACTGAGAAGAAAAAAACAACCTTCCTCTAAAGCACAATGGAAAACTACAAGGCAGCAGTATAGTAAAAGGTTCTGTACCTCTGTGTGTTTGTTTGCATTCAGGATACATGGGAGGTAATGTTTAAAATGATAGTAGGATTTGGCCTAAGTGTTTACCAACCATAAATGCTTCTGAGACATTTCTCCCGTTACTGTTTTAACCAGGGAATATTTTATATGATAGCCTGGTGTTCTCCACACAAAGGGCACTAATTATGCAGTGGTGACAAATAAAAAAGCTCAGATAAAGAACACATCAAATTCATATCCTGTGCTACCCCAAAAATCTTATGGGAGATTGAATTTATTTCTGAGATGGACATCACTGTTACAAAAAGCTTTTACTTAATTTCTAGACAGTTAGGGCACTGGCACATAAGCAAAATTACAGCAAGGTAAGCTGTGGTACAATCTTAAAGCCCGTCATCTGCCATGGGTGTTGCTTCAGTGTATGCTTCAGTGCAAAATATTACAGGTAAAAGAGATTGCCCATCTTTTACTGAAGTCTGTGAGTAAGCTCTCTTGTACACATAGACTATGTGGTTCTTATGACCTACTTCTCAGCAACTAGTTGTTGGCCCCTACCACACTTAGCCTCTGCAGCCAAGTGTCAACATTGTAACTGCATTATCTTTTTATGTTGAAAATTAAAAGGAATCCAAAAGGGAAAAAAGTCATGAGTACTCATCTGAACAATAAAACTGTAGCAGGTGGCTCCTTAGGATCTTAGACTACATGACCATTCTGCTACAAAAGACACTTTTAATTGGCAAAATGTTTCTTCTGAAGTGGTCTTCTGGGTTGGGGAAATGAATTAATCCACACAGTCTTTCTGAGCTTGGTCTGGGCTATGTCTGCTTGTTTGATCTGGGTCTTGATGACACAAAGATCCTCTGAGGTACATGCTTCATCTGGAACTCACCACTCTAATCCTCCTATAAGATATACAGTGTGGCCATGCTCCACTGTCTTCTGCAATTTGAGAATCTTTCTATAAACTCACTGCAAATCCAGTTTGTCTAAGACCTCTTACAGTGCAGATTTAATATGTCCAAATCCCAGGGAAAAAGGTTCATTTTGGGATACAGTGCAGAACAGATAACAGCGATTCAGAGCAATATAAAGCTTTCCAAGCTAGATGCTACTTGTGGCAGCGTTAACCCTGCCCCTGCTCTCCGTGGCCCTGCATCCAGAGGACAGCAAAACAGATCCCACAGTGGGCAGCAAGAAGTCATCCACCCACTTATGAAATTCTTGTATCTTCATTTTTCATAGAAGAAAGTTGGTTTAAGTTCCTGAACCCTGAAAGTAAAGTTTACATTCCTTCCCATCACCTATTTTTTAGCATTTACTATTATAACTCTGTGCATTCTCAATATTCATAAAAATGTCCACTTCCCCACTGACTTTTACTAAACCCCTGGCCTTAGTGGTATCTATCATCAGTGATTTATGAAGTTTAATTACACATTGTCTGTTTTTCCCATTTTTATACATTTTTAATTGGCTGCCTTCAAATTTAATCAAGTATGTAAGTCTGCCACCATATTATTTTAGGGCATCTTATCCTTTCTGAAATTCTTTACTTTCCCTCTGCATTTGAATTAAACCTAAATAAATTCATGCTATCTATAAATGTTACTATGTTGCTGCTTGACTTAATTTCTGGATAATTAATAAATACATTAAATAATTCCTGCATCTCTGATTCAGCCTTAGAACCTTCTGTTACTAATGTTTTATTACCACGGCTGCCCTTCTTTCTGACTCTTTGCTAGTTTTGGGAGCATAACAATACTTTGCATCCTTTTCCTTGTTTTTCCCAACTGAATTGAAACCAATACATTTCCACAAGCAGTGGTGAACAGATTTCCTTGAAACATACAGTTTTTTCTCAGAGATGTTGTCCATTCATCATAACAGGGTAAATTAACTGGTGGCTTATCCTTGTTTTGGACTTTTGAGTATATGACATATGTGTCATAAACACACACATATATGTCAGCTCTGGTGTTATGCACTCACCTGGCTGCCTAGCTGTTGGAAATTTCTATAGAACTGTTACAAATATTTTTCCCCACTCCTTGAGGGAAGAGGTGTTTTTCCTTTAATTATTTTGAAGTGGCCCTGTACCTTCAGATTTTGAAATAACATCCTAAAGCCTTAGACCGATGCCTGGGGTAAGCACACTCCATCACCAAAATCCTTCTAAACAAGCACATTTTAAATGTCTGTCTTCTAAAATGTTTTGGGTTTTTTTGTGTGTGGTTTTTTGTTTTGTTTTGTTTTGTTTGTTTGTTGTTTTTTTTTTTTTTAATTCCTCTGAGTTTTCCTTTGGTGTTTCTGCTTTAAGCAAGCATTCTATAAACCCTAGTCTCTGATGTGCAATTAAAGGTCTCACCTGTGCACCCATTAGCAGAGTGAAGGGCTGGTGTATGGGTTTTGTGTGCGACATTTATATGAAATTATAAACACCTTAATAATAACCACTTAATAAGATAGTAAATGTTGTGTGACACTAGAAAAATGATCAGACTTGATTATCATTAAATTGATTTCATTATTATTCTTTTAAAGATTTCTGATGTTTTTTATTTCTTTCAAGAAAAATGCTCCAGTATATTCCCAGTATTTTCAAAATCATCGTCTTTTCAGAAAATTCTAAAATAACCCTTGGAAAAGAAGCATATTTTTACTCTTTAGCTATTCCATTTGTTTAAAATGTTACTAAATTTTTTTTAAAAAGCTTATAAAGGATGACAGGAAAACCAGGAAAGAATTGAAAAAGTATCTGTTATCTGAAAAGACAATTTTTTTCTTCAGATTAAAACGTTCACAAAAACCTGTATTCATTTCAAATTACTAACTTGAGAGGGAAATGTAATAAAATGTTTTGTTAATGCTTTGTTATCCTTGTGACTTCAACTCCAGCTCAAAAATGCAATTAATTCTGTAACTTACACTCTGTGGCGGATGTCATTCAAGCTGCGACAGCTTATTGGGTAGTTAAAAGGATAAAATCAAGTAGTCATTCTACTAATCCCTTTACAAGGAAACAGCTTTATGCATAAAAAGTGGAACTTATGTGGTCATTAGCAGATGCTACATCAAGCAACCAAAAATACACACATTTAAATTCTTAAGCACAATCTATGAACACTACACAGATGGTTTCCAAGAAACTGTACCTAAATTGATTACGATAAAAATGATCTGCTGCAATTGTTTCTGTCAAAAGGGAGAACAGAATTTGTCCCAATGTGTCGCTCTGCCCACTCATGCAGAGAACCCAGCTGCTGAGACAGATGTTGCTCTAAGCACTTTATTTTAGGGTCATTAAAATGGTTACAGGGGTTAGTCATTCATTGTTTTATAAATTGTGCTTACTAGCTGAGCTCCATAGATTCTGGAAAACTTCTTTGTGGTTGATCAAAAAAAGTTACATGTCATATCACATTTGCCTTGTGCTGGCAGTAAGAATGGGTAAAGCACTTGCACAGGACAGAAAGGGAAAAAACAATTACTTTTTCTGTTTTATTTAGAAGAGCTTATTTACTTAGACCTGATGTGGTACTGATGCCTATTCTGGAATCATCTGAAATGCAAAACCTGCCTCAAAGGCCTTATGTCTTTCATTTTATTTCTTTCAATCATCTCATTCCTGTACAATCTTCCTTCTGTGGTATTATGAGCAAGAAGTGTCAGACAAGCAAAGGTTTAAGATCAGTTGATTAGATCAGTGCAGAGTGGGTCCGTCTACCTCCCCGCTGTCTTTGCAAATGCTGCTCTTTGGCAGTTTGAGCATACTCAGGCTTTACTTAGAAATATTTGGCTAAATCTCTTCTCTGTTGGCAGGTTCTATGGTTTTCCATGGCTCATCTAATTCAGGATTGACTTAGCCATGTGCATGTGATGTATTGGTACAGCAGCTAATGTGTCAATGAGAAACAGAACACTAAAAAGATGAAGCTCAGTGAAAAACAGCAAGGTTGGCAGATCCAACTCCTTTTCAGATCATACTGTAGCCTTTTATAGCCTCCACTACAAAACGTAGCCAACTTCCGCTCTTTTATTTCATCTTTGTCCCTACGTACTCGTTATTATGTCAATGGTTCGATTCATCTTCCCTAATTGGTTGCTGAACTCTGGCAGCCAAATCCTTAATTCTAGGTGATGTTCACAGACACAGTCTAAATGATATTTTTCCACCTTTCCTTTGCACATTTAGGATAAGTCATTAATTTATAAAAAAAATAGTGAAAAATTTAGTAACATTTGACCTGCCACCTTAAAACATGGTTGCTTTGGTAGTGGATTGATTTCCTGCACTTCTGCAGAGATATTAATTTCCCTTTCCTGGCTTTATTTAGATAATTGTGGACTGTTCAAGCATATATTCTCGCAAATAAATAACCTAGTATGTCAATCGCTTTGAAAGTGACCTAAAGTTACAATTTTTAAATTAAAATCAAGATATCCTCAGAAAATACAAAAGCTGGAGGAATGAAGTTACCCTTTGCTCCCAAATCTGGCCATTTCTGAGGTCCAATATCTCAACATCTTCCCCCCACCCACCCCATTATGTTAGAAGCCAGAGAGAAGGCATTCTCAGAAATCATAATCCCTAAAAATGCATGAGACATTCACTACTGTCAGAAGCAGGCACATTTCATCCACTTCAACATTCAGTTCAAACAAATTTACTGTTACAAAAAAGAAATGCAGTCAAGAGAGCCAAGCTTTTACCTGACTGTATATTAAATTCTATAAATTCTCTTAGTTTCACATAAATTTGAGTTTGATTTTATCCAAGCCATATTTTGACCTTGCAACAAACAGCTTAGACGGGCAATCTTTTTTTTGCCAGGATTTGATGATATGGTTCACCCATAATCTTCATCTGTATCTGAAGCAGAGAGGGAGTATTTCATAAGTAATGACAGTTTATTATAGGTTCATGACTGGAATTTCTTATTGCCAAAGTAAGATGTTCAGATTTGTTGTAACTAGTAGCTGATTTCCATACAAAATAAATATAATAAGATGAGGGTTATATTAAAAACTAGGCATCTCAGAGATTGCACCGATCTTCCAAAAAAATCACTTTTCCTCTCTGCTCTTGTCTTCCAACATTGTGGCATCTTCAGGATAACCACTGTCATAATCCCTAAAAATAGGGATTGTGAATAATAATGCTTATGAATAATATTGACTATAAAGATTCTTCCTATTTCAGGAAGATCTTCTGGGAGATAATGCAACATCAAATACTAAAGGACTCTCTCATCATCTGACATATTGTGTTTGGAGGTGAGATTTAGTGGGCAAATGCAAGTCCAGAAGAGAGGCTGAGATGCACTTGCAAAACAAATGTCCTTTTAGTGTTTGTGCAGTGCTCACAGAAGAATAGAAAGAGAAACATCCTGATGAAAAACAAGCATGAGTTCTTTACAGAGTTTTTGATATTCTGCACACTAGGCATGACAACATAAGGCTGCTCACAGCCTGGGTGTCACTCCAAATTCCATTATACTTACATTAGATGCTGTTTGTTCCTCCTGCAAATGCACTGACAGATTTTTGCAGCCCTCTGCATGGGTTTGGTTTTTTTTGGTTTTGTTTTTTTTTTTTGTTGTTGTTGGTTTTTTTTGTTTGTTTGTTTGTTTTTGATTTTGGTTTTGGTTTTTTTTGTTGTTGTTGTTGGGTTTTTTTCTGTTTGTGTTTTTTTTTTGGGGGGGAGGTTCTGTGGGTTTTTTTTGTTTGTTTGTTTTGTTGTTTTTTTTTTAGTGTATGAAAGATTTGTAGTTATTTTAGCCATGGACTTGATAAAAAATTATTAAAATCAAAGTTCAGTATCATCTACCCTGAACAAAGCCAATCATGTTTCTCTTTCAGATAGAAATGAATGGGAACTGGCTAGTAGACCACCCGCACTGAGATGGCTGGAGCTGCAAAAAGGGTGTGATGACTTCATACATGATTAGAAACGGAAGCGTTTCACTGTGAAAACCATCATGGTACCTAAACTTAATTCACTTGTTTTCCTCACATTCTCCTTTTTTTTTTTTTTCATTGTAGCATCAGAGTCAACCAAGATGGACAAGAATATCATTATTCGTACTATTGTGGAACCTCACTTACCCTGAAAAGCACAGATTTTATATAGATTGTGAAGAAACACAACATGTGCAATTGGGAGGAAAAAGACAAAACCTGATAATAGAAAGTCAGTCTGCTGGCACACTACAGCTATTCTCAAGGTGACACTGTCTAGTGTTAAGGTGAGCAGTTCCTGCAAGTTTAGAGGGTCATTAAATATAACATAAGCACATTTATACTTGGTCACTCTGAGTCCTTCTAGTCCAGCCCACAGCCTTCAAAAGTCAATGTTTAAGACGAAGTGTAAGAATGAGAAGTTTTTGCTTTCTCTGAACTCTCATTCAGCCTTCAACAATTTGTGACTCAAGGACTTCGCCTGGTCCAGATATCCCACCTTCTGTGGTATCCACAAGCTAGAAGCACTCTAAGGTATCAAGGGAGAAAACTTGGATCCATTAGTATCCCTGCCATAACACCTTAGTTTGAACAGAACAGGGTTTTACCCAGACGCAGACGTTTTTCTCTGCCCGTCTCCTTTCTCCCCCACAGGAACCACTTACAGTGGAAAAAGCCAAGGCACAGAGGGGAGGTTTGAAGCTTAAAACTGCAATCTGGGCACTGACCCATAGATTTGTCCCTAGAGATTTCTCCACAGTCTCATAATCACCCTCACTGCATGTGCCCTGGCCATACTGCTCCCTTAATCTTCTCCAGCATTTTGTGTCCATATGGCTGACCCAAGGGATTTCCCCTCTGCTACCTACTAATGATCTTGACTCTCCTTTTTTTATTACCCCAATTTTCTCTGCTGGGAAACCCTGCTTAAACTACCAGGATTCTCAAGAAAACAGTGCTGTATGAAGATACTTTGCACTTACCGCTTAATCCTTCCTTCACTTGATTCAGGTGCCCCACCATTTTTAGTCATTCCACTTGACTAATGCCAAGCAGCTGTGCTTTTGACTAACTATGTGGGTACAGTCACTTTAATAAGTATTTGAGCTCTTAAGAGAGCATGAAGTATCTGCCAATGCATTCAGTCAACTTTCTGAAGAGAGAAGCATTTCAGACAGCGGCCTTTTTCAGGAGAATAATTTGGGAAAAACAAAGTTGGGTGTTCGGTAGGAGGTATTAGATCAAGGTGATTTTTCACAAAACAGAAGACATAACCCTCCTCTGAATATTGACATGGTAAGTAATCTCAAATTTACAATCTATAAATAAAAATAAAGACTGTAGTACTTAGTATATGGCTATTAATATTAGAAATTCTCAGCCAAAAATAAGATGTCTAGAAGACATTTAGATGGTCTTCAGGAGATCCCATACATATATAGATATCTTCAGTTTGGACCAATACCAGCACAGAGCTACATAAAGTGTCAACCTCTTACCAAGCCATGGAATTTTGTGGTTTTATGCAAGAGAATTAATTTAAGTCATGTGTTATCTCAGTTCTACTGTGAGAAGTAAACATCCTCTGTTCCAACTGAAGCTATGGTCTTCTGTATCATGAATATCTTCACCATTGTGCATTCTCTCACTTAAAAATCCCCTAAGCAAACACTACAAATATCTGTTTAAACTTAGGTCATAGAGTAATTGAAAAGTGAGAACATTAATACATTTGGGCTGCTTGTTCACCATTGACTGGAGGATCTGAAAGCACCTGTGACTGCGTAGGTGTGTTTTTCTGCTCTTGTTGATTATCTTCGAAAGGTTTCTGATAGAAACCACATCCTCTTACCCAGAATTGGGTGGTGTTTATTAAAGATGCTGAGAGCATAAAAAGAGCAGCTCTCCGCCCCAAAAATATCTGGTACAGACATGCATGTCTACAACCTTCTCTGTAACTGAACTGTAAACATGACCTTTGCAAACCAACAGTACTTTCCCAACTGAAATTATATTTCAGCTGCATGAGAGTATGGTATGTGATTTTGCAAAGCTTTGCACTTTCACCTATGGGTGAAGTGAATTCAAAACTTTATTGTCTTAGTTTAGTAATAGACTGACCCTTTTTTTTTTGTCAGTGCAAATAACTCTTCACAGAGCTAAGCATGTGACAACCAGGTTTGTCCCATTACTTTTAAATAACAATTTTAATATTCTGGCACTGAAGGAGTGATCACTTTTAACATCAGGTGAAAAGGCCAAGAAAATGAATAGTTAAAATAGTTAAAATTCCTGTTAATTTTGTCATTCTTTCCATTATCTTTCTTAGAGGGGTGTCATGTAAGTGCTACCAGTGTTGAAGATTGTGAAATTCGAGGTAATGGAAGGAGCAAAAAAGAAAATCAGACAATGCATCTTCTTTTTCCATTCTAGGAAAACTGGACTTGTTAACTCAGGAATTCCTCTCCTCTCTGTGTTATCAGAGGAACTAATATTAAAGTTAAATAAATGCAGAAGATAGTAAAGACATATATTTTCTTTGTTTTGATATAAACAACCCTTATATAGTTAAATTTCCAGGAAAAGAACATCATGATCAATTCATTGTAAGCCACCAGGACTTACATCCTGATCATAGAACATCTCTGTTTAGTTGGTGAACCTACAGGAACATTTTTTTGTTCTATTAAACACGTGAAACTACTATAAAAGGAGCACGGGATGTGTGTTTTGTCAAGACCTAATCGCTCTCTCATGGACACTCTTAGGAAGTCCACTGACTTTTTTTTCAAGTCAATCTTCCTTAGGTGATATATAGCAAGACAGTGATTTTTCTCTATGTAAGCTGCCTCCAACTCTTTTCTGACTCCATGCAAGAGTGAGCTCTGCCATAAAAGGGCATACAAGACACATAAGTCAGAAGGAAGCTATCCACCAACCTGTCCACAAGCTCTCCAGTTTGGCTGGCTGGGGATGAGTCCCTCCGGCTCTGACAGGACATGTACATTCAGCAAACCCCAAGGTTGAGGCTGGAGTATTAATATCCTAAGAAGTTTGTTAACAAATGTGTTTAGAGAACAAACACTACTCCCACCTCCCTAGTTTTTCAGTTTGAATTCACTGGCATTATTGCTTACTGTGTTCACATCTAAATCTTGAGGACAAGAGGCCTGACTTCACAAAAGACTTGGGAGTTCAAGTTGCTTGGGACTTCAAGCTAAGTGCCAAGTTGCCTATGTATTTCTGAATGTTTCTGTAACTGGATTTCTATAGAACAGATCCACCATTTTACACTTTGTATTCAGAAGATTCTTACTACTGACAAGTTTGGGTTAGCTATTCTATTCCACCATCCCATCTGGGTGCTCTTCATGTGCAGCAAATGCAAATACATTTGTTACGCTTTGAAAGTGAAGTTATATGCCTTGATATTACTGGGATGTAGTCATGTAGAGACATAGCACAGAATAGTAAATACGCTGTCAAATCTCACCTGAATTTATTTTTCAGAGCTTTTTTTTTTTTCTCTGAAAATAATTTTTCAAAGACTTACTGGCTATTTTGGTTCCTAAGATTTGAATTCATCACATGCAACTTTAAGATACCTACTGAAGTAGCTAAGGTAGGAGACTGATAGGCTCTTGGCTCACTAGCTGTTGCTGAAGAGCACACTTTCAGAAGACAAATGACTTAGGTAAACTGAAATATGAGCTGAGGTATCCATGCATTTTTTCTGGAGTTAAGATTTTACTTTCCTTCTGTCATCCCACAAGAACACTTTCACCCTCTCTTTTTCTTTCAGTATGTATGATGAAACACGAGAGAAAGTGACTGTTTTACCAGCTCTTGGATAGACAATGAGCCTAATTTTATGAAGATGGTGGAATATTTCAAAAATAGCTTTAAACATTTTAAAACAGGTGTTCCTAATAAGGAAACATAATCAAATAAAGCTTCAAATATGTTTGCTGGAAGACAAGCAGTCTAGTGTTGGTCCAGCAAGAGGAATTTATGGTAATGATAATTAGAAAATTTTCAGATGCTGCAAGGATAATAAGGTTACTTTGATCAAGTGCAAAAATAAGCTGGTAAAAAGAAGCCCAACCCAGTGAATCATGTGAGACGATGAAGAAGGGAAAAAAAAAGGTATACGTTCTAATATATACAAACTAAACAATCCAGATGGAACAAAGAACTGGAGCAGCAGGTCGGCTCTGGTTATAAGTAAAACACTCAGCTTTGCTCCTATAGGGCTACAACTTTTTTCTCTGAGACGCTTTGCTGTCACTTATGCCAGAGTTAAAATATTTTATCTGTTTTTTATTTATAGTTTTCTCTGATGAGAGGATATACCTGCCAGCTACCTTTAACCCCCAGCTCACTACGTATGAGTGTGCACTATTGTACCTTACTGGAGGAAACTAAAAAGAAGCATCAATTTTTTTCCTCAGCTTTGCTCTGTTTTCTTAATAGCATCCAATGTAGGGTACAAACATTTCACAAAAACTCCTGTTCCCAGAAAACACTTCTAAAATCACATAAAACAATGCAATTCAGTGGTAGAATGGAGTATCCCCTTTTCATCCAAGCTCCATAGCTCCGCATCTTTCCTACACAGCGTTTCTCCAACTGTAGTGGGCACAAGGTTACAGATCAGGTTATTATTATTTTCAAGATGTAGTTAACAAGGTCCAATGAAAGCTGGTTCATAATATTTGCTTAATAATGTTATTAGGCTGAAGTTTATTACAAAGAGGAGAGCGAGCGGGCCAATAATGCACCTTTGGAATTAAGACTTATAGGTAGCTTGACAGAAGGGATATGGTAATGCCACCTAAATTTGAGGCTCTCAGCTTTTCATCCATAGATCTTAAAGCACTTGGAAAATACATATCAAGGTCACACATGGAGATTCTGGAATTGGCAAAGATTGAGAAGTAACGGAGCTGGATCACTGATGTGATGAGACTGCAGTGTTGAGACCACAAACTACCTTTGCTATGCTGATATATCCAATAGCAATGGGAGATACCAGGAATGAACAGGGCACTACACTGCACCCTGAAAACACCTTAGTTGTGCACTTATGGAAGCCAAGGCATAGACAAATGCTTTTGCTTCAGCAGTATTAAATCTACCTCTTCCAACCCTCAATCCTCTGACCTGGTGGTAGGACTAGCAACACTCTCTTTGTCATGTGCATTCAAAGATATTTTATGGGGATTACATAGATTTTCTAAAAAAAAAAAAAAATAGTTGACACGCACTAAACTTAGATACTAAGAGAAATTTTCAGGTGGTCTAAATGGATAGAGCTGTTTGAGTCTTCAGTTCTAAAAAGCAGGTCCAAAAAGGAGCTACCAAAAAACTAGTCAATTTATTTGTGTACTCTGCCTGGTCTACATGATGTGACAACATCATCCAAAGGAGGAATAGTTTTCATATCCCAATAAATTGTATTCAAAATAATTTGATTCCAGTGGATGATCTCATATAGGATATGGTTTGACCATTGTATAGAAATATTTGCAAAACAGCTACATGCATTCTGGACTAGATATCTATGTGTCCAATTTTTATTGAGTGGAGATGATGGCTTTGTAACATGCTCCAGTACTGCAGCATGCTAACTTTGCTATTTTAATTTTAAGCATTTGGCCTGCAAGACAGAATTTCATTTTAACAGTACCAGAAGACAAGACAAGCTAAACAAATTTGTTCTGCCAAAGAATCCAAGGAAGTTGCTCCATTGTATGAGAACCTGCTTAATTTTATAGAAATCATGCTAAAATTTTTCTATTTTTCTCTTTTTATTAACTTTTCATCCTATACCTTTTCATCCTAGTTGTGTTCTGTTACCCCCTGACTGTTTTTGCCTCTGGGGTCTATCCTGTTATCCTGTCCTCATGGAAATCTATCTAAAATCACCATTATGGGAACATGGTTGAAATTCAATTATGCAAGGTATAAATATGTCTGTTATGATATGGTTTTCTCTGTGATACGAAAGAAGCCAGTCCTGCAACACTTCACAGGGATGGAATGCATACTAGGAGAGCACAACATGAAAGGTCTTCAGAATTTTACTATGATGATATTGCATGACTGAAAGGCAGCTTAGGTGAAATAATCATCAGTCTACTGGCTTTTCTGCAGGAACTTTTAAAAGGGTAAATATTGATGAGCTGGTTTTGCTGTTTTAATTCATTGTAACATTTGGAGATAATTCTGTTGCCACTGAAGTCAATGGTGAAACTTGGAAAGGGCCTGCCTGGTTTCTTCATGTCAGCTGTCAAACAGCTGTTGGATGATAATAGCTGTCAGAAAACAGCAACCTGAGCTGAATTTGAACCAGCACAATTTCATACAGTTGGTTTCCAATGCCACAAGTTGTCTTTTGCCATGTCATATTGTGGATTTAGTGTATAATTCCAGAAAACTATCCTTTCTGTGTCCATTTTCCTGGGTAACAAATTTACATGTTTATTGCTGCCACCCAAATATTAGCAAGGGGACTAATGACTAGTAATTGATTCCCTGCAATTGAGAATAGATATGCCTGTTGGCTGAACCCTTGGTGTCTTGTAGTAAAGCATCAGAAATGAAACCAAACAAGTACATAAAATTACAGAATAAGAATTTTGCCACCCAAAATAACACGTCTGATTTCAGTTTTTCTCTCTGTTTCTACTACCAAGATGTTAACAGGAATGGGAAGTTTATTAGAACAGTTGTTTTCTTCTAAAAGTGAGATTCTGTACTGAGGCATTATTTATCTGTAATAGTATAATATATTTTCTGTACAATGATAAGCAAAAAAATCATATCAAATTGTCTATATAAATAAAAAAATAGCTATATTAGGATCCTGAAATATGTTTCTAGTATTGAATAAGTAAGTGTAATAATCCAGCTAAAGATATTGAAATCACGTGAATCAAAACAGTAATTAGAGCAGGTCTCATGTCAGCTTGATAAAGTTTTTAATGTCCAACTTTTGGCAGTGTTTGCCATAGTGACTATTCCCTACAATGAACATAATAAAGAACTTTTGAGGAAACAGTAGTGGATAGTGTTTATTGTTTTGATCATAGTAAACTGATTGCACTGAGTTCAATGTCCTCAAAAAATTACTAATCAAATATTTTATATCAAATATTTACAGGGCAATTTAGCCATCAGATAATAAGACATCTAAAACAAAATGGAGATTTGCAGTAACAAGTAGAATGTCAATATAATCACAATCAAGCTGTCTTCCCAGCAAGATTCTCAATGGGAAAAGCATTTATAAAAGAGGTGCCACAGGCAAAATTCTCATTAATGAGGTTAATTCAGTTCATGTGCTGAAATTTAAATTTTGTGGAATATTCAGATTAATTAAAAAAAAGTTAAGACGGATAACAAAATGCAATAGAAATAGAAGTGAGTCAATATTAGTTTCATTCTGATGGAATAAATATCACAAATATTGGAAAATCAAACTGGCATTTCTTACCTTCTAGGGGTTTTCTTAAGTAATATGTTGAAGGACTGCATTGTCTCCACTAAAATCTGCTATACTTTTTGAAGAAAAGCGTGCAATTTGCCATGTCATTTTTGTTGTCTTATTTTAAAATTTGCATATATTCAGTAATCTCCTGACATGTCTCAGATAAAATTATAGCCATATTGTTGTCAAATTGAAAGAAATTAGACATGTTATAAATTAGAAATGTCTCTCGCCTCAGTTCTCTTTCTAATGGATTCAGCTGAAGCTTTAAATGTAGACGAAAATGGTGTGTGAGGCAGACAGCAAATATGGCTGAGCAGAACTTATTCTGCTTCTACCTTCTGCAAGTGTACACCAGCCCTGATTTTAGGCTGAGAGTCTGGGGAAGGCTCTGCCATTTGACATTTTGCATTTTGTCCTGTGGGACACTGGGGAACTAAATGTACCTCCCCTCTAGGCTAGATGGATTTTAGAGGATGACTGACATCTGCTGTTGAGGGAATGGACACTTGGTTTTCCATGGTGATAGTGAGCTGTTCCAGCTGGAAAGGTTGTTGGGTCGGATGGCAAGGAGCAGCAGATGAATTCCAAGGCAAGCTGATCATTTTACAGCTGAGTGAGCAGTGCGTACTGTGCTGGACAGTTTGAGGTCTCTCCTAAGAATGCTAGCAAGAATTTAAATGCTGTGAATGACAAACACCTTAAAATATCCACAGGGTATGGACTTGACAGAATATTAAGTGATCAACAATTAGTGATCTTATATTCTATGATTCTATTACCCCATATATCACAGCCTGAGGCTTTAGAGTAAATCTGAGCTTTCTAGAAGGCAACACTATGAAGCATGTTTGCTAATTAGATATTCCTGCTATTAATTTGTGTTAAAAACTCAGGAGCTATTATTTCCCTTCACCACCAGGTAGCATACATCACAGCATCAATGTGAAACATCAGGTGTCAGTCACCAGTTATTAGGTGTAGGTTATAGCCATATTGAATCTCATGTCAACCAGCAGGTTTGCTTTGGAGGGTTATGGGCATACAACAGCAGATGGTGTAGACATAAATGTGTCCAAACTGCCCTTACAGCACCTGATATGTACTAAACCCCCCTGTTAACAGGCTCACTACCAGAGTGTTCTCTGCTGTTTTAAGATTTTTTTCATTTAAGTCAGCCTTTGTCTTAAAATGTGCACATTTTTATAATCTTAAATATTTTCACTGTTTCCCCAGGAATATGAGCATAACGCCTCTGAAGACTTCTCAAGTCTGAAGTGTCACTCTGGAAACACACTTCTTTAACACCACAGTGCAGGTCAGACTCACCTCTGAACAAGCAACTCAAGCGTCAGAAATTACTTGGAAGTCAGAAAGGTTCTTTCATTATCCTCCTCATAACATCTAGTTACAAAAAAAGTAAGTGGTATTACAGAAATCAAATAGCCCATTTCATTGTAAACACACATTGAAAATATATACAGAATTGTATAAAGGCCTTTGAAAATGTGCCATGTAATAAACAAATAGCTTAAATACCAGATAGGGAAAAACAGAATAGCAATTTGGAAACAATAACCAATAGCAATTGTTACAAGACCAATAAATTGCAGAATAGGGAAGAACCTCACTGCTGATATATGTTATTTACATAAAGATGAAAGTGTAATTTTACTGTACTTGTAACACCAAAATTGGAAGGGGAGCAATACAAGAGAAAAGACTGAAATTCTTTAAGTGTCCAAGAAACATTTGAAAAGTAGGTTACTTTCAACACATTGTAGAATCAGTATTTGGAAGTGAAGAAGAGAATTCATCTAAAAGCTGAGCATGTGTTTTAAAAAAGCCTCCTGGACTTTCTCCTTAAGGCAATGGAGACATGGCCAGGAGCCTTCAGAGAACAGACTAACCTTTCCTAAGATAAGTGTACCAACAGGTGAAACTAATTATTCTCTGGGAGAGTCCATCTCTATTTATCAATGTTAGAAGGGGATTACATAGGTAGTCAGATAGAAAACTATTATTTCTGTGGAATTTGGCTCAAGTCAGAAAACACAAGCAGTCAATAATGAAACATAAACATCTAAAAGAAAATCTATATTTTGGCTATGCCAGATCTTCCAGTCCAACTTTTGGCTGAGTATTTTAATGATAGGTTTAAAAGCAAGCTTTCATGAGCTCTTTGAGTCTTCCTCCTGTAATTTCTATATTCTAATTATTGTAATTATAGTCAATATGCACACTAATGCAATCCTGAAAGTGCTTTTGATGTGTGTTTATTTCATAGCATTTCTAAGATTTTATACTTTTCTGAAGCACATGGTTGCAGGACTGGCATCAATTTGCATTACTATTGACAATTGAATCAGAACCAAATGAAATGTCAAATTCTTCTCTTTGTGTCTGAGAAATGACTACTGTTCTTGATGCACCCAACACCTGCTACCTCCAGCTTGAGGGTAAAGGGACAAGTGAATGGATTTGATTTCATTTCCTAGCCTGAAGTATACTGAAGCAAATTCTTACAATTAACTGTGCTGTCTACTGTGTTTGACATGTAAAAAATAACTCCTAATTCTCAAGCGAATAATGTCTCCCTCAGTTCTCAGTTCTCCAAAAGAGAACAAAAACTACTAAACTATTACATTGGTTCAGGCTTTTTAAAAGCAGAATAGGTAACAAATCAGTTGCAATGATTACTTTCATTTGTAGATCTCTTGTATGTATAACAAACTGTTGAGGCCGAATTTTATTTCAGCATTTCGTTAATAACCTGGTGATTTTTTACTTATAGCAATGAATTTGTTGAACCATTTTTGCAGTGGGCTACTGGAAAATGGCATGTGACTTCTATGGCAAAAAGTGATTCTCAATGATAGCAAATAAATCTTATTTTAGAATTTCTGGATACAGCTGAAGCATTATTTTTAGAAAGATCATATTCTGTGCAGAGAGAGTTATTTAACTTTATATATTCTTTTTAGTCATCCAGAAAGATCACATTAAAGACATAGAGTTGATTTCACTTTCCTAAAGATTTGTTTATTACTTCCTTGCAATATAAAGATGTTTTTTGTATTTTTGTAAATATCTGAAATATCAACATTATTTCGGGGCTTTTTTTTTTTTCCTGGATTACAAATTAAACTTTCCTATGTGGTCATAAGATGTGGTGAATTTCTCACAAAAGAAACATGGTTGGACTGTGTCTAGATGACACAGAAGATTTGGGATTAATTCCTTCCTCCAAATAAAAAAAAAAAAACAAAACACACACACAACAACAAAAAAAAAAAAAAGAGCTGAAAACAGTCCAAGAGGATTATGTCTTTTCTACTGAATATAGATGATACCTTAGCTATTAATTAGCAAATCTCAGTTAAGTTCCTGAAATGAGTCGTTGTGACTTGGATGTTTCTTATCCAGAGAATATTTAATTATATGATATCAAACAGTTGCAAAAGATAAGGTAAAATACTTTGACTTTAAAAAACCCACTTTCCAGCTATGAGACTAAAGTGCAGATCTGTATTTTTAATCAATTAGATATGAACTCTGCATTCCTGTGTAATTTCTGTTTGTCTATCTCTCCAGAAATTGGGTTCTGACTATGAGGTTTGTTAATGATAAATCAATAAGTTGCTGCAAAATGTTTTGCTTTAGGTGAAAACACATTCTTCATCTAACAAACATGTAGTTATATTTTTTCTGCTAATTAGCTATTAATCAGCTACTGTTGTGAGAGAGACCATGCACACACACGAAAAGGAAAACTCTCTGCCCAAAAGTGAACAAAGAAGATGCTAAAAGGGCATCATTGTCCCTTTTTTTACAGAGATAGAAAGTGCAAGTTGGCTAGAGATAACACAAGCAGCCTATGGTTGAACCTGGCTTTTAGTCCAGTTTTTCAGTATCTCCACTCTTCTGCAGCAACTCCAAGGCTGTTCCTCATATTAAAATTTGATTAATTCTCTTGCCACTGGCTTACACAACTAGACAAAGATTAAAGAAATATAGGCCAGCCACATGAAAAACAGCATACTCTGTCCACTCAGCAAAATAAGTGTAGGTATATCTTTGTGGACGTAAAATGATACAATATGTAAAAATAGTCAGAGGAGATATATAACAGCTTTAAATCCATTCCTTAGTTTTATTTTTATAAATTCTTCTCTTCACGAAGTTAGGTTATAAGCCTGATTTTACATTAGCATCTGACCCCACTCTGATCCCGTCTGATAAAGGGAAAGGAAAAATAAAAATATAGAGGCACAGCAAAAGCTGACAAAGTACTTTGGAGAGAATATCACTGAAGTCTGGTACGAGAAATGAAGCATTTTGAGTGGCTTCTCATTCCTCTCCAGTGGGTTTGTGAAAATTATCTAAGTTTTATGCATGTTGCTTCTACAACTTTTGTAACAGTGGCAATTGATGTGGCAATTATGATGTGGCAATTGAAAAGAAAGGATATGTCTTCTTACAAACATTTTCCCCATTTCCAAACTGTCTTGTTATTTCTAGGGAACACTCAGCAGCATGTGCAACTGCATATAAATTCCTTTTTTTGTACTGGATAAGACTTGTTATACTGAAAACAACATTCAAGTTTGAGTGATTCGAAGAAGACAAATGTTGGGTTTGTTTTTAGTTTGTTTTGTTATGTTTTTTTTTTGTTTTGTTTTTGTTTGTTTGGTTTGGTTTGTTTGTTTGTTTGTTTGTTATTCTTACAAGCAGCTCTTCAAAAATTCAGTGATTCTGTAGTAGTCCAAAGTACTTCAGTAATCTTAGCCTTAGTGCGGCAGCATTGCACGGAATAGGTCAGGCATTTTCCAGTGAAGTAGGTTTTTATGTTAGATGGACATGCAGTAATGTCAACAAGAATCCAAGTGGCTTGTCTCAGAAACCTGACTGGTGTCTTTCCAGTTTACTTTTTCCTACAGACATCTGAGGCCTTCTGTGGACTAGGACTGCCCTGGGTTAAAAGACTTTTCAGTGTCCCAGCTTTGTAGCCCCAGGCATCCTTGGCATGAAGACAGTTGGTTCCAGGACTACTGAACCTAAAACTTCTCATTGTCCCACTGTGGCAAAGACTGTACGTGAGGCTGTATCTCATGGATAAATGTGACTTTAAACATTTACATGAGGTACCTAAATTAGAAACTGTCAGCATGGGAGATAGGGATCTACAGACTGCAGCTGAAATAATTGCTAGATCTCATCTCCAGATTTCAACTTCATATAAAAAAATGTATAATCCATATACATGTATTATATTAGCATCTACAATAAGATTTCTTAGGACTCTGCTCAAAATCTTGTATTTTACTTTCTGAAAAAAAAATATATTTCAAGTAAAAAAAAATTTCTAAATATTAACCCCTTTCTTTCCTCTTCCGAGACTTAGCAGATACATCTTGAGGTTCTAGATTAGAGCATTTAGTTTCATTAAAAAAAAAAAATAAATAAGTGGGACAGAACTGTGCCATCCCCATACAGAGACAGAAGGGACAGGCAGTACTTGTCACCATTTAAAGAAAACACTATCCTAAAATGCAAGTGTATAAGAGGATGATAAGGAGAGCTTTCACTATTATTTCCATATTGCTCCTTCTATTGTCTGCTTTTTGGGGTGGAACAGAGGTCCCTATGGATTTGTAGAAGGAACTACCTCTCTATTACCCCAAACAGCTGGAAGAAAATCTTTAAAACAGCATATGTTTCTGATTGATTTTTCCCTGTTGTTGACGCTTTGGATGTTTGATTTAGATAATTCATCCAAACTACAAAAGTCTAGAACTACAGACCATGGATAGGGATTTTGATCTGTGTTTTCAGATGTCCAGAACTGAGGGTTGTTTTGGCCTTCTCTATAACACAGTCAGCTAGCCTGGAAAGTCTAGAAATTTGACTACAAAACTTGGGAGTACAAACTGTTTTCTGCTATTTCCAGAATTCTGAGGTATGGTGAGACGACAAATACCCCACAAATTGCCACATCTCAGAATTTTGATCCTTCTGTTCCTTAATAAAATCAAAAGATTTTAAAAACATAGTGATGATAATAAAGGTTCAGTCAATTAAATAGCATTTTATAGTCTTCGAGAATTTTTATACTAATCTGTTAGGTGAAAACAAATAATCGTTTGCTTTCAGCTGATGTCTAACACAAATATTATAATGACTTGCTTCCTCCGAGTTAAACCAGTGTGTATAAGTTTTAATCAATGTCCTTGGAATTTCCACTCTCAAGACCAAACTGCCTGGGGCAGTTTTGCTTCTTTGGGTCACTTCAACAATGAAAAGCAGTTGCAAAAATCATGACTCAAAATATCTACACACTAAAAGTGTGCACGACCTGTCTGCTCTCTGCTGCTCTTGTGCATTGACAATACAGCCCCTGCTTAAGCTTTGAAGAGTGAAGTATGAGCTTTAAGTAAAAGATGATTCCAAATAAAAAAGGCTTCAATCCCTTCTTTTGAGTGCTTGGCCAAAGCATGCCCTGGAGGCCAACCAATAATTTGAAAAAGAAGGAAAACTCTGGAATGAGTCAGCAGGGCCCCTTTACAGTTTAAATATTATGCTGGTTTGGATTTTGGCAATCTCTGGGATTTCATATATCATTCAGTGCCAACTGATAGCCTGTGAGTTGAATCAGTATTTATCTGACTTGTGGTCTCGTCCTTTTTCCCCCCACTAGATTATTGTGGAACTTATGGTTCTCATTTGAACTTGTTTTTTATACTTTTGCCAGTTGTTGAATATTTCCCCATCCCCCTTTGTCAATGGGATTTAATATATTTTATGTTTGTTTTATTTTAATGAGTATCTCTTTTGTTTAACAAGTTTCCAACACTGTAAGAAGATTTTCTTACTCCTTTTAATGTTTCTGAAATAGGATGGCACTTTGAAGAAAGGTCTTTTAAACTGATTACCGGTCTTCATCTTTTGTATAAAAAGGCATCTCAGTGGCTTAGTCTTCATGGCTTTTCCTGATTTCTTAGGCAAATTTATCATACCTATTACACAAGCATTCATTCACAGATTCTTTACTCCTCCATGGCTTTCCTGTTTGTTTTATGCCATTGGTCTAAACCACGTAAAGCAAGGAACCAGAGATGAATGTTATTGAATATTATTCTTGCAACATAAGTAAATCATGCCACATCTATATTATAACATGTGTTACGGTTTAACCCTGGTAGGGAGCTCAGCCTCACACAGCTACTTATTTGCTCCATCCAATGGGATGGAGGAGATAATTAGAAGAGTAAAGGTAAGACAACTCATGGGGTGAGTTAAAAACAGTTTAATAGGTAAAGCAAAAGCTGTGCATGCTGGCCAAGCAAAACAAACCATTAATTCCCTAGTTCCCATCAGCAGGCAGGAAATCAGGGCTCCATCATATGTAACCGTGACTTGGGCAGACAAATGTCATAACTCTGAATGTTATCCATGGTTCCTTCTTTTTCCCCCAGCTCTATATACTGAGCATGATGCCATATGGTGTGGGTCATCCCTTGGGTTAGGTGGGGTCAGCTATCCCAACTGTGTCCTTTCCCAACTCCTTGTGCACCCCCAACCTCTTTCCTAGTGAAGTGGGGTGAGAAGCAGAAAAGGGTTGGACTCTTTGCAAGAACTGCTCAGCAATAACTAACACATCCCTGGGTTTTTGACATTGTTTCCAACACAAATCCATAACACAGCCCCACACCAGCTACTACGAAGAAAATTTTCTCAGCCAAACCCAGTACAATCTGTTACCTATAAAACAGTGCTGTGATCCTGTCCTGAGAAGCATAATGTTTACATGGGAAGTAAAGCACATATAAATTGGTAAACTAGGAAAAAAAAAGTTCTGTCCTCACACATAATATTTTGAGTTATTGTCACAAATTAGTGTTTTAAGTTCACTTAGGGAATCACCCACAAAGGTATCAGCAAAACCAGTTTTAATATAAAAGCAAAAACACAAGAAAGTTTGTCGGCAAGATTCACTCTACTACTTACTAGACAGTTAAAGCACACAGAGAAAAAGCAAACAAAAATCCCAGATCAGTCAATCCCAATCAAAATAAACCCAAAACTGTCTACACGTAGTCTGGGAGGAGAAAAGTTAGAGAAATGGAAAGCAAAGGGTACGGATAAAAAGCAGTATGTGAGACCCTCCTATTGAGTCACAAGGTTCAGCGTAGTCTCCCATGCTACACTGAGCCCAGACTTGACCAACAGCTTATGCCTAAAGACCCAACTGCACTTAAACAACAGCACTTAATGGATAGCTAAAGTTAAATGATTTAGCAAAAGATTCATACAGAATTTGCTGTATCACAGCAGTACTTCACTTACAGGCCTGACTTACTACAAATTTAAGGTACTTAAGAATCTAGGAGAAAAACTTTCCTAGTACATTTGCTATAGCATGTTCACACTTACGTGCACAGAGACATAAAGATTCTGTATAGGGAATACATGTGAAAAAATCTCCTCAAAATCAGTGAAGTACTCAAATGCCTTTTAGATGCATCTGCCTTTGCATCTTCTCAAAGGGCAAAGGGCTGAGCCTTGAGGAAAGGGAGGTATCAGCCCAGGATCCATCTCCGTCATTCAGAATTCCTCCACTTATAGCAAACTTGGGAGTTCTCTGGCTCTGAGGTGAGTCCCACTCAGGGGAAGATTGCTGGCCACAGCCTGCTGCAGTCCAGGAGAGCAAAAAGGGTCTATGGACTGCTGTTTATAGGGTCAAAAGAGAGTGGGCTTTAGTCACAGTAATTTTCCATCCTGAACACAATTCTGGTCAACAACCTTCTTTGAAAGTTTGATAATGAAAATATTATTCTACTTGGGTTGTTATTAAGGCAGGAAAAATAAGTTTCCAAGGCCCTTTGTCAAAAAGCAGAAGCTCGTTAGACAGCACTAGTTGCTGGGAACAGACAGTGTTTCTGATAAACTCAAGGGGACCCAAGTCCAGGTGCTGTTCATCAAGGCCAAGGACTAGCAAGCATTTCTCAGCTCATAGTGTGGCCTGGGGAGGGGGGTGGATGCACCATCACACTCATTCAGGGATGACAACAGTCTATTTGGAAGTGTTATTTATGTTTCAAGTGGGGCTTCACAGAAAGCAGTCCAGAGATATTGTGACAAGATGATAACAATAATTATTATTGCAATGTTAATAGTACAATTCCATAAAATGTTCTGCTACTTCTTCTTAATCATTTTCCGAGGAAGAAACTGTCATGAGATAAAAACAGTAGCTGCACCTTGATGGTTTTTCCAGCCTTTAGCTTTTCTACCAAGACATTTTTCTTCACTGATGATAATTATTAAAAATAAGTGTCTTAGACTGAGTTATTGGATGTTGAGGATATGAGATTTGAAAAATAAGAATGTTGGTTTGTTTTAGTAATTCTGTTTCTAATATATATTCTTATTAATTAATTTAAGATTATATTGGTAATGAACTTTTTTTTTTTGAGGTAGTAGTTTGGTTGCTCACTGGTATCTATTTTTTCCACAGAGGTAATCCAAAATTCTGTCTCCGATTAAAATATGTAATTGTAACTTAGCTAGTTATTTATTCAGCATGTCACTGTTACTTCATGTCATGTTCTAAATGGAAATTTATAAGTTTTCTACTTTGGAAGTTATATTATTGGAAAATTCATATTGATTTTGGATCTTCTGCTGGGTTTGGCTTAAGATTTTGGTGTACTTTGTTGAGTTTGGAAAGTTGATTTGAACTTATCTCTGAAAAAGCTCTTAGCATGTTTGGGGATAAATTCTGGCCCTACTGAAGCTGGTGGCAAGACTCCAATTGAACATTAGCAGTGTAGGATTTCATTCTTGCTATATACCAAGTTTTGACATCCATATTAAGAGGAAGTGAATCACATTCTAGAAGTACTTATTTTCCCTTTTGACTATAAAAGAAATCTACCACAGATGTAGCTGAAGTGAGGTGAGGTGAACTCATTTAAAGTAAATGAGCTATCTATCTTTTCATTGCATTTCAGGCATTTGAAATATATATGAAACAAAGCCTTCAGATATGCTACTTATATTTGTATTTTTATATTAGGTATGAGCTTGGTTATGATCCATGATTTTTTTCCTAGAAGGTGCAAAAATACAATACAACAAGAGGCTTTCTAAGGGAAAGATCTTAAGAAGACTCTAACATAAACTATGAGTTAGCAGTTACACACACGCATATATACACACACACAAAGCTGCGTAGAGAAATTACAATACACAATTTTCAGTAGATAGAGAGTTCTCTTGTGTCATCTTTAGTCATTCTGTTGTTACACACCTTCATATACAGAAGTTGTATTTGAAGGGGGATATTGAAGTTGTGGGGGAGTATTTATAATAGTATCTGTGTAAGAATTAAGCTTGAAATAAAATGTGAGACTTAGGAACTGAAGACAAGTCTGGTTTCTTAACCCTTGGGAGTGGTAGGATGAACTAGCAATAGTCAGCTTTGTATGCAAGACAAGGAACATGTTTCTTGAGCTGTTTTATGGAACAGCAAATGGAAAGATACAAAAAGAGAATAGGAACAGAGTGATGAACCAAAACCAGCATTATTCTGAATATAACAATTTATGCTGAATCAGAATAAAAGATGTCAACACATCTGAGACATGACTCCTACTTTCATATATGGGCTACAAAGGCTGCATTTTATACATTAGGCATATTATTAGGGTGTAATCTTGAAGCTAGAGGAGAAAAGGTGGGGCAGAGAAGGAAAACTGAGAATGATATTTTCATTCATCTAAAAGTTTAGAGTATATGTAGATTTGTGAAACAACAGAATAGTGATGTTGCTAGAATTTGTTTCCTTAGAGATATGAAAAAAAGGGCAAGAGAAAGGAATGAGAGACAATAAGCAATAAAAAAAAAAAAAAACAAAGAGAGAAAAGAGAAGAAATAAGAGAGATCAGAAAAAAGTCAAGAAAGATAGAACTGGTGATGGTTTTCTATGACCTGACTAGCCTGGTACAATGAAAGTGAAGCACTTGCTCAAAAAAAATTTGTTAAAATTGATCACTTCTTAACTATGAGAAGACTTATGGCAGAGGAAGGCAAGATGAGTGAAAAAAAAAACATTTTAAGTGATAAATGATGGAAAGAAGACTATAAGACCTTTGAAATAGGTCAGAAACTAGGAGGAATTTAAAAAAAAAGAGAAAAAGAGAAACTTCTGTATCTGTGACAAGAGAGCAGGACAAAAAACAAGCTGAAGAGAGAGCTGTGTTGGGTTTTAAAAAACCTTTATATCTTGGAAAAAAGACAAAGAGGTCATATTCAAAATAAGAAGTTGAGGCAAAAGAAAGGAGTGTATCAGAGATGGAGTTCAACAGCGAGAAATCATCTTTATAAAATGTTATGTATGCTCTTGCATCTGATTCATTTACTTACAGATGTTAATGTACCTACAAAGCAAAAGTGAAATATTTCATCTTACTACACTGTAAGTGGAAACTTTTTTCCTATGAAAGGAGAACAATCGTTATTTTGCTTGGCACACATTTTAATAACATTAATCATGGTGAACTCTTTTAGTATTACTGTGAGTATAATATAATCCACTAGGAATTCCACTGCAATTAAACTAATTTCATCCATATTTGTTACTTCATATTGACATTTCTTTTTCTTTTCTTTCTGATCTCCTTGCAGCATGCTCTACACATTCATCACTAAGGTCAGCATAGTCTAATGTATTCTATATAAAATTTTTAATGGGAAATCAGACAGTTTGTAAAATAAAAGGATCTTGTCTCTATTGGCTGGTAATGACATTTCAAGTTTGACTATCCTCTAATTCTTCTTCATGGCAGTGCAGTTTGTCCTAGTTCCATAGAGATTGGTGCTGCTATTCAGATCATGCTAGAGACTACAGGAAATTGGATTCATCCTAGTTTGGGCAAAAAATAAATAAAGAACATCCATGTTTTTATTTGGTATCTGTTGGGTCACGTCAGAAGTGAATTGAATTGAAGTGTCTGTGTACCACTTCTAACACGCCTTTAAAAAGACAGACTGTATTTCTATGATTTTACATCTCACCTCTGTGATTGCTAAACACAAGCCACACCTTACACAGCTACCTAAATTCCAGCTTTCATTTTATGTCCTCAGAAATAAGAGATGTGAACATTTTCAGGCTAGAAAAATCCTTGCTCTGATACAATGGGTTCAACCTCATAGATCTCCAGCATGTCATTACAAATTTGGTGGCATGGGGCTCTCAATTTTAGCTGCAGAGTTTTGGCAAGGTGGTGACTTACAGAAAGGATTTAGAAAGGTCTCTGAACATTAAATGCAGCTACCCAGCCGACAGAATAAAGCCCTGAATTAAAGAATCATCAGCCCCCTGAGATGAAATGTTCTGTGTCCTGGAGAGGTTAAAATTTAACTTACGATCTAATGGCAATAAAAAATATTTCAGAATCAAAATTACTCCAAAACATTCTGGTAGGCCTTGTATTTTAGCTTAGACATGTCAGCTGACATGGAAAAGTGTCAACAGTTACATAAATTTGTGGAAACAGCTACTATCCAAATCCCTCTACTTGGAAATCTAGGTCATTAAGTCACAGTTATGAGCTGCATTAGAAATATAGTAATCTTCAACCTGCAACAGACCAAGAACAGTCTTTTTTCAAAGGTGTGGCAGTGACCTACTTCTTTCCTGCAATAACTGACTAGCTAGAGAACACTGGAAAGAGGAAATTTGGGCTGTAACTCTTCTTGACCAGATAGGGGATTTAACTTATAGCACTTCGAGTTCCTGAGAGCACTCAGGAGCATGACCTAATCACCTCAGTATGAGATATTTGGGAAATGGAAGAAGGACAGCATTTCCTCTGATTACAGCGAGATGGGAATAGAAAGCACAAAAGAAGGCCACCTTCCCATGGGAAGGAGCATATTAGAGTTCCTGAGCTTGGTCCTTGAAATGTTTTCTATACTATGGTTTTCAAATAAAATAGAAACAGTGGGATTCAGCTCTCAGATTATGATGCCTGCATTTATGTGTCCTTACTTAGGTGTCTATAAGCAACCTGGGTAGGAAAATTTTCCCTAAAACTTTTGGAATTGTAGTCAGCAGTCAGCAGAACCCCTAGCTGACAAAACACCTACTCAAGAATCAAGCAAATCGCTGCCTAAGGTTATGTGATCTGAGCTCTTCTGTACATCTAATGCCTTCATCTGTAAACTGACTGCCTCACTTCCCCTGAGACTCCAAGAAGAAGGATGCTTTCCTGCACTAGATTAAATAATCCTGTGACTACTTTGAGTTTCCCTCCTGCCCTCCTCTTTATGCCCCATGTCTCCTAGACACCAAATTCCTCTGCAGCAACGTTTTGAGGGAAAGGAAACATGGCAGAAAACGCCAGTCTAGTGGCTGGGGTAGGTGGGAATTCCATATAGAAATCTACTCATGATGAGAAGGGTCTTGACTCCAAACGTCCTAGTTTACAGGTTAATCACTAAATAAAGGATGGGTTTTGACTTTTGCTTTAGTCAGCAGACAGACCAAGGGTGTGTACCTTAATGAGAAGGTTTGGTGTACAACTAACAACTCAGTCTTGGAAGCTGGGCATGATGCCAGCATTGATCTGCCTAAACCTGAAGCACAGAAGAGCTTGGAAAGAAAAAGCTTCTGTTTGCAATTTTGCTTTTCTTTTTCTTTTACAGTCTTACAATCTGTATTGTAAGATAGGTGGTCGTTTGCTAAATTCGTTTTTCATAGGAGTCAGGTGCTTGCACTATAGCTTACACAGGATTTAGGAGAGTTCATCTATCCTAGATGTACAGACTTAGTAGACCTGGCTTATAAACAGAATTTTTTGTGCCTTATTTTCTGGAAAGTGGATATACACATAAATCCATATGATACACATATACATCTATATAAAAATAACTTTGTTTTGGGAAAGTTACACTGAAGATTGGCGTCTTTTCTTGCCTTACACTTGTGCACCAAAAAGCAAAGAAACAAACAAACAAAAAGCAGCAAAATAATTGTGTAAAAGGATAGGTCATATTTATTTGAGTAATTGTTTCAGGGTCAGAATTCAGCAATCCTGCCTTACTTATGCTGCAGTTGTGATGGGGTATGTCTGCTACAAGCCAAATACCCAGCAATCTGGAAGTGGTGCAGATAGAATGAAAGGACTGGAGAGCTTTTCATATAACTAATAGAGGGGGAAAAAACTATAAAGAATTATTTTGGCACTGAAATTGAACCTTTGAAGATGAATGCCAATGAAAACATCAATGTGAAAGGTTTGTTAAGCATTTCTAGAAGATTAGAAGCAGAAGGATTTGATGTGCCTGTAAGGATAATAAAGCAGTGCCTTATTCTAGCAGAGGTTTTAGGAAATACTGTTCCTATGCTTCGTGCTAGTGTAAGGCATATACAATTTGTCCCATTTCCTATAAGTATTTGAGAAATTCATTCTTTCAAAGCGTTTTTTGAATTCAGTAGAATTTCTTATATCACTGACTTGTCAAAGAAGAAGTCACTGATGAAAATGCTGGTTTTTCAGACTAGGCAGTGTGTAGACTATCTCTTCAGACAGTGTAACTCCCAAGGAGTGTGTCCTTCACACCTGAAGACTTGGGCATTTTAAAATGAATGTTTTTTGGTGTTTTTTTGCTTGCATTTACTCTTCTTGTAGACTTCTAGATATGCTGTCTCCAGAGTATTTACATTTTTCACTGCAAATAAGGGTGCCTACACATTACTATTTCTCACCTTTATGTTATGGTCATAGGTATCAGAAATTTAGGATAAGAAACTGAGCTCAAGGAGAGCAAATCTACAGGCCGATAAGCATTCAAAACAAAAAGGAACTTTAAACAATCAAGTGATTTAAATGTAGAAAAGATCTTCCTTGATGAAGGCCTTCTAAACATCTTTCTTTTATGTGTGTTTTCTGGCTTAACGTAGCAGCCTTTTTCTCTTGGTTAAGACAAATAACAAAACCTAGTTATTTTCCATTAAACTTGATATTTTGGCCTTTCACCCTTCTACCAATATTTGTTCAATACGAACGATAAAGATTATTAGTTAGAACATGTAGATTCATAGGAAGCCAAATGAATAAGTATAAGAATTAGGATATGTAAAAGACATAAAATCTACAAAAATATTATTTAAATAAAAAAAGCAAACCAGCAAAAAAAACCCCAGAAAACAACTGACCACAATGTAATACACAGAAATCCTATGGGACAAACAAGAAGAAAGCAGTAATTGTTATAGAAGACAATGCACGACAAGCCACGGCAAAATTCCCATAAGAATGGCAATGTTAAAGCAACATTAAAGGCACTGTAGAAAAACACACACAAAACAAACACCTTTCCCCCAACATCTCAAGGCCTCCTCAAGACAGAAAAAATTTTACTTTCAGTTTCTTATAAAAATAAAGTTAAATACATTTTATTAATAGAATAGACAGTAGTGACAAAGACATGACAAGCATATTTGCCAAAGTGAAACACAGGAGAACAGGGAGGAATAAGACTCTTTTAGGCTTCATAAGCAGCAGTAAAAAAGGGATGTGGAGTTTGAACGTACATAAGCAATTCTGAAGAATAAATTCTAGTGGACTACACAGTAGTCTCCTCTGAGGGAATGATTTTAATATCCAGGTGATTTACAAAGATCTCTTCCAAAATTACTAAGAGTGTAAGTAAGTAATGGCCCGTCTTCGCGAACGAAGAGCCAGGGAAGGTCTTTACCCGCATATGCAGATAAGGCCTTCGAGCCTGCGCAGTGGATTT
>JAWWES010000115.1:99065721-99088686 GCA_035583135.1 Lophotriccus pileatus | reverse complement strand
GATGGATTGCCTTAAGGGCTAACGAGCTCCATCTGCCCGGGGAGGTCCCTGACCAGGACTCGAACCTGGGTCTCAACCGTAACAGTGCTGCGTCTTAACCACTAGACCACCGGGGGCTCCCACTAAGCATGTAGTGAAGGAATAAAATAACCTGAAAGTGATTCCACCAAATGAATAAGCTGCTTAAAGAACATAAAGTTCCATAAACATACCATAGGGAACAGTACTACCATCTAATACATTAAAGAATAGTTGGAAATGGTAAAGACCATTTTCCAGCAATCATTTCCGCATTACGGTATATTAATAAAAGTTTAATGTTTCAAATAGAATAAGATTTATGGATGAAAACTTCTTTAACTGAAAGACTTAGTTTAATTTAACTGTTGCCTAAATATGTGCTAGTCTTTTAGTCCAAGTTTTCAGTGGTAAAGTTGAAAGGCGGATTTCAAACAAATTTCAGTTAAACACAAATCACACACATAGTGTAT
Source organism: Lophotriccus pileatus (assembly GCA_035583135.1). Classification (NCBI taxonomy): domain Eukaryota; kingdom Metazoa; phylum Chordata; class Aves; order Passeriformes; family Tyrannidae; genus Lophotriccus; species Lophotriccus pileatus. The sequence goes on along the minus strand of JAWWES010000115.1, from coordinate 99,088,195 downwards.
GTGATACAGGACAGAGAGTTCTTAGGGCAAAAAGATGGTGGTAAGCAACTTTTCCCTCTATAAATATCCCAGAGCTGGTTCTGTGCCTTCTCATTGCACGTGGCTGCATTGTTTTATACTGTGAAAATCGCATCTTTGCCCTGGTTTTGCAGGAAGGTTGGAACGCCATGAGCCATGAACAGCAGTCCGCTCCATGGGCAGCAGAAGGACTCTGCCCCTGTTGGTGAAAGCTTTCTGCTGATATTAAGTTGATGATGCTAAACCCAGAACTATGTTGTAACACTCCATAGGTGAGATATGCTGCAGATAGAAGGAAGCCTTTACCAGAGCATTTTGACGTTTGACAAGGTCCATTCAGCCTGCAAATTCAGGGACAGCTTTGAGTTTTTCAGCAACTTATTGGAGCTTAGCTGGTGTAACACTCAGTTTTGGATTCAAGACCCAAGGCCAGGTCCTGTGCAATATCCTGAAGTGCCTGGCAGAAAATGGATGCAGTCAAGAAACATGCTGTTGATATTTCTCTAGCAGTTTATCTATACGGTCTTGAAGAATTCAAAATTGCTAAAATTAATGAGTAATATTTTTTGCTTCACAAAGGTGATGTAAATGTGATGTTCTTATGATTATGAGCACTATAATATGGTTACATGAAAAAGATTGAAATGAACAGTCATGTTCATTTCACTCTGTTCAGTCTTGGCATGCTTTAAAGGTTCCAAAGCAATATATTCTTGATATTATTCCAGCTTCTGTCTCTGAGATGTCATGCTATTTGCTTATCATAAATTGCAAAGTCATAAATAAGGTATGTTCTGTAACAATATATCCAATCCCTTCAGCAGAGACTCAGATTTGGAAAAAAAAAAATCTTTTTTTTTTTTCTCCTCAGCAATTGTAATTTCCAGCATCAGGTACTTCACTGTCTGTATGTGATTTTAGATGAGATTAGTTACCAACTGGTGGTAGGTATTATGCATATGAACAGCCCATTTTCATCAGATCATTGGTATAAGAAACCCTACAACAAAAGGCCTCCTTTTGTCTAATTGGTAACAAAAGGAACTATTAAGAGGATGTTTCCCAGGATTATATCATTAAATGGTAATGATACAGGTACATAGTAACATGTTCCTGAAATCAAATGGGAAGGTGAATAATTTTAACTTTAAAAAGATGAGTCAGAAGAGATATTTTGGAAAGCTGATGAGTCTTTCAGTCACAGAAGTAGCCTGTCTTTTGCACCATTAAAAGGTTTGGCTAAGAAATATGTATAAGACATATGTGTCATTTTACAAGGAGAAAATTAAATTGTAATCTTCAGAAGGCTGCAACACACACCCCACATAAGTCTTAAAAGTGATTGCACATTGTCTTTTTTAAGTGTAAACCAATTTTCTGATTAATTTACAAAGCAATAAATGAGTACTTAAGACTTAGATTTGTGCTTTGAAACTCAGCCACTGAATGTCCTAAACAGTAAATTGGCACCCACTGTACATTCTTGAGATGAAAACCTATAATTACATGTAGAGGTATCTTTGCCCTGTCAAACTGAACATCCTCTCTGTGATGACAATTAGGTGGAAAATTCATTGTCCAGGTGCTGAGTTCTGCTTGCTAAAAAAATTAAGCAAATCTGTAAGCTGCTGCTGCTATTGTAGTCTAATCATTGGTTTTCTACAGTAAATGACAAGTCTGTTTTCTTGCAAGTGGCAGCACCAGAGGCTTGCTTTCTTCCTTTGTGCTTCCACAAGGCTTAATTGTTCCCATCTTCTGACAATAGTAAGAACTCCACAAGACTCAGCTTGGATTGAGCAGTTAAGGATGCTGTCACATTTTCATAGTGACATGGGTAAAAATTAGCAAGGTCCACACATGCTGTAGCCAGAATTTTAACTCTGTGCTGTGTTTATTGAAACAGAATATTTGTTTTAAACAGGTATCTGCTATCCAGAAAATAGCGCATGCGAGATGAATATTTCCAAGCTGGAAATTCCAATATGAAATCGGACAACTCCAAATGACATTAGCAAATCATGTCTCCCAGAGAACTGCTGGTTATCACCATGTCACACACCTGTGGCCACTCAAGATTTCATGATGCCAAAAAGGAAAATTTCTTCCAGCTGGGCAAAATGTCATGCATAACTTGCAAGTGAATGTTTTTTACATCATTTAAAATGTGGTTCAGACTATTTACAGTATGTGAAATGCAACACAATCACACAAACAGCAAGAGTTTTCAGCATAATGTTTTATGTTCTCATGGGTAACTTAGACAAGAAGCAGAAATTCCTTGAACATGGTGTGGGCATTGCCCTTTCCCACTGGTTCTCAGGCTTGGTTTGAATATGAACAGGCAGGAGAGGAGAACTGCAATCAATATAAAATTTATCCCTTCATGAAAAAGTAGTTGGGTGATATGTTGTAGCCTGTGACTGTGTGGGATTATATTTGCACATCTCTAGTGCTTGCCAGTATACAGATGTCTATTTCAAGTGGTCTGTTTCCAAGGAATGCTGAGGAACATAGGACGGGCTGATGTGAATAGGTATTTACAATGAAGTCTTACGATAATGTTGTCTTCTACCTTCAAGCAGCCAGTCCTTACTGTGCGCTCTATTTTAAATATGCAAACAAGGAATAATGACATTTAACATGTATGTATACTGTATAAGACGTGTATATTGTACAAGAATTGTATGAGAATAAAAGATTATCTAGAGTTTGCTTTGAAAATATAAAAATGCTTTAAAGCTGCCTGAGAGAAAACTAACACGGAATTTAACAGCATTAAACCCAAACCCCAGAAATTTCCCTGACAAGGTGCAGTTAAGTAATATCATTCCAGCTTCCAAAATGAAGAGTGTATTTTGCATGGAAGATGAGGCAGCATGAACAGGAATCTTGCTGCCTGCTAGTCTGTCCCACACTAATAACTTCTGACTGTGCTACAAATTGCAACCAAATTGCATGGAGGGACAGTTCTCTCAAGGATATTAAGTTCCTTTATATTTTAGTGCCCAATATTGCAGAAAGTTTTAATCAGTTGGAGTCCACAGAATCAACCTCCAAATCTGTGAGAAAACAGGACGATTTTTTTCAATCACATAGAAACCAGAACACTTTCTGGATTATACAATAAAATTATATAACAGAAAATAATTTGATATGAATTCATATTCTGTAGGAAAGTAAAATAATAATAATAATAAGTTGTTTATTTTTTTGTATTCTTGCATCTCTTTCTTCTGTTCATGATAATGTGCCACTGCAAGCCTGCTGGTAATGTGAAACTTGCTGTCATTCCTTTCTCCCTTTAAAATAATTTGTGGTGAATTCATTTTTTTATCTAGCTATTGCAATACACTACTTGATAGTTTTTGCCATCAAGAAAGTAAGGATCAGAGAAACACAAAAATGTCAAACAGTAATTTTTCTCCTTTTCATTCCCCCACCCCTAAAATACCATTTCAACTCAAATGAAAAATTTTAGTGCAAACTAGTTTTGATGAAACTTCACTAGAGACGTTGATCAAGAGAGAGAAGTTGATACTGATGCAGCTTTTAACATAGGACCCACCACAAAAACTGTTCTATGCTAAATACAAATTCAAATACTTTTCTGACTTTTCTTATTGACTATCCTCAGACTGATTAATTAAGCACATTGAAAAGACTCAGTTCTGCCTCTTGCAGAAAATGATACCCTCAAAATTTTTACATTATTTATGAGATAGAATTGTTCCTTTTTAGTCCAGCACTAATAATGACTCTGGCTTTAGAAAATATTATTTGCCGTGAGGCTGCCACATGATGCTGCAGATGACTGAAAATGTGGTATATAAATTGTCTTGAAAAAAATATAGCTTAAAGTAAAGCAGTTTCTTTTTGAGCACTATGAAGCACGTGGACACCTCAACCAAAGAGAAATTTTAGCCAAAACGTTACAAACAGGCTAAATTCACCCTTCTCATGAACTCATTGTTCAAAGGACCCTTTCATGTTTTTATATTAAGTGCTTAGAATTCTTTGTATCAGAAACCTTGTATAAAGATTTTTGGTTTTTAAAAAGAGCCTTTCCAAGATTTCTGGGAGATTGCATAAGCAACATATCCAGTCCTCAGAACAATCCCATAAAATGAATAAACTTTGACATGCAAGTGTCCATCACATCTTGAAAGTGTTTAGCTGTTGAGAATAATTTGTAGAAGATTTTTTTATCATATGAAATGCTCGGCCTATTTTTTCAAATTTATATACATCAAATAAAAAGTGCCACATTTTGCTATTAGAAAAACTTCACAAAATAAAAATGAAGGTGTTTTGGAAGGCGAAAGTTTAGTTCTTTATGTTTGTATCAGTAAGAGCACTGAGTTCACAAAACAGATTTGCTGGAGCTCCAGTTAGGGTCGAAGGAAAACATCTGTGGGGGCCTGTGAAGCTTGTATTTACTAAAGGAGTATTCCCAAATCACAGTTCATCTACTTTCAAATCTTTATAGAAACATTAGGATCTAATATGTAATAAACAGAAAAGTGTATTTACTTGTCACAGATAAACTGAGGAACAAATGCCCAGGTTAGAAGCACCTAGAAGAAGCACCTATTTTGTGAAGATTTAGGTTTTGCAAATAGCTCTTAGAGGTTTTAAACCTTGTCTGAAAATGTCTTACCATGCTAGAATCATTCTTGAGTCTCTGAGCCAGTTTCTCAGATTTAAATGAGTATAATAGTCCAGTTGGACTTCTTAATAGGCTGCAAGAGAGTTTGCCTTTCCAGGGTCACAACCCTATTTATCTAAGATAATTTCCAGAACCTCAGTTTAATAAAGATCAGGGACTGCATAAGGTCAGTGAATACTGAAAGCAAAAGAGAAGCACACCTGGGAAGTGCCTGGTTCCTTATGCTCAGTGATAGTATTGTATAAAGTCCTTATATTTTATATTTATGTACTTCTTTATACTGCAGGGCTCCTGGAGTACTAAACAAAAAATAATGCTGGAACATATCATCATTGTTACAGAATCATTAAAGTTGGAAAAGACTCCTAAGATCATCAAAATCCTCTAAGATTAAGTACCCACTTATAGGGAAAACAATCCAGAAACCAGTTCTATAAATATAGATTCACGGATTAGAAATCTATTACACATGAAGAAACCTAACCCAATATTTTAATTCTTCTATCATGGAACCTCAGAGAACAAAAAAAAAGTGTCAAACAATATTTTTTCTCCTTTTCATTCCCCCACAACAGTTCAACTCAATGAAAAAACCATTTCAGATTTTGGGTTCCATGGTAGTACTTGTAGGCAGGTCTTTAAAAAAGTACTACATCTCTTTCCTCACAAACCTTAACGCTCATCTGAATGATCCTGTAAATATTACTTGCCTCAGGACAGCGGATGTGGCTAGAAACAACATACACCACCTCATCCCAAAGCAAAATACCTTGTTAGTCATTTGGAGTTTTCTTAAACAATATAAGCTTTTAATAATAAGTAGATTACCAAAAGTAAACACATAAACCATAAATTATTAAACATCTGAGCATAGACTTCAGATTCTATCTAGAAGCTTGGCAGAGCTCCTCTGCTATATTAGTTGCAGAGAGAACCAATGATTTAAACCAGTCCTGATCAGTTAGAAGCAGATTTTAGGTAATTCTTTGCTTTTTCTTATGACAGTATAGTGTTACTAGGCCTATGTAATTTCTCTAAAGAGCTATTTTTGCACCTATAAATTTTATCCAGGCAAATAAAAGACAAATTTTGTTACTTTTCTGGGAAACTCCTGTGTAACACAGCAACCTAGTCAGGGCAGTGACCATAAATCCTTTGGCAGTGGATCATAGTATTAATTCAGGTAAGCTCTCCTGGTCTTGTAGGGATGGAAGGACATCAGGACAAGTAGCTGCATGTGTTTCCTTGTCTGTTCAAATACACAGTGACTGTGTAACCAAATTGCAAATTCTGGGTGCATTGCAGTCATTGCACATCACTCTGTAGCTGATGTGTCTGATGCATATGGAATGTGTCTGGATGCACAGAACAAACAAAGATTCCTCATAAAGAAATGTCCGGTGTGTTGGATGAACCCAAAAATGTGAGATACAATGATTTGTGCATGTACACCTATCTCAGGCCAAGAAATTCTGACATAAATATTCAAACCTCTTGAGTATACCAAATAAATGGCAGTCATGGTCACTGTAAATTTGACATTTGTTGATGCATAGTATGGGCTTCTACTAAAACAAGAAGTCTCTCTATATTTTCCTTTTTTTCTTTCCCCCCCCCCCCCCTTTCTTTTTCTTCTATACCTAGGCCACTATATCTTATTTGGGTTCTTACAGCTTTGGTTTTATGTGAAATTTCAGTAGGAAATGCTAGCTCAACTCAGAAAAAGATGGCTCAGAGTTCTGGAGTGTTATTTGATAAAATTAAGAACCAATGAGAGATTAATAACTAAACCAAAGATTTTCATAAGACAAACAATGAGAATGCAGAAAAGGAAATGTTACTCTATATGAAATAATGACTGTCTTCAATGAACGGAACTCCTGTAACAGGATTTTCTCTAAATGGAAGAAAATCCTCCACCTCCCCTGACCTGTTGTTACAAGTTTAGAAAAATAAACTAGTTGCAAGATGAAGGTCAAAGATATAATAGGATATAAATGTCAAGGAGATGTTCAAAGGTTTGAGAGTTAAAATCCAAGGTAGCACTGACTATGGGTCTAAAGTAATTATTTTTTTATTCTATTTGTCTATGGCAGTAAAATGGTTTACCAAAATAATATTAGACTCTAACATGATGGCTTTCAAAAGAATTAAAAATTAAAAAAAAAAAAAGAAATCAATGAAGTAGCTAGTGTAATACATTTGACTCTAATATAATTAAGTTTCTTTCCACTAGGAAATCCACTAGAGGTTTGAATCAAAAAACTCTCAAAGTTCTTTCTGCGGGTCTCTGGCTATCTATTGTGACTATCAAGGGACGGTTTCCTCTATGGGCTAAAGGACTGAAATCTGCCTTAGGGAAGTCAGACTTTACCTTAAACTTTGATCTGCTTTAATCTTTCATCTCTGCTAGAAAAACAAAATCCTCAAAATGAAAACACAAACCAGAATCAGCTTTTGAATCAAAGCTCACTGTAGATAGGAAATAAGTAATAGACATTAAAAAACACATTGCCTTCAACTGTCCATAAAGGCAGCATGGCAGAGTCAGTAATCTCCCCTACTGTACAATTAATATCCTGAAGCTGCACCCCATTTGCTGTAACATTTTTCCAAAGCAAACACCTTAAGACTAGGAGTATTTTGTGTTCAGTGACTTTTGCAGACTTTTCTGGGTTTACCCTCATGTAAGGCAGCATTCTTTTCTGAATAGCTAGCTTAGTAAAATCAACAACATCTCTTAGCATGTTTTAGTGTACCTAAGAGGTATCCAGAGCGGATAACCATGAAAAATGGCTCCTATATATGATACTGAAGTTCAGGACCAATATATGGGAATAAATCGGCAGAATTAGGGGATACAAGCTCCTCTGAGCCTTGGCAGCAGCATTTAATGCCAGCTAAAAACACAACTGTGTGTTCAGAGTTAGTAAAAGCATGCTTTGGGAATTCAGCCAGAGACAAACCAATATGTGGGATCCCTATGGTCCTATCTTCTCTGAAGAGGCAGTGAAGTTTGTCAGTAGCTTAGAGAAGAGAAGGACTTTTTCATCAGACAGGCTACTATCTTATCAAGGATTCATGATGAGTCAGCTGAACTCCAAGGATCCAAACTACTTTGAAGATTATGGGTCAGGAGGGAGGAGAAAGAGAAAAAAAAAAAAAACAAAACACCAAACCCAGAGTACAAAGCTCTAGCTAGTTGTCTTCTGGCTAGGATTATATTGGATTTTTTTCCCAACTTCAATTCCTCTGTTTTCATCCAGGAGACAGTCTCTTAGGAGATCTTTGGCTTCATCATGATGGACTAACTGGTTTGGAAAACAGCAGATACATCAGGGTGTTCCTGCCATTCTCAGGGCAGCTAAAGCTTCGGACTTGAGCCACCTATCCATCCCATGTCAGTCCTGAAAAAGGAGAGAAGCAGCATGGATAAGCATACTATTTGGTAGAATGGGGTTTCTGGAAAAACATAAAATAACTGGCTCAATGACAGTATTTCTAAGAATTCCATATGGATATAAAAGCTCACTCCTCAGCCCAAGAAAGCACTTCTACAGTGAACAGAGGGAGGCCTGACACTACAAATGGGAACAAAATACTCCAAAATGAGACTATGAGATGGAATTTCCGCTGGAGTCTTTTGTCATTTATTTTGTATGGTCTAAATTAACCAATTAAACATTTCAGAAATAAAATTATTTGGCCTGTAAACTGTACAGAATAAGATGTTTGAATAGCTGGGTTCTATAAATCAACCTATGTAATATAAGACACTAGTCCTGTTTTTACCTACTCTTTCAAAGGATTAACAAGGAACTGGCAAGAAGAACAGTAATGTTGATATGAGCTTCCAGCTGGGATTGATTACAGGCTACAGCCTAATGTAGTAATGTTTTGTGCTAGCACAACAGTTTAACTAGAGAGTGCTCACAATACATATTCCCCACCTTCTGCCTCATAAGTGCTGATATATAGAAACCAGCTAATTTTGTTATGATTCTGACCTTTGATCTGTTAAATCCCCAAATTAATTATCTAGTGTGCACGTGATCTTTTACTGCTTAAATTAGGGTAAATTTGTAGAACAATCTCATGTTAATAGCTTGTTTCTAGGCAAGTCTTTTGCCCAACCTCCATCCTTACCCAAGCTTGAAGTGGAGAGCAAAGTGGACAGAATAGGCATAGAGAGAAGTTATAGGTGGTATTTCCTTACCAGTTCTAAAAAGGTTAAAATGATATCGTGGAACTTAAAATCAAGAATCACAGACAGTGATCAGGCTACTCTTCCTACAAATTACCCAGAGTAAACAGAGAAAAAGAAATATAAGATAATATCAGAAGTACAATTAATGGTTTGCTCAGTAGGCTGAATTATTTGAAAGTAGTTTTTACCAAGAGAGAAATTCTTGGGATGGAATCACAAGACAGGAAATGTGTTGTAAGATGTGTCAACAGAAACTGCAGTCTAGGACAATGAGGATCAACTGTTCTTGTCTAGTTATTAATATTTCTGGATATACTTTTTATATATGCTTTTAAGTAGTTGAGACTAAAATAATTTGTTCCTGAATATTTCTGATTTGGAGGAATTGCATGCTGTAAAGAAAATCACAGAAAATGCAGAACTCACATGAAAGTGCCAAAATAAAATTTTACATATAAGCAACAAAGTGTTTGTCATTATCATCATCGTGTGCACTGTGAAAATTAAAGATGACTTTAGGGTCAATTTCAGTTTGAATTCTTGTGTCACTGTAACTAAGTTTAGGCCTAATAGCAGCAAAAATGAAATTCAACCTTTTCTTCTGGAACTTAAGGTAGATACAGAATATAGAAAAGTCTTGAAATCCGTATCGGAAAAAAAAATACAAAAAGTGTAACTCTTCATGCTGATATTCTTTAGGATGTAAAATCCATTATTTTACTGTTAAAATTCCTCAAAAGAAAGTTTCATGGTTACAATTTGAACTGGTCTTGTCAATTCTGTCCACATATGTTAAATAAGTTTAAGAACATGTGTGGAATCAGTCAGGCAGTAAGGGTAGTTGAGCCTTTGGTTTATCTTTTCTCGAAGGAGCTAAGGCAGAGCTCATGCTCAGAGATACTCAGAGGTTTCTTGGGTTGTGTGGAGGTAGAATGCAGTGCAAAGTGAAACATAGAAGCCGAACACTGGAGTTATACTGTGTGTTGGACAGTTCAGGCTTGGCTGTTTCATTTCTGTTTAAGGGTTGCCTGACATATGTGAATCCATAGGATGCAATCCTACCTGAATAGAAGCACAGGCACTATTCCAGAGACATTCTAACAATCAAGTTTTTCCAGTCCATTAACAGACTTAAGCATTTACATAACCGTGTTCTCATGAATGTAAGTTTGAGCGGTTTTTGGAGGGAGAAAAAGTTAGCTATTAATATATCACGAACTGCATACATGACTTGGGTATAGTTGTAGGACTTTTCTGTATATTGTCTATCAATAAAGATATGTTTGTTCAGTAAAGTTTTATTTGTCAAGATATTAATGAAAACTTACTTGAAATAGAAGAAACAGCAAAGAAGGAAAATTGTATTGGGGATTTCTATATCTTCAAGAAATGTGAGGACCATCATCCTGTACAGAGATCCATTTAACAGTGACCACAGTGACACAGTGCTCTTAATTGAATTTCTTAAGGTGAATTGCAGGCCAAAAGGATTTTGAACATACTAGTTCTGAAATATACATGGGGACCTTACCACAACTTGACCGAACACTGATATTGAACATGTAACAGCACAAATTATTTAACATATGTGGTCATAATCTTTGCAAATATGATTCTGCAAAAATGAAAAATAGCAAAGACTGGTGTTTTCTTTAACAGTGGTAAAAGAAAATGGCATTCATAAATGCAGCCTTTACAACTAAGAATGCATATTTGAGAACACATGATGATTGTTGTAAGCAGAACTAGTTGGAAGAGGGAAACTATTCACATGATTATGTGCAGTTCTTCAACTAAGACATTTTAAAACTAGAAGAAAACACTTGATTTCTAGAACAGATCATCTATTTGGATGTTCTACATGAAACACACTTTAGGAACTTTGGAATTAATTCATGCTTTAAGGCTAATAGCTGCCACTGCGTTGGGGACTATTTTAAGGGAAAAATTCACAACAAAGACTTATAGTAGGGGGAACCATGACCCATGATAAATATTTTAGCTGAATATGCTTCTTGTCAACATGCAGGACATGATCAGATGCCTAGAAGTTTCTCTCCTCTCCTCTTGTCCTAACACAACCTAATGCATCAGGACTGAGTATTGGTTAGGGCCTCAAATTACTTCCATAATGTTAGAATATCAAGCACACTCTAGCTTGCGTTCCTGACAAAATTAAGGTTTTATGATGGCATTTTCTATCTGCTTGTCTGTCTTTCTATGGAAGAGCCATTCCTTTCTTCACTTTCTTTAGTTGAAGGAACCTGTTATTCACTTTCAACCAGAATTGACAGGGATCCAACCCAACAAATGAGGAGAGGATTTAAGAGAAGGGGAACGAAGAAATATGCTGGGTTGTCTGTGAGAAGCCTGTAACAAATCAGGCTTCATTAGTTGTTCTGCTTACAGAACAGCTTTTATTTTTTTTTTTTCCTGAAGTGATCTGTGGCCCCTCTATCCTTGAATCATATCTACGTACTTGTCTGACAATAAGTGCTTTCTGTTTACTATAGCATCAGAGCCAAGATAGTTAAGGACAAGAAAATTGGATTCTATTCTTCCTTATGAGTCACTAGTAAAAATGCCAACTATGTGAGTGTACAATCTTTAGTATCAAAGATAATAAAAGAGAAGGAAAACAACCATATTTTCACATTCCAGGCTGTGTATGCACTTCTGGAAGCCGAAACACATTTGTACGTATGGGATACAAATGGAATAAAATCCTCAGTGTCTTTTCTTTTCCAGACACTTGAAAATGCATGAAGTAGAACATTTAGCTATGCATATTAATGGCTGGACTGAACAGTCCTTCAGTGCTTTATAATAGTGGCATAATAGTCTACCTTAATAGCAACACAAAATGAGGAATATTGAAATAAAGGGGCTAGATGCCAGGTTAATATCAAGAGACTACACAGTACTAGTGCCACATGGCTTGCTCAACCACTGCAGACATTGAGTTTTGCTGGCAGGAGCATAGCAAGACTGGGCACTAAGATGGGACATTCCAAAGCTGAATCTGTTACTCTCTGAATGAATCATTACTTACAACTGGAAAGCTGTTAAAGAATAACTTAGCATCCATAGCTCATTAAAAGCATCTTCAAAGCGAATATTAATTACATCTTGGAAAATGTCAGGTTTTCAACAGTTGGAATGACAAAGTAGGCTAATTCGGTGGGGAGACTTATCTTGCCCACCAGCAACCAGCCTTCCGCTTATGTTCCTTTGGACATCTCTTGCTTTACTTTCTTGTTATTGCCAAGAAAACACTTCCATATTGCTGTACATACTGTACTGGACACTGCATGGCCATGTGCTGTTTTCAGAATAAGAAAAAAAGCCAATATCAAAGTAATTTTCCATACCTATTGCTTAAAAAAAAAAAAAAAAAAAAAAAAAAAAGAAGTTAGTTACTGAGTTTGGGTTGTACAGTACAGGAATTAGATCTCTACTATGACAAATTGGGGACTATGTGACATTTCTTAAATGGAAGTTCAGACTAAATGATAAGACCTTCTGGCCTTAAAAATATGTTATTCTATTTTAGTAATATTTATTAACATGTGTTACATTATGCAAAGTTATTCTGATCATGGGAAATTGCTTCTATTTCACCAGTATACAATTATCCAGTGAGGAAAAAAGACATCCAGTAAGAAAAAAAAATATGGAATGATCTTTACTATTTTGGGGAAAACTGTCTCTGAGGAATATATAATGAATAATCTCAGTTCTTGTGGTGTGCAACTTAGATGGGACCATGTCTAGGCTGGCAGCAAAATGCAGGACGTAGAATGTTGAAAAAAAATTTTACTCTGTAGGCTCCCAGAATACAGACTTAGAAATTTCTTAAAGTTCGTGGTTCATTTTATGATTAATAGAATTTAGGGTAATGCAAGCATTTGGGTCCATAGTCCTTTCACAGCTTCTGCTGCTGTCTTCTGTTCTTCATGAGAAACTCTGTTACAAAACCCTTCATCTGACCTCTTCTCATACAAACCAATACAGTCACAAAGACAGAAATCCCAGGTCCAACACTGGTTTATAGCAAATTTTATTAGTACCTTTATTTTACAGACCCACAGAAAAAAAAGGAAAAGTGAAGAGGAATTAAAGGGAAAAGTGCTGTTTTCCTAACCCCTAGCTAGAAAAAATGACATTACTTCTTTCACTCTGCTCCTATTTCTATTGAACGATTCGGATACTACTTTGCTGCTAAAATTGCTCCACTGTGCTCCACTCCAGAGTGCAGACATGTTTTTTATGTATGGAATTGTAACTGCAAAAGAGTTCACTGGGATACTGCAGCTTTTCTAGAGATTTTTGGCCACCTGCAAGGTAAAAGTCATTAAGCCAGTGAAAAAAGCCATGATCCATTCTTGTCATGTCCTCCAGAAGTTTCAGAATCCCTTTTCAAGAAAGTGGTTTTATGGAGGTACCAGGTGATGGAGTTACATGTTCTAATCTGCTAATTTGAAAGGCATGATGTGAAACTCATTCACCCTACCTCCTACCCCTTTTTTCTTAAGAGCAGGCATATATTCACTGCACCTAGAATAGAATGCAGCATTTATTTTCTCATACTAGGAATGACATATTACTTACAGTGTATTTCAGAAAGCATTCTCAAGGATTCTTCTTATTTCAGTCTTCAAAGCAACTACATAAATACTTTTAAGGAACAAGGCCATTAAAGAGTCTCAGGCCTTGGTTGAGGTTGGTTGGTTTGTTTGCTTCTTTTTAAAAAGAGAGATAATAGAGATAATAGAGAACTATGCCATTGTCTTAAATTGATATGGAAAGATGATAAATTGATATGAAAGGTGATAATTTTGAGTGGAAATTTTCCAAGAATTTTTGGAAGAAACATATGCATTTCATATGTATCAACATTTCTCTAATTTTCATGTATAAGACTGTTCAAAATTATTTATAATTTCTCATCATCCATGTCTAAGCAGCAACAGCATACCTGAAAATCCCACAAATTCTATTCACTTGAAAAGATGGGGAATACAGAAAACAGTTTTTTGATGCAGTCTGCCTCTGGACAGCCTGTCTCTGCTACCAAGGCTCTCCTCTCCTTGCTTCCTGAGCCAAGGAGCCCATCCCGGACTGAATGATTTTACTCTTGCTCAGGTAGAAAAAATGTATCCAAGGCCAACAGTAGCATTCTCCACCAAATTACTCACACAGCAAAGGTGTGATCCACCACCACAGAAGCAGGACAGCTGGAGGCAGTTAAGGGTAGCTCCTGCCCCAAGCATTAGCACCTCCTTGGTGATGGGACAAGAGCCCTGTGGGGACACTGGCCTTGGTGAAAAAGCCCAGCTTCTACAGAACTGGGCTGTAGCAAACTGGAGACCAGCCATGCTGTGGCATCTTTGGGGCAGAGATTTGTGGCCTCAGGAGGCTAACATGGTGTTCTGGGACATGGGCAAGGTAGGGGGCTGTTTGAGGGGGCTGGTCAGGGACATTCAGTGCTGGTGGTGCCCTCGGGGCCCTGATACCCTGTTAGGGAAAGGAGAGAGACCACTCTAATAGGGGCTGCACAGAAAAGACAAAGAGTACAGTCACTATTTCCAATACATTTTAATCAGTGAACCAGGTAATTTGTACCCAAATAGAGAGAAGATCCCATTATAACCAATAAACTATTACTAAAAACAAATACATTCCCAACGTGTATTTCTTGTTGCATTATAATAACATGAAAATGCAAGCAAAATGTACAAAAGGAAACAAAATCAACCTTCTTGCTGACAAGCCATTTCAAATAATATGTTTCTGGTTGATAACCTATCAGTAAAAGAAATGCTTCTACTCATGAACATAGTAGTTGGGTTTTTTGCAGCAGTTCCTTGACATGCATAGTGAAGCCATTCATTAAAAAGCAAACCAATAACAATGAAAAACTGTCATCAGCCCAAAACAGTAGAAATAGTTTTGAACTCATGGTGCTACATTAAAAATGTGAGTTCTTTTGAGATATGTGATGCTGCTGTTTCTCTGAAACTGCATGAGTTCAAAACTAGTTTCACTCAATTTAACTTCCTATTGATCCTTCGGAATTACAGATATTAAACACTTGGTTTCACAACAAACTTAATGAACAATTCTGAGTCTCTTTATGCACGGCCACTGGAAATGCATGGACCAGTTGGAATCAGAGATTACAGCAATGTCCCATTGGCCTGCAATTTTCTGGCAGCTGAGAGTCATTGCCTGGATATATATAATGACTTGTGCTTCAAGTTTTTCTCCTGAGAGCTGAAACTAAACTGGAAAATCCCAGCTTCAGAGGATAAACCTACTGAAATAAATAAATCTATTTCTGTGGGATGTATAAAGCTGTAAAGAGGTGTTCAGTCGAGAGGAGAGGCATTTATGTTAAGACCTTTGGGTAGATTTACTCTCTGAAGAAGAAAAAAAAATGATGAAATGGAAGATTTAAAGAGGTGAGATTGAATTTGTGCACAGTGTGAAAAAAGGGAACACTGAAAGCAGAAGGAGATGTTCAGGCTTTTTGAAACAGCATGGTGATGCTGCAAATTAGGATGATTTCTATTAAGCTAGAAATCTCTAAAGTCCCTTCCTTGAGTCCAAGTCCTAAGCTCACAATATACCCAAACTATTGAATCCTTAAGTCAAATGTCTGTGGCCACAGCTATGGTCAGAGGACTGTGAGAACCAGAAATAAGATGTCTGCTCATGGCTCAAAGGGTGTGCTCTTTGCTGGATGAAAAACTGTCTGGATGGCAATATTCAGTTGGCTACTGATCAGTGGTGGTGTTCTCCCAGGACTTGGTACTGGGGACAGTTCTGTTTAAAATCTTCATCAATGATTCAGACAAGGGGATCAAATGTACCCTCAGTCATCTTGCTAATGATACCAAATAGGGTGGGAGTGTTGATCTGCTGACGGGTAGGAATGCTCTGCTGAGGATTCTGGACAGGTTGGGCCAAGTCCAGTTGTACAAGATTCAGATGAAATGCTGGATCCTTGGTCCTTGGCTCACAACAACCCCGTGAAGTGCTACAGGCTTGGGGAATAGTGGCTGGAAAGCTACCTGGTGGAAAAGGGTCTAGGGGTGTCAGTCAAGAGCTGGCTGAACATAAGCCAGTAGTATGCCCAGGTGGCCAAGGAGACCAATGGCATCCTGGCTTGTATTAGAAATAGTGTGGCTAGCAAGATTAGGTCAGAGATTTTTCCCTCTGTACTTTGCACTGGTGAGACCACACCTTGAATCCTGTGTCCAGCTCTGGCCCTCTCACTTTGAGACATTGAGGTGCTGGAGTGTGTCTAGAGTGGTGAAAAGTTTAGAAAGTAAATCCTGTGAGGAGTGCCTGAGGGAGCTGGGGTTGTTTAGCCTGGAGAAAAAGAGGGTTAGGGGAGACCTTATTGCTTTTTACAACTACCTGAAAAGACGTTGTGGTGACCAAGAGTTGGTCTCTTCTCCTATGTAACAAGTGACAGAACAAGTAGAAATTAGCTCAAGTTCTTCCAGGGGAGGTTTAGGTTGGATATTAGGAAGAATTTCTTCACTGAAAGGGTGGTCAAGCATTGGAACAGGCTGCTCAGGGAAGTGGATGAATCACCAGCCCTGGAGGTATTTAAAAGATTTGTAGATGTGGCACTGAGGGACATGGTAGATTGTCAACATTAGTTTAATGGTTGAACTCAACAATCTTAAAGGTCATTTCCAATCTAAATGACTCTGTGATTCTTTGATTCTAGGATAGTTTCCCATCCATGTCTGATATGGAGTGTGGATGAAAGTCAACTGAAATTGAGGAGTGATTACAGAAGGTGCTTCCACCCTTCTTCCACCAAATGTGTTATTGCTTTCTGACTGACACCAGAGCCCAGTAGCAAGAAAGCTCTTCCTTTGCTCTCTTTCTAACTGGCTGTACTGGCGGCTCTGAAATTTATTACTGAGACATTATTTATATGTCTTTGAGTTGAAAACTTGTAGGTATGAGAAACTCCTCTCTGTGCCACCTATCTCCTACAAGGTCAGGTCCTTTCAAAGAGAAACACTTAACATGCTGATATTAGCTGTGAGAACCTAGTCCTGCAGGTGAGGTTGGTTACCATCCAGGTCAGTCTGTTGAAGTGTTGAAGAAGACACTCCAAGTTTCATCATGGATTCATTAATCCGAGACACAGAGTTTAGCCCTCTGTTACAGTTATTGTATATTCACCATAGAAATGGAAGGGTCGGCTGAATGTCCTGATATACAGGTGTGAATTTATGGTTATTCTGCAGGAGGACAACAACTGTGGGTTTTGTAGGGCATGAGCTATATAAACTCTTCTGTGGCCCTATCATGTACATGGGTTACCTAAATTGCTGCTGCTGAAGTACTGTTTCAGATTCTATTGACAATGTTAGACCTACCTTGCATAAACCTTGTTTCCATGTCTAAATGTGACTAGGGTTCAAAAAGTGAGGAATATTTTGTAATTGGAGGTAATCTTTTTGTAGTAGGAAAAAGAAAAAAAAAAAGGAGTCAGTCATATTAGACTAGTTTAAATGATCTGAAATGTTTTGAAATGGTCTAGTAAAGCCAGAAAATTTGTGAGGAAACTAAGTGCAGGAGATCGTGATATACCAGAACAGATTGTCTCAAAAAGCCACCAAAATTCTGTCTCTGGATGTTTTGAAAGACACATCAGAATAACAATTGTCAGGAACAGTTCAGGTATATCTGCCCTTGTCTCCAAATAGAGAAAAATCTAGATAATATCTCAAGATCTTTTCTACCCCTGTGTTCTTAAATTCCAGTTACTGGCTGCTATCAGTATTGCAAGATGTCTGTGTTGTCTCTTGCCTTCAGTGTAAGAAAAAATGTCTACATTGGGGGAAAACAAATTCCCCAAGTTATTTGACTGAACCAAGTAGACTTATTTTTGTGAGGTTCCTTGGGTTTCCCTGTGTAATTCTTGCTATCAAGTCAGTGGTGTCTAATGTAAGTCATTTGTGCTATCAAGGAAATATTTTCTGAGCTAACTGGAAGATAAGGAACTAAAACTAACAGATAATTTAAATAAAGACCCATAGTGATGGTCTAAAGGAGTATTTATCCTGATTTATGACAAAGTAACTGCACTTAGAATCTCATAGAAAATAGATACATAAACCCTAAGCATTAGCAATAAACATTTCTAGAATGATGTCATGATGTACCTTAATTTATATTTCTGGAAACTTTAACCTAAGACAGGACTAAAATTAGTTGGTCAGATTCTGATACCCTTACCTGAAACCTCACGTTGCTTTTCTTCAGGAGGTTCTACTTAAATGGGTGCTACCATTGTGGATTTGGTTGATAAAAAAAAATAAAAGGTAGGGTTAAAATAGGGTCAAGGAGTAGTTCAATAGGACTATCTTTTTTTTAAAGATGAACTGGTGGTTAGAGAATAGAGTGAGTTAACAGTGATCCTTCCTACCTGCACAAGCTACAACGGGACTCAGCTCCATTTATTATTCTGAAATAGCAGGTGCACCAAAACGAACTAGAGAATACCCCGTATATGTACTGCTTTTCATGTACTTTTTGTATAAAGAACAGATTGCCTTTATTGCTCCTGACCTTACATTTCTTTGTCAAACATATCAATCACTCTCCCTAACCTTTAATAGGAAAGGCTAAAGTTGTTTACTGCAGCAGTTCCTATTCACCACAAGGACACCACCTCCATTCTGAACCAGACAGATTTGCATACCTTCCACTGATTATCCAAAAAAGATTGCTTCTTCCCCTAAAATGTTTGTCCATTTTATACATTTTTTTCCCCAAGGAGGTCATTCATTTCCAGTGAGGTTAAATCCAAAAGTCAGCAATATTTGGCAGAGATTTATGTGGGAATGGATATGGGTCTGTACAGCTCTCAGACTGATTAAATAAAGAATGTCATGGGAGTAGTATGATAGTATAGCATACTCCAGTAAATGAAAGTAATGCATTAGAATGCAGCTTTAGGGTCTAATTTAAAAACATAATTCAGACACAGGCAGAAGCCTTTAAAATATTGGCAGATGTCTTCATACTGTATTTCATATAGAGGACAAAGTGGATTAAAGATAAATGTAATCCAAATAATGGTGCTGTTTCATTTATTTTTTCACTTATGTTTTATTTCTTTTAAAGAAATTCAATTTGTAGAGGATTGTTTTCTGGGTCTGCATATTTTTATGCAGATCCGCTTAAAAATATGAGCAGGGGAAAAAAAACCCATTCATTACAAAATGATGCTTTTCCTGAAACAGCCTATGGTAAGTCACAGGTTTTACTCAACCTAGGTGAAATAAATACTGTTGTTAAAAGGAGCATTTCAATAAGCAGGAACTTTGATTCCCCTCTTTCTGTATCCCATTCCCTTTCAATCTCGTTATATGTCAAGGTGATTAGGCTTAAATGGTTATTCTCACTTAGGATTCTCAACTTTTATTGTAGCCCATTGCTGAAGGACAGACAGGCTATTATTATCTCTGCTCCCTGTTATATTTTTCCCTGGTGACATTCTATCAGGTTGCTGCTTTTACAACATTCTTTTTCTTCCACCTTCCATGCACTGATTTAGAAGTCAAGAGGAAATGAATAAAGAGTCAAATGTGACTCAAATACATTGTTAAAGAGAGTGAAAGATTCAGAAAAAGTTGGCTGGAGGTTGTGACACATATTTATGTCCTCATATGTCTGAATAGGCAGACAATTGATCCTAAACAGAGACCTAGTTCCCCACTCATTTATATGCATTTGACTGGGTGGTTTTGTCATTGGGACACACTGCAGCATCCACCTCAGTGAGCACTTTTTTGATAAATCCAGAGTTGTGAGAGGATGAGAAGAAAAGTCATTTGTGTTTGTTTTGAGCTTGAGACACAGCTGAACAAGGTGAATAATAATAATGCAATGTTAAAACAATATTGACTGTATTCAGCATTTCAATTCCATTTTGATTGAGTTTTTTCAATCCCCTTAACTAAAATCTTGACATTAAAATCTCTGTATCTCTTCCATGGAAATAGGACTGGATTCTCCCAGCCTTTCACACTCATTACGCATGGGATTGGCTTGATTTTTGGAGGTAATGAGCACTTTGCACTTTCTTGAGATGTACTTCAGCTGCCAGTGTTCTCTACTTCAAAAGAACAAACACACAGCTGACTTAAAAATTACCTGTAGCACAAAAACCAAAGATATATCTTCTTTGAAGAAAGTTTATTAATGTTGTTTAAGCTAAACACCATTCATATTCAATTCCCCTTATTAGGTCAAAGTGGTCTTGGAGGCCAGCAGTCAGTCACACAAACTCTAGGAAACTCCAGATGAGAATTGCACTGGTTGTTCCTGTGCCCTCTTTCAGAAGATTTTAGTATTTAACGTAAATGCTAATTGGTCAAAACTCACTATAATTATTATCAAACCCCACCAGCTTTGCAGTTGTTTTTCAGCACACTGGTACAAACCATACTAGGTAATATTCCTGAGGGATTAGGGATGCAAGACTGGACACACCCCTTCTACATTTGCTGTAATTTGGAACCAAAAGTAGCAGTCACATTTTGAACTTCTAATTAAACTTTAAAGTAATTTTCTCATTTAGAAAAAAATTTCTCTTTTCCATATGTGCTTAAATAAAGACAGAACGGGATTGTTAGAAAGTAAAGCCTAACTCAGAAATAAATTTGGATGTTGAAGGAAATCCCGATTGAAGTTTCCTGCTGCCTGTTCTGCATGTAGAAGGTCCAGCTGCAGAGATCTCCTTGGATCTTAAAGTCATGGTAACATTGGTTGGAAGGAGGCTCTGTAAGCCATGTTTATTAAGGAAGCTTCTCTGTCCAGCCACCTAGGAACCACTCTGGCAGTCATTCTTGCTCCACCCCCAACACTCAGACCAGGTTTCCTTACCAACTTGAGCCTAAGTTTTCCATTGCAGAGCCTCAGACATCAGATCCTTAAAATAACTTAATGACAAATAACTAAACAACAAAATACGAGTTCAAGCTGGTGCCTCCGAGGAGGGACCCAGAACACAGAGAGGCCTGGGCTTTCATACCCTTACAGTCTAAGTGCAGGGGAAATTCTGGAGGTCTTTGGCTCCTGCCTTGTCTCTGAACGTCTGGTCCCCTTGCCAGGGCTGCAAGTCCCTGTGCCCTTTGTTATGCAAAGGGTCAGCAGTTCACTGCCTCTTACTTCAGCCTCAGGCTCCCACCCCCCAGAGCTCAACCTGCAACTCAGAGCTGCCTGCACTGAATGTATTCTTTAACAGTCTTCTCCAGACTTTTGTGTGAAGCAGGACTTTTGCCGCCTATATCAAATCAGTCATGGCCTTGCTTAGGAGAGTCTTGAAAATCTTCAGAAGCAGAGAACTGATCCATCATGAACTCAATAATTTAAAAGCAATGATTGTACTAAGTAAATACAATTGATAGCTAAGTTGACTATGTTTATAGTTCCAAATGACCAGGAACAATCCTTAAATCATAGGTTAGAAGACACAAAATGTTTGTGTCTTAGGCTAACTATAAGGAAGAAGTTACTGGGAGGGTGGTGAAAGACTGGCTCAGGTTTCCCAGGGAGGTGATGGATGTGCCATCCCTGGAATTATTCATGGTCTCACTGGACAGAGCCCTGAGTGACACGATCTAGTGGAAGGCGTCCCTGCTCATGGAGGGGCTTTGGAATAGGTGACCTTTAAAGGTCACTTCCAAGCCAAACAAAGCTATGATTCTACAATGCTTAGGCTAACTGGCACTGTGACGACTTCTCTCTTGCAACTGTATAAGGTGCTGCAGCGTGGCAGCCTGAAACAGAGAATGGTACAGATCCACCACTGTTGAATTTAAGGAGGTGACCTGTATGCAGCCTTGTTAAATGTGTGAAAGTAACAAAAAGTCAACAATTTGACAAAACTGCCAGGGTAAACATTTCTTTATATAGAGGTATTTCAGACAAAGTTAATGCTTAAAGATATTTTCTCTACCATTCTAAAATTTTTCAACGAAAATGGAAAACATTTTTAAAATTCTCCTTTGAGAAAACTGGAGAAAGTGAATAAAGAAGCCACTAAATAATGATAGGACTGGAACAAATGCTTTACAGTGGGAGATGTGGGGGAGCTTAATCTATTTAGTTCAACAAATGCATCAGTTATTGATTTAGGCTGTAGAATAGCCTAATTACTTTCATGTCAACAAAATATCTCATATTTCAGACGGTGTTGATATGGACACTGGAACAGATTGCCCAGGGAGGTGCCCTAACCCTGTCAGTGTTCAAAGCCAGGTTGGATAAGGCCTTGAGCAACCTGGTCTGGTGGAATCTGTCCCTGGCCTTGGTGGGGGAGGATGGTCGGATTGAGACCAGAGGACTTTTAGGGTTCATTCTGTAATAGGTTGAATTAAAACTTTGTATAAATAACTGGTTATAATTACATAAAAAAACCCCATTTCTTTACAAGGAAACAACACTATAACAAATTTAATCCTACAAGAGACAGCTCTACCGACAGCCTGAAGACACTCTTTTGACATGCTAATGGAGAGGCCAGAGTTACGGGAAGAGAG
>JAWWES010000115.1:99045555-99065621 GCA_035583135.1 Lophotriccus pileatus | reverse complement strand
TGTATACTAATAAATATTTCTTTATTATACTTTGATTATTTTGAGTATCTCGAATAATCTATATTAATCCATAACAATTCCAACCTCTTAACATTCTATGATCCTATGATAACTGAATAGACTTGAGAAAAAAACAAATCTGTACTTAAAGGCAGATTAATTAAATTTGGAAAAAAACAAATACATATAATAGTGATTAGTCCTTGGAAACAGCAAACAGAAGAAATGGTATAGCCTTAATTTTTTTACCTTTCAGATGAGGTTATGAACAGGGATAGATCCAGTCTCAGAGATGAATGAGTATAGATGTTTTTAATTCAAAAAGAGGAAAGGCAGAAAATGTGCATCTGAGAGACACATTTTTGTTACATTCAAGACTTCTTCGATGGCATGAGATACCAACCTTCACTTGCAATAGTTCTTTTTACCTTCAATATCTAATGTATATATTTTCATAATTGCATCAAAACAAATTAAAAAAAAAAGTTTTCAGAAATTCCCAAATGAATGCTCTATATGCCATCATTGCAACTTAAGTATCCTTATTCTTGGAACAAAACTCTTGGCAGTAGTTACTACGTACCTTACATTTGGTTTAAAACCTCTAGAGCTGCATATTTCCATGGCTGTAAATGTAATCCTACCCCTGGACATGATCAAATCCCTTATTGTCTCATGGTGAATCAGAGGCTTTGCCATCTTCAAAAGCATCAGTGGACTCTCTCACTGGGTTCAAGTGAGAGTGGTCCTTCAAGCCTGTTTTCCCTCTCTTGTGAGCAGTCTACTATGACCATAAACAAAGCACAAAAGGGTCCCTTACCTTTTCCAGCTTAGATTTGTTTGGGTTTTTTTTGTTGTTGTCTTTTTTTGTTTTGGTTTGTTTTTTGTTTTGTTTTTCTTTTTTTGCTGTTGGGTTTTCTTTGAGGGAAGGGGGGGGGCATATTTGTTTGGTTTTAAATCCCAAATATTACTGTAATAGTTGCATCTCTGAAAGTTCTCGGAGAAAAGCACCAGAAGTAGAATCATCTTGCAATGCTGAGAAACACTGTGTAGCAAATCTAAACATAAGGTGATCAATCCTACAGGTTTCAGAGTAAACCCTGGTTGCATTCCAGTTTAAATTCCATTGCACATCTCTCCTACCACAGCAGTGCCTGATTCGATTCTTGTATACACTCAGTGCTAAGGTGAACCAGAACCACAGTTTTGTTCCTCCATTAAAACTGAACAGGAAGCAGGCAGGACCACAGTGCCTAATGGTTCCCGGCCCTAATGATCACTTTGTGTGAATAGGGCTGTGGTGTGGTTGTGAAGGGAGCAGTCTCTTCCTGGATTTGGCCACAAACAAAACATAGAACGGACAAAAAGATTAATAGCATAAATATAACCCTGAAATAAAGGAGGGGATTGAAATATGGAAAATATAAAAATCCAATGTTTTTCAATCTGCTACAAAGGTTAAATTTTTGAAGATAATTTATTTCATAAATCACAATTGTCTTGTAATTTACAGCAGAATATTCTCCCTTAACATCCAAGTAGTTTTGGAAATTTTTTTTGTCTGTTTTACTTGACTGATATGGAAAACAAAAAAAAAGAATAATACTTTCTGGTTTTAGTGTGGATTTTTCAGTGTAGACTTTTCAGTGTGGAAGTCCTGGAAATGGAAGCCATATGCTATGTACCAAAACTATGGTAAATAAAAGCAATTAAAAGGTAGATTTTCCTGAAACATGTATATGTGTGGCGAGAAGAGGAGAGAACACATACTACACATGTACATATGGTGAGCTAGTGATTGATCTGAGTACCTGCCTAACAATGCTATCAAAAAAATCTGCAATGTGGCAGTATGGGGAAATTAATGAAAAAAGATAGTCTGGAAGAAACTGACTGAAGAAAACATAACTAATGAACAGAGAAAGGTGCTTCTGAAGGCAATGAGAGAAAGGCTGAATCTACAACAATCTTTAAATGCTAGAGCCTCATGGTGAACAGTTTATCTTGGTCTTTTCTGGGAAGAGATCTTGGCTTGGTTCTTACCCATGCTGCCTGAACAGTCTAGTGCAGGTAAATTGCAGCCCAGGTGTTTAAAATACTGCTACCCAGGCACACCATGAGCATGCTGATGCCAAGCTCTAGGTGAGCTAACAATTACAAAGCCAGAAGGCAGACCACAGGATTCCACTTAATCAAATCAGTTCTTGAACTCTACACTTCATAGAATACATATATATACACACACACACACACACACACACATGTATATGTACACAGAAATATTAAGGTATACATCAACCAAATGGTGTCTTGATAGCTCCAAGTCAGCCCCAAACTAAAACACCAACTTCTGGAAATACCTGGAACAGACATTTCTGCCAGGGCAAAAATTCTGCATTAGTTGTACCTATTTGCTTTTGGTTTATAACTCACTCCTCAGATGCATGTTTTGTTTAAGATTCATATCTGAATTTTGGATACTTGCATAGTATGATGTAGGGGATTTCAAGCACCTTTATCAGGTGCTGGTCATAGTGGGACCATATTAGAACCATTTACAGTCTGTAAAACTGTCCCTCTGTGTAAGGCCTTCATGTGGAAAATATAGACCTTCTCTCTGAAGACTTATAGTCTTAATCAACATGTTTTCAGGCAAGACTTTCAGATATACAATATTGAAAAATGTTAATGCTTCACATGAAGCTCCTGTGAACCACAAAACGCTTCCTTCAGGGTGTGTTTCAGCAAATGTTGACAGAATAGACACTTTATTCTGGATTGACAACAAATTTGGCTCTGTTATCTAGTTGTGAAAAAGTATAAGGGACTCAACCTGGCAACAAATTAGCTGAATGTAATGCAGTTTGACATTAACCTAACACAAAAATTACTTCATAAATTAAACAACTTGAGTTTCTCTCCCTTTAGGACAAGAAAAGAAAAATAATTAGGGAGCATTTCACTTGCAAGAACATCAATTACCATAAGCTACATGTGAAATGCTGCTGTCTTCGGATAAGGAGTTAATCTACTTTACTAAATAAAATGTGTCACCCTCACATAGCTGAATTATACAATTATGCACTTAAATTATATGTAACCAATGTATGCTGTAAGATTTACCTTCATAAATGCTTTGGAGAATTCTGAGAACAGAGTGAATTTATATTTATTGCTGTTATAATATATTGTTCAAGCAATTTAAAATTAAGTAAATGCAACACTGAACAAATCTCCTTCTATACATTTAAAAAAAGGAGGTCAGTATTTACAACATGACCTTTGTGAACAAAGAAAATATATCAGAAATTTTTGTGAACATATTATCATTTTAAATATGGAATTTAGCATAAATATTGAATGAACAGAACACATCTAATTCTATGAAAGTTATAGGTATAATAATTAAATATAAGATACCTTTTTTTAGTTACAGAACTGCTGAATGAAGGTAAGGATGTGGCATCCAGTTATGAAACTCCTTATATTTAAAAAGACATTGAATAAAATGAGGAGAAGGTAGGAGAAGGTTACAAAAAATGCATGATTCCAGAATGATCTATAGTTCTGTATCTGGTCAAGAGAACAGATATTAAAAGATCGTAGACAGGGGGTTTAGGATACTTCTTTTTTTTTTTTTTCATGAACAGGTTAGCCCTATAGTGAACTTCCAGAGCATACTGCAACATTTGAGAGCATCAATCACTGCATGTATTTTCATAGATTATACACAATTGTTCCAAATTTGAGTTTAAAGCTAGATTGCGTTTTAAATCAATATTTCTGTTTCTATGTTGGTTCTAAAATTAATAGGGAGGCTGAAATACTTTTTTCCTTCAGATATCTAAGTAAATTATCTGACTTTTGGCACATACATCTTGAAAAATTCTTACTCTGCTTGTTTCCCTATTGATCTCTAAGGGACAAATAATATCTATATCAGAAGGATGCTTGAATGCTCAGTATTTGAATGGGGTTTTGGAGACTAGTGAACATAAAGAGCTTAGGGGAAGAGAAACCATGAGATCTGATATTAAGGCTTGATCCTATAGTGTGACTTCCAGTATATCTTACAAAATCAATGTAATTTCAGTTTCCTGGAGCCTAACACCTAGTCCCCAGCTGAAACACTATTTATGTCCACTGAAAGTGTCCCTTTTGAGAAGATAAGCATCAGTCTTGATGGGGGCACCTTGGGAAACAGGTGTGATGGTCCACTACTACCCTCAGTAATTTGTTCCCAAAGTTAGTAATTTTGTTAAAAATGCAAGCCTAATTTTAATGTCAATTCATGTGCAATTCAGAAAACTGCTGTTTTTCTGTTATGTTTTCCTATCCTTCCAGTGGCCTGCATTTATCCCCGATTTCCATTTATCCTATGATTTCCACTTGTATGTAAAATTAATATATGTAAAATTAAGGGCTAGTTAAGTATGCTCTCTTTTATAGAGGCATGATTTTAAAGGAAAACAGTTGTAAGGGTGGACAATTTTTATTTTTCTTTTTTAAGTGAAAAACATAATAATCTAGGTTCTTTGTACTGTCATCGTAGACTTTGGTCTCTCTGGACATAGATCACAGATACCCAGCTCTCCCCACTGATAATAGAGAGACCTGACTTTGTAGTGGTGCCTAACTAAAGTATCAAAAGTCTTCTGGGATGAACACAACCAAGGATTGATGGTGAAGGACTTCCTGACTCAGATATTTCAGTTTTTACACGACTACATAGACAAATTGTTTGAACCAGCCCGAGCAGTATGAGAAGATCTGAGGACACACTGAATTTCTGCCTTGTCACCATACTCCTGTCAAGTTTTCAGGTATGGGAAAATTTTTATTGAATTATTTTTACATTTGGTTCCAGTTTGTTGATGAAACTGTTGAACGGTATCAGACACATTGCAGAGCCTTGTGGATGCTCACCAGAATATTTCACATGAACTGAAGCTTCCAACAACAGAATCTTCTTGAGCTCACGAGGAAAGTGTTAAGTGTTTTCTTTTAAAGAAAAGGAAAATTTATTAAAAAATTAAACTCCTTTTGATTTCAGACTATAATATATGATCTTTTAAAGTTCCTCAAATTTGTTTTAGAAATTATTGCTCCTGTAACAAGAATGAGTTATTTTTGTAAATTCTACAGAATGCATTTAATGTGTGGGTGTTCAACAAACCACACTGAAAGTGTGGTGATTTTTTTTTGTTTTTCTATAGTTAAGCCACATTAAATACTATGTGCCAAGTATTTTAAGAAATCAAGAGAGAAAAAAAATAGCAATTCTTCCCCCTCCTCCCCTCAAGTAAGTGATTAAACCTCTAGTATTTACTACATTCTCAAAGGCAACTGGCTGCCACAAAATAAACAAACAGCATCACCAGAAAGTCACATCTGCCCACTTTCAGCGTCAGACATTTGAGAGATGAAGGGCTAAATGCAGTCCATTTTGCTATCTTGCAGCTGGGCTTCCTATGATGAAATATCCATTGATCCATTCTATTTTATTGGCTTTAGATGAGTTTTTCCTGCTATGGCAGTAGGAAGCCTCTTGTGGTATATAATTCAATCACTGTATTGGAAAAAAAATTCACATACTTTGTAGTTTTCTGTCCTTGATATTCTCCACATGTTTAGAGCATTGAACAGCTGGGGCCATAGAAAACATTTAGAAATCACATTCTTTTATGTAGATCAATCATTTTTGTATACATTGCACCAGGCAAATGAAAATTGTTCATTTACATGTCAGTGGGAGTTTGATGTCTTAAAACAATCTTTCAGACATTAGTGTGGGGCAGTGTTTGTTTTCCTTTGGAAAAAATGGAACTATACGTTCAGGAATGAAGCTCTGAAATTGATTGAGGATTGAGAAATGAAATACATAAACCAGTAATCTCTTCCCCCATAATAGTATCTGTGACTTAAGACTGAGAAACATAAATTCCTTCATCTAATGTTATTTGAGGGGACTTAAACAAGGTCAGAAAGAGTGTGATATACAGTATAGACTATGCTAAACAGATGCTGTGAGTTAGCAATTAAAGAGTAATTATAACAGAGGATTACGGAAACTATGAAATGCCTTGTATCATGATTTTTCCCTCATAATTGTGACTCTCTCTCTCACCATCCCAGCACCTTTTCTGGTAGAAGGACTTATCATGAGTTGCTTTAAGAGGAGAAAAGCTTTCTTCTAAGTTATCTCATATCACAGCAATACATGATAAGAAGTCACTTCAGGATGTTTATGTTGTGCAGCTGCAGTTGCAATCATGGAACCATTGTACTGAATAAGTTCCTTAAATGTCTTGCCAGGGCTGACGTGCCAATGTCTTTTACAGGTCAACTGGAGAGTTTAGCTACTCCTCAAGTCTTGAAGATCACCAGTGGCACATTCCCTGATGGCTAAAAAACTTCTAAAGAGAACTATATCTGAAGATGTGACTAACCTGGAATCACTTAATGTATCAGACTTTGATTTCCTTCAGTCCCCCATATTAAAAAAGAAAGATTATTTTTGCCATGTGCTGGCAAGGTGTTGGCAAGGACAATGCAATGAAGAGAGGAGGACCAAAGACAAATACAAAGTGAAGGCTGTCTTAGTTTAACAGGTTTTTTGTGTCAGCTGCCTTCTTTTTCATTAGCACCCAGAAAACATCTCCCTCCTTCTTAAAAGGGAGACCACCAATCTCTCTGTACATAATTGGTGTATCCTAGCAAGCAGCATATGAAAAGACAGGATATGAAAAGGATATGAAAATGTAAGCAAAAAAAAAAGCAAATTGTAGACACAGTCAGGTTTAAGACCAACTACACTCAGAGCAATTGATATGGTGGATATACACAGACGTTTGGGTCACGAGTACATATGCTGTATTTACAGATGTTAGTGACATAGGAAAAGGGTATTGATTTCCAAAATGTTTTTTACTGACCTCAAGGAAAGGCTAATGGAAACAGGAATAGTACAGATCCACAGTGAAAAACAGATTCTGAAAAAAAACACATAGTAAGTATTAGAAATCTGAGGCACTAAAGATTTCATTACAACTGAAAAATATTCTCTATTTCTAACAACAGTTCTAAGCACTATACAGAGAACTGCCAGCAGTGGAAACAAATAGGTTTAGTTGTCAGAATAATGGATAGTGAAAACTAGAAGTGCCAACAAACAGGGTTATTGACTCAGGATAAAACTGTGAAAATCTTTTCTCTCTCTCAATATATTTATTTCCCCTGAGTTCACTCTTACTTTCTCTGTGAAGTCAAAAGCAATGAATTTTCCTGATTTCTAGCCTAAACAATGTGACATAGGAATGGAGATTTCAAAGCCTGCTTTACTTTGCTAAAAATATTCTTTGGAGTCCTAGATTTCAGGTGAGAAAGAACCATTCTGGCCATCTAACCTTATCTCCTGAAGAACTGCAGCCTAATTGCTATGTCACACCCACACTTTCCTTGTAAAATCTATTAAAATTAATCTGTCTGAGATGTGGATGTTGCAATGTGTTTCAGTGATGGGTGATCTTTTGACTTTGAAAAAGCCCCAAACTACTGGTCAAAACTCTGTAGTCAGTTATCTATAGGAAACACTTTTCATTTTGAGTGGTCTTCATGACAGTTAAAGGAACTTTGAGAATGCACAGAGGTTCTTTTCATCAGCATGGATAAAGATTTGAGACTACTCAAGTTTAAGCAAAATCTGATTGGCCATCACTCTCATGGTAGCAGTAGTGGTAGGTTTCAAGATTTTCTTCTCAACTGCATGCCCTCTGCACATTCAGAATATAAATGTAGGTGCCTTCAGAGGTTTTTAGTCCTAGGAAGAATAGGGATGGATTTATCAAACATTTGGAAGGGGTTCAAGGAAACTGAGAACAAATTTAAGTGAAAAAAGCTCCTACACCATTTTTAAATATATGAGTCTATGTGGACTGGTACAGACAGGTCCACTTCACACTGTTTATGTTCCACATGAGTCAAGCAAGAGATAACTCCAGCCCAGAAGACATTTACCAACATTAAAAAAATACTATGTAAAATCTGATATGTCCTCCTACATGACTTAAAGAGCTAAAAACCCCTGTTTGTTCAGCAGAGTAGTGCAAAGGTGGGCACCGTAGCCAGGTGGATAGGATGGCTATGTGGATTCCAGACTGAAACTGGCACCTGTCCAGACTGGTTGCAGCAGAGGAGCTCAGGCTTGTCTGCACTGGTCCAGACAGAGATTCTCATAGTTGCATGGCTTTTGAGAAGCGAATGGTGCTCTTGAGACTATGCAGAAGGTTTGTATTTCACTCTGTACTGTGTCATCAAACTGTTACTGAAACCTGTGCAGAATACCATCATTCTCTGACTCCCATTTTGCAGGAACTCCTGGTTTCATCTGTTGTTTATGCTTAAATCATGTGAGTCAGTACCTTCTCAAAACTCATGTGTCTACAATTCCCATGGAAGAGGGAGAAGTGGGATTATGGCTTGGGGTTTGCAGCGTATGCCTAATCAATAATGATTTATGCTAATGAGATAGTAGTTCTTGAACTAGTTGAAAGCAGAGTTTAAAAAATCCCTGACTTTTTAAAAAATTCAAGACTTTTTGGCAGAAATGTTTAATGTTTTCAAGAAGTAAAAAGATATTCATGGACCTCAATTCTAAACTAGAAAGTATGTCTTGCCTGACACCAAATCATAGAACTCTAGCTGATACCAGACTATTGATGAGAATATTTATTTTCCTCAGCCCATAAAAGCTAGCAAAATGTTGCAGGGAACACATCTGAACTGGTATAAAAGAAGACTGAATGACACCAAGGTCTCTGAAATTCCTAATCACTATAATTCTGTGATTTGAGTTAAGATCGTTTGCCACTAAATACCAAATACTTTAACATTTTTTCCATTTTGGGACATTATGAAAAACATTCTTGTTTTAATACCTATGTAAGCACTGATTTTTACAGATGTCTTCTAAGATGTATAATAAACACAGTAGCTACAAATTAGCATATTGTGCATACATTGCTTTGTGTGCTTTCTGGAAGGGGTCCAAGGATGACTGACTAACACATGAGATGTTTCCTCTTCACAACATTAGCACGAAGTCAACACCTGCAGTGATGTAAGCCCATGACTCACCTGCTTGAATGGAGGTCTCTTTAGGATCAACTGTTGTGTGCAGAATACATCTGCAACATCCAAATAAATGAGCCCTTCTAAAGTAAGTCAGCACTAACCCTGTTTAAAATGCAAGGCCCTTGTGAAGGCTGAGGTGAAGCAGCTGGCTAGCAGCTTTTGTGAGTCATTTTAAAAAGCCACTCTCACAGCTGGAGAGAAAATAGCCCTGGCAGCACTGGCAATCCATTATGAAATGCAAAAAGTCCTTCTCTGGGCGGAAGGAAAACTTCACCCAGCTGTCAAGTGTCTGAAATGTTGGGGGAAAAGTGCGCGCATGCACATACACATGACCCTGCTTGCAATGGGAGGCATCCAGGGGCCACATTAGATAAGATTGAATCTCCTCTGAGATCGAAAAAAAATGTGGGCATGAGTTCACTTTTTAGAAATGAGTAAGGGTTTTGATGAATGGAGATATCAAGCAC
Organism: Lophotriccus pileatus; assembly: GCA_035583135.1. Classification (NCBI taxonomy): domain Eukaryota; kingdom Metazoa; phylum Chordata; class Aves; order Passeriformes; family Tyrannidae; genus Lophotriccus; species Lophotriccus pileatus. The sequence continues at coordinate 99,056,022 of JAWWES010000115.1, read as the reverse complement.
TTTCATCTGGGAAAGGCTGGCCTGCAAGTGTCTTTTCTGATTTAAATCCTCCCTTTCAACACACCTCTGTCAAAAAAACACTTGACCTCTGCTTACATTGTAGTCCAGCTGTATCGATCTGAAAGTTTCATATAGCAGAGAAAGGAAAATCTAAGTTGCAGAATAATCAATCCCTAATCTCATCTTTTTCCATTTGGCAAACATGAAATGTAGTTAGTGAGTGGCATCTAAATGTAAATCAATTTAAAACAAAACATGCTGACGCTGCATATTTGCAGTGTAATAAAAGATGAGTAATTTAGACGACTCTGGAGAATAAAGCAAGGATGAGTTCCAGTAGAAAGATGTGGAGAAAGATGCCATGCATAGCTGTGCAGCCCGACAGGATTCCACGGGAATGTAATTTGCAGACCAATGAGAAATGGGATCTTTAGAGGTGAGGTTCAAACGTAGGCTTTCTGAACTTCTTTCTGCTGTTCACCTTATTTACAGCCACACAAAAGGCAGCCTGGGGAGTATTTTAATGGATCAGTACTGACATCTAGCGTCAATGCAAACTGATCCTGCACAGCTGTCCCGCTGGGAAGCCAAAATAACCTGCCTCAGGCAGCAGTCCCTACTATTGGCCCCCTTCTATGATTAGACAGCAGCACCACATCACTTTGCTTATGCATCCAGTGATGCCAAATGTAGGCCTAACTGATGGCTCAGAACTTGTAAAAACTCCTTGGAATTTTAGAGAAACAATTTTCGAGTTTCTGTGGCTTTCTTTTTGAGAAGGATTAGCACACAGAGACAGCCAAGGACTCTAAATTTTAACTAAAGGTTCAAATTATATATCCTGAAATGCTGGCTTTTGGATAACATGTGACCAGAGATGTTACTGTGTTTAAATAAAAACTATTGGGTAGAACAATAGCTTTATTATCTGCATAACTGGAAGTTATGCATGATTGTTTCTGAAAAAAAATTATTAATTTCAGTTTTTTACTGTTCCAGAAACTGGAGGAGATACAGAGGAGGATTTCTGTCATTATAAAGGACTGAAAAACAAACTTTATCATGAAAAACCTAAAGAGATCAGTCTGTTTGCCTTAGCAAAGGGAGAGGAGTCAAAGTTTATGACAACATATATCTATATGAAGAAAAGTAACATAATAGCAAAGAGCTCTTTAAACTGCTAGACTGAAATATAAAAAGATGTAGTGACTGGCAAGCAAAAGAAGAAAAATTTAGAGCTGAAATGAAACAAAAGATTTTTTACTAATAAAAGAAATAAACCCTTAAAAGAATTGATGAAGGCTTGTGGCAGAGTTTCTATTTCTGGGGCATTTTAAATCAAAATAGGAAATTTTCTAAGAGAAAACAGTTATTGGGGCAGATTGTGTCCATTCTTGGAGATTTTCAAGCCATGAAGAACCTGGTTTGATTTTATGCATAATCTTGCTTTGAGCAGGTGTTTAGACAAGAAACCTCCTTAAGATCCTTCCAACCTGATTTATTCTTCTATGCTATGACCTTATGATGTAAATCAAGGAAGTCTGGGATCCTACGGCAAGTCAGTCTAGACAACTTTAAGATTCTAATCTCTATAATCTATAAAATGATCCAAGAAGGAAATACTGCTTCACAAAAATTGCCTTTGAACATTTCCCAAATGCATGTTTTTCCATATAATTTTTGTTTTTAAACAAATAAAGATAGACATAAGGAGAAAACTGTAATTTCCTGGTGCACATTCAAAATCAATGAGAACTCATCAATATAGAGATTACCAATTCAAACACAGAATCACAGGACAGGTGAGCTTGTAAGAGACTTCTGTGAGGTTGGAAGGGACCAGAAGTCACCGAGTTAAACCCTTTTGCTCAAGCAGGGCCACCAAGGGTTGGTTGCCCAAATCTGTGTCCAGAAAGCTTTTGACTGTGTCCAAGTATCAAGCCTCCACAATCTCTTCGGGCAGCCTGTACAAGTGCTCAGTCACCATCACAGTAACAAACTGTTTGATGATGTTAAGTCTCTAATATTCCTGGAAATGGTTTCCAGAGTTAGCAGCTCCATCAGCAGACCTCCAAGATCATGAAGCCCATCAACCCAGCACTGCCAAGTCCACCACTAAACCATGTCCCCAAGTGCATATTTTTCGAATACCTCCCAGGGTGGTGACTCAACCTCTTCCCTGGGCAACCTATTCTAGTGCTTGATGACCCTGTCAGTGAAGAAATTTTTCCTAATATCTGATCTAAACTTTCCCTGGCACAACTTAAGATGGCTTCCTCTCATCCTATCACTTGTTATCTAGGAGAAGAAATTGACTCCCAGCTCTTTACAATTTTCTTTCAGGAGGTTGCAGAGTGCAGTTGAAGACCATAGGGAAACATAACCTGTCAACATGAAGGCTTGGTTGATTTCTGTGATTAAAATAAAAGAGTTATAGAACTGTACCTTCTAAAGCAGAAACACTTATACTTCTAAAAAACTTGTTGCATAACTTATTTCTTTTCTGCAGACAATAATTCCATCATATGAAGAGCTGCTAGACCAAATAGCTTTGTTGACCCTTGATGATAGCTGATGTCATACCATACAATAGTGATGTAATGTAGCTAAAGCCGTATCTCTATGTATAGAAAACTAGCACTGAAGTATAGTCACTATGGGCAGTGATACTCTGTTGGAAGAAAACAGGCCTAAAGTCTAAACCAGACAAAAGGATTTGAAAACAGGATTGCCTGGCTCCTAACTTAGTATCAGCCTGAAGACATGTTAGGACAGGAACAATATCCTGTTGCTGTCTTCTGTAAATCTGACTTTAACTGCAAGTGTTTGACTAGCTCTAGTCATTCCATAGAGGATGGACATGAGTGTGGTAAACATGAGGCAATTTTCTCTCATTTCTCTCTAAACTGAGAGAAAGAATGTTTATGTATCAAGACAAGTACTATCCCAGCAGGTTGGATGGTCCAAGGCAATGAGCATCATTTGAAATCCAAAGAAGTCCCAGTAGTTGCTGCTTGTTGTCATTTTGGGTCCAGATTATTGTTAGATTATATTCAGGTAGGTCCTTACATGGACATACCAGCACTAGAAGACATGCTCAAGGGATTGGGAGTCCAACTGCAGCATGAGGCTGAGCAGGATTACCTGAGCAGCACTGTCTCCTGTGAGAAATGGAGAAAGAAATTTTCAAATCAAGTTTTCTCTTTTTCAGGAAGGCTTTGGACCCAGCTGGATGCTGTAAAGTCAAGGCACAGCGTAGCCCTATGGCTCCCCGGGGCCAAATCAGTGGGGACATCAGAGGCATTGGGACAGGGATAGGATTAGGATCAGTGGGGCCATGGCTGGGATGGACCAGGTCAATCAGGGCCTGACATAGGAACTACCTGATGGAGCAAGAACAGCCATCCTTTGCCCTCAGACAGGTTCAGGGAACAGGTCTAGTGGGGTTCAGGTGTCCAGGTTGGACAGCTGACCTCTCTCAGTTTCTCTTCTTTTTTTCCTTTCTTTTTTTCTTCCCCTTTTTTTTTTTTTAATTTTTTTAAAATTTTAATTTTATTTTATTATTTTATTTTATTTTATTCCTATTCCAACAAGAATAAATATCAGTGACCCAATATAGATGTCTTCATTTCCCTCAACACCCCTGGGGTCACTAGGAATGGAGGACTGGTCAGGGGCCTGCAAGCTGAAGCCTGGGGCAGGGAAAGGACACAGAGGAAATAGCAAAACAGGACTAAAAAGTTATCAAGATCATCTTTAAAGATTTAAGATTTTTTAATTTTTTTTTTTTTTTTTGCCTGTTTCCTTTGACATGAGGTCTGGGGAAACAGAAGAAAAGGGAAGAGATGAAAATAAAGCTTACTTTATTTCCACTTACAAGACTGGAAGGGAAAGAGAGGTATTTGGAAAGAGACTGGAAAAACTCATAAGTAACACTCTCTTTGAAATATTAGAGCTGCTTTGTCTAAAAAGATTGGCATAGAGAATGGAAATAAAATCAAAATGAAAGCCTTTTTACATATCCTATTATTTCATATATTTAGCTGTAAGACTTCAAAATGAAATAGCCCAAAGAAAATATGTTGGTAGAGTATTTCATAAGGTTTAACAGCAACAGAAAGGATCTGAATGATTCAAAAAGCTTATATAACTGTTTTGTTTTATTCATTTACATAAATCACATTTACCGTAGGTGTTTTATTCAAAATAAAGTTTTGGGAAAATAAATTGAACAGATGAACCTAGGCAAACCTGGTGATTTTTTCATGAGTAGTGTTTGATGATAAAAGCATAAAAGCATAATGTGGTATCATTTCACCAAGGCACAATATGGATCATCCATATGGAGCAGAAGTTGATAACACTGCAAAGAAGCAAAAATAAACAGAACAGATGTACTTGTAAAATCAAGTCTGCACCCACCCTGAGTACCTGTTTCTTTGTGCAGAAACTTCTTCTTCAAGTTTTGTTGGATGACTCTGTCCTACAGTGTAGCTGGAACAGGAAATAGCTCATGTATGCTTTACTGAGCATTTTGGCTTTTTTGTCTGACCATTGTGGAGAACAGAGCTCTCACAGCCCCAGTGTGGATATCTGTTTGCTCCTCCTGGTGCTAAGGAAGATGACAACATTCTATTTTCTATCATTCCTCTGCAGCCTTTGTGTGAAAGGGCAACCTTTATCAGATTCAAACTGCCTTAGACCTCAGGTACTGCTTTGGCTGAGTAAGAACACATCTCTCAAAATGCACTGCATGGTGTGGAGCCATGTGGTGCCTCCTGGGGTACAAGAAGCTCTGCTTGGTCTAACTTCTTGGAAATACCAAAAGTTTTCAAACCATTGCTTCCGATGTCCTAGAGAAAATGAAACAGTTTCTGTTCTCTTGTGAAATGTTTACCTGTGTTTTCCTCTCAGCAAAGAAAACAGCAATTACTTGTACAAAATAATTCCAGCCCTTGTGCCACAGTGTGTCTCCCATGCACCTAAGCACACAGAGCAGTTCTGCTGAGGTCTCCATGTGCTGTGTATGGATAACGAAAACAGCCGGGCAAGACTCTCTTTTGACCTGGTTGGGTATTATCATGGCTCAGTATTGGCTTTGTGGTTATGCATATCCAATCACTAATGCTTCCTAGCTGACACTGAGGTTTATTACTCCGCTATGTATCAGCTGCACCACCAATAGTTTTTTAGTCTTCCATATCCTTTACTTGAAAAACACTTGAAAATGCCCCCTTCCACTCTCTTTCTTACAGGTCCACATTGCTATTCCTTTAAATGCTAATGTATTTATAAGCATGCTGTGCCATTAAAACATACACCACAGTACTTGAAATAAAGTGACTGCGAGCTCTGTTGTGTGTTTATAAATGCATCAGAAAGTACTTAAAATTATATGAAAAGCACTCAGTTGTTGTTTTCTTCTTTTTTAAAGCCCATCTTCCTTATTCCATCAGTAAAACAAGACAGATGTGAAACAGTAGCTCAGCAATTTGGTGGAATGAGCACTTATGAACCAGAATTTTAAGAAGTGGGCACACAGGAATAGGTTCTTTATGCCCTAGGAAGGCAGATCATGTGGTCAACATCTGGAAGATACCATACATGGACTCTGATTTAATAAAGTAGTCACCCATCTGCTGCCTTCTCAGAGTGAGGAGAATAAATAGCATGCCACATCCCACACACTCCAGCTGTCCCCAGCATCCAGTGCTCTGCAGTTCTGCTAAAAATAAAAAAGAAACTTTACTGTATTTCAACAAAGATTGCTAGACAAAAAAAGAGGGAGACAGTGTGCACTAAAGAGAGCTGTTTAAGAGTGCCTGAAAGCACTTCAAAGTGAAGAAGAAAGTTGTTTTTTGTTTACAAGGTAAATATGAGGGAACATTGTGCTGCTGCAGCAAAGAGAACCAACAGGACTTTAGGTTGCATCAAAAAGATCATCTCAAGCAGAGACAAAGTCATTCTTTCATTCTACTCAGCACTTGTCAGACCACACCTGGAACACTTAGTTCAGTTTTGGTCCCACCATACAAAAAACAGGATGTGAACAGGCTGGAAAGGGTCCAGAGGAGGGTCACAGAGATATCGAAGGATGACATATGAAGAAAGGCTGAGAGATATGGGTTTGTTCATCCTTGAGAAAAGAAGGCTTAGGGATTACCATGTTCCAGTGTTTAAAGGATGGCTACAAAAAAGATTCCTGTTTTCCAAGGAGTCATATGGAAAAGACAAGGGGTAATGGATACAAGTTACTTCTGGGGAGAATCCCAATTGGACACAAGAGGAAAATGTTTCATAATCAAAACAATCAGTCGCTGGATAGTCATCACAATGAAGTGGTGGATTCCCCAACATTGGACACTTTTAAGATGCAGCTGAGTCATCTTATCTAGACCACTGTAGTGGGTTTCTGTGGCTAGGTTTTGGTAGCAGTGGGGAGCTTCTGTTACCTCCTGAGGGATGGCAGTGGTTGTCACTAGGACACACCACCGGATAACTGCAGAGTAGACTCCAACACATGCAGAACTAGAAGAACATAGACAGGATGGCCTTTCATTTCCTAGATAAATACTTTAGCTTCTAGACTATGCATGATAGATAGGTAGGTAGTGCCTCCAAAAAACGGTATCACATGAAGATGATCACAATCCTGTATGTCCATTGCCTTTGCAGCTTTACTAGGGATGGAATTCAGATTCCTAACTGTCTTCATCTATTTATTGCTTGAATGCTTATCCTTTATTTCCTAGGAGAGATGCTTTGGACAAATAAAAACAATTAAACTTAAATACAACAGGAACATTTAAGCTGAAGATAAGGAAAGCTATTAAGTTCAGTGTAAACCCAAAAAGTAGGTTTCCTGGAGTGCTGCATGGACTTAAATGAGAATGTAAATCTAACACAGGTGGATTTCTAAGAATCTGACCCCTTATTCACACTTTATAATTATTATGATGATGTAATGGAAAATAGGATTTCATTGTCCAAGACGACATGTAACTCCAGTGGAAGAAAAACAACTAAGCTTCTGACAGATGTTTAGAGGATTCTCAGCCTTGTACAAACAAGTTATTATTGGCATTGTCTAAATGTATTCATATGCCACTCTTGAAGTGTGAACACCCTTGCTAGAATTAGCATTACTCAGAAGCATATACATGAGGGTAATTAAGAGACCCTACCTATTTACCTTCGAGTCTTCCTTACCAGGTCATTTATCGCTTTCTCCAGTTCTACTTAACATCAGACATACAAAAAGTATCATCTGAACTTTGTGCATTCGGTATCTTAAAGGATTTCTTTTAGCAGCAAAGATATTTGCCATCTGATGAACCTCCATATGCACAAAATTATAATTAAATTGCCCTTGGTCTCTTTCATTCTTTTTGTCAGAATGTTCTCTGAAACAGCAGTAGAGTGTGTTATAAACTTGGATTTTATTAAAATAATTAGTTTGGGTTTTTTTGTTTTGTTTTGTTTTGTTTTGTTTTCTACACTTCCACTAAAGAAGTAGCACAATGAACACCATTCTAGGCTGTTTTTAAGTTCACAAGAAGTAAACGTTACAGTAGAGTAAAATTCACTTGCAGTTATTCAATTAATTCATATTCTAAAAGTCTTATTCCTAATTCTCTATTTTGAACCTTAGCACTGCACAAATTCCTTTCAGAGATCCCATTGCATCTTTGAAAGCAGGGTATAGTTGGAAATAGGTTTCTGCCCTGAGGAAAACCTGAAACTCCTCTGTGAATTATCAATATACTATATTGTGTGGCCCTAAAATATAAAGTAGATTATATAATGGTACTTGACGTAGAGACTTCAGTCCTGGCAATGAAAGCTGAATGAAGAATTCATCCAAGTGATTTATTCAGTTACATGGCCCTCCATCTCTGCTCAGAGAATACAAATGAGTAGAGGTGTATATTGATTTCCCATTGTCTTTTACTTTGGAGACTGATTGTGATCAGCATGAGATAAGTATTTTTTACTCAGTGTTTGAAATCTGAGTCATGCTGACTTTATCAGAAAAATCATAAAGCATTGTTTCTCTCCTTGTCCCTGGGAATGCTGCTTTTATAACCTAGAGGGCAACATAATAAAACCATTTTTTTTCTTTCTTATAGGCAAATCAATATAACAACAAAGATATTTCAGATTAATTATATGCCTTTTCCTTTTTAATTCACAGGTCTTTTGATGTGAGTATGAGATGCTTATTTTTCTTAACTGCCCTGGACTCCTGCATCATTGGTAGGTCTTGGGAGGGAAGATGGAAAAGAGTGTTCCTCGTCATCACTTTTCTCACAGTCCCCATCACTTTTCTCACATTATCTCAGAATATTTGGATGTGTCTGTATAGTCTTTGTTGTAACAGTGTGATCAAACCTTGCTTAATTGCTCCTATGTTACAGCTATGATAAGAAGGAATGAGAATCTCATTCCTCTGATTTGATTAAATATCACTTTCTACCAAGTAGAATAACTGCCTTTATGGATCACTGCCACACACAGAAAAGTAGTTTCAGCAACAGCAGCAGATGGAGACATTTTCCTGCCAAGCAGACTTCTGTACCCTGGGTTATGAACGGGACTGGCCCTAACATCAACATCAATATAATCTCCTCATTACAACCCAGTAGATACTCTTAGGTGAAAGCCAGCCCAACAGAAAAAAAGAGAAAAGTCAATTTTCTGACTTTGGTTGTGTCCATCACACAAGAGGATGTCACACATGTCATCTCCAGACCCAGACAGCATCCCTGGGGCCAATTTCCTCTATGTTGTTTGTTACCACATTATTTGTTATCACTTCTTTCCTATGGAGTAATTTCTGTTGAATACGATTGGCACTGTTGTCCTGAGCCTCATGTTCCTCATCCTGTACTGAATCAGCTTGACCATCTCACACTACTTTGTCCAAAGAGCATCTTTTAATATCTATAATGAAAATGCTTTAACCAACCCATGGTACCTTACAAGGTTGTCAAGGTGTGTGGTTTATATTGTGTAACCATTAACATTCTTTAGTAACATTACAGGATTTTCTAGGGACTCTACAGCATAGATCTTGCTGCCTAAAGGCCCTTGGATTTTGTGAAGAATAGATTCTCAAGACATTTCTCTGGTTTTCAGCAACGGCAAGAGCACAAGCAACTGCACACCCATATCTGGAATAATTTCTGCTGTTACAAAGCAGACTAAAGAAATGCAGAATTTTATACTCACAGGACTTTGCCTCCTGTTCTAAGAAATGCACAAACAAAACCTCTATTTTTCTCACTACAGTTAATGCACCTACCACATTGTTACTGGTTTTGCTGCAAGGAATTAGCAATACATTTCAGGCACATTGCAAAAACTAGAAAAAAAAGGTCCTCACATGCACTGAATAAACAATTTTTGCATGAATATCCTACACTTCAGTTGCCTCAATACAGTAGAGGTTTATTACCTTACTGCAAGCTACATTTGAATGATTGCTTCGTATATTATGATATGCAACATTACATCCTGTTTCTTTTCTATTTCTATAGCCCAAAGACTTATTGGAATCAGTGTGTCTCAGACTCATAAAAAATACATGACTTTAAAAAAAGATTATTATATAAAAATCCACCAACCCTGAGAAAATGCAGAGGTGGGAGATTTTTGTTGCGGAATTCATTTTAGTTTCCTAACATTATCCCTATATATCTTCAGTTTGAATGTACAATCTGGCAATTTATAATGAAGAGCCATGAAACAGCTTTCCAGAAAGGAATTAAAAAAAAAAAAATCAGAAACTCCCAGAATCTGGATGCCTGATTGCAAGTGAGAATAATATACAAAGCTGATGGAGAAAGAATTCAAGTAATAATCTCTGGTATACAAGGACTCTGATACTTAGTCAATAAAAGATAGGTAATCTTCTCCCCAGAGCTTTGCAATATGAACAGAAGATAACCAAAGTAAAACGTTCTACATGATGCTGTTGTGTATGATTACTGGTGAGCCAGAGAGGCAGACGAGAAGCAGTACTCCAAAAAGGAATGATTGTCACTAAGAGAGAACTGTTGGACTATTGAGATGGCCGTCTCTTCACTGCAGCTCAGTGTAGGGCACTGAAGAATTGGAGGGCAGAGGTAGGTCTTGGATCAGAGCAGTAATAACAATTAGTAGTAAGCCAAAACATTGTTGCATTACAGTGTAAGGTCCCTCATCCCAAAGCATTCATATTTGGTATTTATTCATATTATATTCATATTTATTCATATATTTATTCATATTTGGGTATTTTAATCTAAAATTTTGCAGCCAACCACTATTCAGTGCTATTCAAACCTGAACTAGCACCTGCGAGTCAGCATTCCAAAATACAGTCTCTGCACTAAACTATTTCATATGTTTTCTTTCTTTCTTTCTTTCTTTCTTTCTTTCTTTCTTTCTTTCTTTCTTTCTCTCTTTCTTTCTTTCTTTCTTTCT
>JAWWES010000115.1:98996680-99045472 GCA_035583135.1 Lophotriccus pileatus | reverse complement strand
AAAACTACATGTACTATATAACTACTTCTAAAAGCTACAAAAATTAAAAAATTAAAATTTAAAACCCCACGGCAACAACCTCAGCGCAGAGAAGCTCAGAAAAATAAAAAGCTCTCAGTTTGTCAGGGACTATACAGCTCCGGCAGAAAGTAATCTCTAAGGCTCATTTTCATTGTCAAAACCCTCGTAACATTCTGAACTAGTTCTAGTAACATGTCAAAACTGGGTCCACAAGATTAGGTGTTTGCAGAGAAGGTTGAAGCTGTCAAATTAAGAAATGGATCACTACTTAATTTATCATATTTAAGCTTTTTCAAGGGTTGTTATAAGGCTTTGAAGGAAGTGTGGATTGTTTCTAATCTTGTATTACTCTTAAGTAATAGACATATCAGGGCAAAGCTTCTGTACAGGTATAGCTTACCATGCCTCCAGTGGCCTTGCTCCCTGTTTATGTTACTGAACCATTCTGTTGGGTCAGCACCTTATGAAAATCACTTTCTAAACTCAAGTTAGTACAAACATCAAGAGCCATAACTTTGCACTTGTGATACACACGGTAAGAAGGGTCAGAGGTGGTTTCCAGTCTTTTGTTATTAGGATTGCCTCATGTTTAAAGTTATCTTCTCCAAAGACCACAAGTTATCTTCTGAAGGAGACCAGACCACAGACTGCAGGTGCAGGAGGCATTTCTGCTTAATTCTTTTTCCTTATCCATCAAAATCAGGTATTAGAATTTGAACATCTTGAAACTATAGAAGGAATAGAGGTGCCTTTATTGATTTTGTCATATTAAAAATATGTTAGCTTTGGACACGCAGGGAATTTGGCAGAATTTGTGAGTTACTCTATTTGATTGAGGGGTGGGATTCAAAAAGGCAGGTGAGTCCATTAGAGATTTCATTCACACTGCTCAAAATGTCATAATTTTAGCAACATTTTCAATTCAACTGGGAAAATGAATGAAATCAATGAGTCATTTCTCATTAACAATGTATTAAAGCTCTCTCAAAGAAGTTCGGTAACAGGTTGTTGTGGTTTAACCCCAGCTGGCAACCAAGCCCCATGCAACCACTTGCTCACTTTCCCACCAGAAGGACTGGGAGAGTATTGGAAGGGTAATAGGCAGAAAACTTATTGGTTGAGATAAAGACAGTTAATTAGGGAAAGCAAAAGCCATGGGCATAAACAAAGCAAAACAAGGAATTAATTCACTGCATCCCATGGGCAGCATGTGTTCAGTCACCTTCAGGAGAGCAGGGCCCCATCACGCGTAATGGTGACTTGGGAAGACAAATGCCATCACTGCAAATGTCCCCCATTTCCTCCTTCTTCCCACTTTATATACTGAGCAAAATGTCATACGGTATAAAATATCCCTTCAGTCACTTTGGTCACCTGTTCTGGATGCATCTCCTCCCAAACTCTCATGCAGTCCCAGCTTCCTTTCCAGTGGGGCAGTACAAAAAGCAGAAAAGGCCTTGGCTTTGTGTAAGCATTGCTGAGCAATAACAAAAACATCTCTGCATCATTAACCCTGTGTTCAGCTCAAATCCAAAACACAGCCACATACTAGCCACTGCAAAGACAATTAATTCTACCCCAACCCAAACCAGCATGCAGGTGTTTCCTAGTTAGTGTCTTATATTACTCAAAGCCCAAATACTTCCCCAAAACTGAATTAGACAATGCTTAAGACCTTCAAAAATCTTAGAAAATAGATTAACATTCTTAATATGAAGCATTTTTATTCCATAAAATTGCTCACATGTATTCACTCACTTGTATAGATCAAGTAAAGTAGAAGAACAAGAGAAATATTCAACCAATATCTGCACAAATTTGGTGTCTGTCAAGAAGACGTCATTTCCCTGCCAAAATACCTGAACTGCAGTCTGACTATTCCTCTCAGGGTTGGTATATAATGAAGTACAAACTCCTTTGGGAGTTGGTTTTGCTGCTGAAATTCAAACTAGAACAAGCAGACGCTACGAAGAGATAAGAAATACTCCTGTTATGCTACACAGCTTCATTGTATGTCTACAGTGTGCAGTGTGTGAAACAGTCTTTGGCCTCTCAAGCACAGGCAATGTGCCAACAAACCTCTTGCATGTATCTTTGTGTCTTTGCTGCCTAAAGACTGTGGTTGTATGCTTCATTGAAGAAAAGGATCCACAAGAGTAAGAAAATGATTATGGAGAGCTACAGGTAAGGAGCAGAGGAGGCAGGGTATTGCAGTTGTTCAATCTGCATATTCCTTAAAATGGAGCGGGCACACAAATAGATTAGAAATTTCAACATACAGTGTTGAAAACCTCTGAATCTGGGTCTTATTCTTGTCCATTTTTAGTTATTTATCTTCAATGCTTTTGAAAGCTCAAAGTTTATTTTTTTTCACACAGCACAACAGCTCTAAAGACAGATAGTTCAGTTTTCCATCTCAGAAAGCAAATGTTAGAAGACCTATAGCAGCAAATGCAATCCCTAATGGTTGCTGCATTAAAAAATAAATTTTGTTGCTTTTCTTAATGCCCCTGAATTTTGATACAGTTTGATTGGAATTTTATATTATTTACATGATTTGTGTTACTCTAATATCCAATCTTTTGCAGCATTTTAACACAATGAGGGAGTTTAAAATCAGAAAAGTCAACTGCAGGTTGTTTCAGAGCTAGACCTAAAGTAATTAACAGTGATATAAAATAGATTTACCTGAAGGTATCAGACTTGTTTGTATTAAACATTTTTTGGATTAAAACCTAAATGAAGCTATGCTGCTGCTTTAATAAAATGGGTTTTCCAAAAAAGCTGTAGGACTGTCTTTATCTTGGAGCCAGCACCTCTGGAGGTGGACTGGGGGGAGCATACCTGTACCCATAACATAGTTCATGTACTTAGTACTAGCTCCACAGTCATAAGCAAAACCTAGTTTCTATCCTAGTTTCTACCCTCAATGCAATTTGCATAAGTTGAGCAGTCATTTATAAGCTGCTGCCTATTACTCTTTGGCTTCCACAAAAAGAAAAGGGGAAAAAAAAAAGATTTGACAGGAAGAGTTAATTATGTAAAGGAGTATAGGAACATAACTGCATTAAACAGTAATACCTTACCAGTGAGACAGCAGTGGTACACTTCAAACATAATCATATTTCTATCAGAAGTCAAGGTCTTCAGAAAAGTGTTTTCTAAAATAAAAAATGTACTATGTAATATTCCACTACAAGTATAAACAGATTTTTTTGTTCTCTTTATAGTACAATCTTACCACTCTGTAATTGTAATCTAATCACAAATGTTCTAATATTTACTTCTTTTTAGAAACCTTATTATTTTTGCAAAGTATAGGGAACAGATAATGAGTCAAGTTCTTACTCAGTGTCACAGAGGAGTTTAAGTCAGTCAGTTCTGTGATGAATTAAATGAATACAAAAGGTAAATAATAGGTAGTGGTTTTAAAGGAAAATCAGGCCAAGAGAAGTTTGTGAAGAATAAAGACATAGGGAATATCTTAAATGCAAAATAGAAGAAAAAGAAATGAATGTGTAAGACAGGTGTAGGAAAATCTAAAAAAAAAAAATAAAGAAAAAAGAAAAAGTGGAAGTTACACCTTTAAGACTGACAGAGACAATCTAGGAGGCCTTAATTTTTATGTTCAGTCTGAAGCAACTTATAATTGCAACTCCTTTGAAGACAAAAAGTTGAGGACTAATGCTAAAAATCAGGTGTTTTCCAAGACTCACTCAGGAAGACATCCCTATAAAATGAAATAACCAAATTTGTTATTTAGTGAATATCTTCAATTGAGGAGTGATCTAAGTGGAAAACTGGAAAATAAAAATCCAAACAAATCTCTTAAGGCATAGAGCAAATTCAAAACAATATTGAAATGTAAGGACAGGAGAACATTAGATTACAAATTATATAGAGGATGCTCTAGAACATTGCTGCTAAATGTTTGTTCAGCTCTGTATCTGAGAAGGTAGCATGGCAGACATGAACAGTGTGTGTGTGGGGAATATCCTTGAGTGAATCAAACTCACCTGATTAATGTACCTAAACTATGATTAAGCCTTATGTCTCTTAAGCGCTTCCTGAAGCATTTGCTTAATTTATCCGTGGAAAGAATTACCCACTTTTAAAGATCTTCAGTGACAGAACCTGAGTGATCAAGCTTAAGCATCTAAGTTATACAATCAGTTTTCTTTCTGGCAGTTTTAGATTTATTAACTTGTTTCTACTGACTAGGTAAAAAAATTGGCCAAATATTTATGAAAAAATGCTTTGTGAATATTTGAACTAATACATTAGACAGAGTGGGATTTCACTTTAGATTTAGGTTATACCAGTTAGTATATGATATTCTGGTGTTCTCAGGCTTCTTGAACCCACTGACATGACCAGCTGAGGCAGAATTACAGCAAAGACAAAATGTTTGACCATAAACAAGTGATGGAAGTGGGGTATAAAGTATAATGCAAAAACAGAGCATTATTTAACAGAGAAGTAGAACACTTCTCTCAGTTCATGTAATTGTCACTTCTGTAGTAGAAGAATTTTTTTCTAAGAAAATGTTAGTTTGCAGAATTAACATGCAGCTTGAAAGCAAGTAGGTCACAGTTATTGGCATCCTGAACAAGAATCTGGTAATAACTTTTCTGGAGATACCAATGGAGATGTAAAATGGAGCATTTTGCAATGTGCATTCAAAGGTATCTGTAACTTCCGCATGAGAGGGAGATTAGGGGGAGACACTGATTTCTTCTGTGTGGTGAACGGTGACAGGACCTGAGGGAATGGTCTGAAGTTGTGTCAGGGAAGGTTTAGGCTGGATATTAGAAAAAGATTCTTCATCCAGAGAGTGGTTGGGCACTGGAACAGGCTCCCCAGGGAAGTGGTCACAGCCCCAAGCCTCACAGAGCTCAAGAAACGTTTGGACAATACTTTTGGGCACATGGTGTGACACTTGTGTCTGGTCCTGTGTAAAGCCAGGAGCTGGACTCGCTGATCCTTGGGGATCCCTTCCAGCTCAGCACATTCTGTGATTCTGTGATTTTATCAAAGAAATTGGACTTCCAAGATATGTTAATTTCTCAGTTGCTTCATATTGCCAAGCTTCCAAGCATAGGTTTTAATGGGACCAGCAGGAGAAAGGGATTTTTTTTTTTTTGTGAATCCCTCCTTTTCCCTGTGAACTTTAAATTTCCCTAGTGAAAGTAGAACACAAGAAAAAAAAATTCCTTAAAATGTTTTAAGCTATCAATAAACCATCAGAACACGAGTAGGCTGCTGATTACATAATCAAACTTGCAATATATACATTAAATCTATTTAAAAAGAACCCTATTCACTGACAAATTATAACTAATTTTTTTCAGACGTGTAAAATAAATAGTTATGTTAGGAACCTAGTTAAGTTTCTTCTCTTTAAAATGTAGTAATACAGTAGTTAGATTTAGTAAACTGAAGTAATATGGTGTCTCAAAATGTCAGTATTTTTAGTGCATATCACACCAAAAGCATAGCTGGAGAGTGGAAGTAATTTAGGATAAAATATATTCTCATAACTAGTGCATGGCGAACTTAACAAATAATGTTAAGCCTTCCAAGTGATACATCACACAGTATCCATATGGCAATGCATAAGTTATATTAGTGGTTCCAAATAAGATTAAACTGATTATTACAGTCATGTTAGATTTCTTTCTTCACATAATATCACAACAATTCTTCTTGTGTTCTAAGAATATAATGATATCACCAGCTGGATTAGATGTTCTTGGTCTGCTGTTCCCACAAGAATACACTTCATGTTTTTAATTAGACTATTTTAGGATCAGGATGCCCTAAAGCAATGAGATGGAGAATGAAGAGATGAAAATAAAACAAAGGTAGAATCATACACCATAAAAAAAAAAAAAAAAAAAAAAAAAAAAAAAAAAAAAAGTAAAGACAAGATTTGGGAAAGACTGTCTTCTGATACTTATGTAGAGGCTGGAGTAAGATAGGCTAAGAGGAGTAAAAAAGGTACCTGTAAAAATTGGATCAAAGGAGATTTTTTTGAACAAGGGCCTTAAACAGAAGTCTGATGTAGAATTGAAAAATAGCAAAAGAGTTTTGTGGACTCTGCAGATTGCAGGCGATAAAGATCGTTCTGAGGCTATTTTGGTACAGAATTCCCACTGCCCTAGGAGCTCCTCGCACAGAACAGGATGGCTCTCTGTGCTCAAACATAGGCTTGCTCAATTTATTCTGTATGAAAAAGCATTTGCGTGAAAACCCTCAAAGTCTGTAATCTAAGAAAAAACAAATACTTTTTTGCACTTTTACTGCAGCAGCTTAGAATTTTTTTACAAATTCTTTGTGCAATCTAAGTTGAAAATTGTAAGATGAGGCAGATGCAATTTAGTTCATTTCCCTTAAAAAAAAACCCTAAAAGTAAAATATATTGCTTAAGCAGCAGGCACCTTTTCCTTTTCAAGCTGCTTCTTATGCCTCAAGCAGGATGCTTATAGTCTGAGCATTTTTATTATAGTTTAAAAAAAAATCCGGAACAGTGCCAGAGACTACAGCAGCTGTGAGTCAAAACTAAATATCACATGGGTGGAATCGCCATAGTAACTAACTCAAATCCATCAGATACACAGAAAGGAGTTCACTCTTCAGTTTATCTTTCACCTGAAGCTGTGGTCACTTCCTCTGTTTAAAGCTTACTAGAGAATATTAACAATATAATAGTATTATTAATATAATAATTAATAATACAATGATCTATCTGCTCATAGGTTTTTAATATTCCATAGATATGATTGCCATTGTAGAAGAAAGAAGGCAGGAATGGGTGTCTGAAAAAAAAGAAGCACAAAAACTATCATGAGGTCCCTACTTCACTATAGAACAGGGTCAGTTCATGTGCTGTTTGCAGAAGGAAATTGAGCACTCATGGCTGCTGATAGTCATACTGTAAAACCAAACTAAACACCTTAAATAAAAAGTCTTGTGAAAGCAATGAAACCACAGTAGATGTCAAACATCACAGTTCTGATAAAACCTTGGACATTCTCTTGGGTCAGTCTTGCAATGTATGTTGGCTCTGTGGGCACCAGTAGGCAAAGGCATTCCCAGCCAGCCTGGGACCATCCTCCCCAGTGCTCAGGACACCATTTTGGCCAGGGCCATCAGTCCCTGCCCTGGCAGTGCTGCAGCAGTTGTAGTCTGAGCCTCCTCTTTGCTCCCATCTTCTTTTGCCAAGGTTCATGTCCTGCTATGTTGGGGGTTGTTGATGGACCAAGCTGTTACCAGCCCTGTGGGACTGTGCCCCACGAGTGAGTGCATGGCCAGTGCTGGCTCACCCTCAAGTCTGGCTGCCCAACCCTGGGGAAATGCATTGTCCATATTGCTCTGGACAAACTGTGTCATAGAATAGGTGAACAACAGGGTGGATCACCATGCTATGCAAGTAATTGCCACTAATTCAGTGCAAAAAAATGGAAGATTGCTTTGAATGCAGAGAGTTTTTCCCGGTTTGGTTTTGTTCAGTGTTTTCATTAATAGTCTGATTAATGGAACAGAAGCATGATTTTTAGAAATTTACAGGTGTTGTCTAGGGGGAAAAACTACATTTTGATTGGAAAACAGTATTAGCACTGAAAAGGGTCATGACTGCATTTTAGTAAAACTGGGATACAATTCACTACAAAGAAGTGAAAGGAGCTGTACTTAAGCAAAAAACTATCAGATGTTAAAAAAAAAAAAGGATCAGTCTCTTGGAAAAGAATCTAAAGACAAGATGAAAGATATTTGCATTGAGGTATGCCTGAGGTATATATCCAGGTATGATGTTACTGAGAAGAAAGTAATCATAACACAAGAGTATACCTGGCAAGACATGCAAATGAATGCTTTCTGCTTCATCTGGCAGAGAAGACTCGAGCTGGAGATGTGGGTACAACATTGTGAGAAGTGGGCAGTCTAAAGGAAAGCAAAGCAAATGACCAGAAGTTTAGAAAACGTGATCTGTGAGTAGTGATTGAAAGAACTGAAATTTTTTTCCCCTTAGAAGACTAGAGGGAGGTTATGATAAAAGCCCTCAAGTATGAAATGCTATTGTAAAAAAGTCAGAAGGCATTCTAGTCTGTAGAATAAATTGTCACAAGAAACAATGAAGCTGAAAATTTAAACTGTGAAAAGTTAAGAAAAACAGAGTGAATGAATATTTTGTTTTGAGACTCTCTGTCACTGAGGTCTTTAGGAATGTGCTAGACAACCATCTGTCAGCAGTGATTACATATACAGTTAATTTTGTCTTCAGGGATGGACTTTCTCTCAGAGACCCTTCCAACAGTTTTTTAATGTGGTTGTTGCCAAATCCCAACAAATCTTTAATGGGAGCACTGGCAAGATAGTACATACTGAAAACCTGTAGAAGAAATACATACCATCTAGAAATATGATCTATGAAGTTTCAGATTAAATGTGTAGGACTGTCTGCACTTAGTTCTTGGTGCTGCAACATTTTGTGGGGGGGAAAAAAAGGCAGAGCATATTATTGGTTTACAATGGTAGATTCCACTAAATTACTAGTACAAGTTTTCTGGAGAAACAAAAATTCAAAGACATTTGAAGGATGAAGGATGTCAGGTAAAGCATTTGTTACTGTTACGAAAACCCATGACAGAGTTCATTTGTAAGTAAGTTTCAAAGACCACTTCAGCGGCATATTGTAAAATTTGAAGAAAGGTTCATAGTTACTCTGGGCTGAATGGAGCATTTCTGGGATAAAATTTATTTTTTGAACAGTAAAGAATGAAAGATTTGTGGAAGGAGCAGTATTAGGAAACAAAAACTTTAAAATGAGCATACAACACAGGGGAGCTGACTGTCAGTTTTTAAGTTTTTGAAGAGACCGACCACTGAGAATTCTCTTTCTTTTTTACGTCAAGGGCAAGAAGGCTGGTGTCTACATCTGGATTCCCATTTCTCCTCTTCTTCTGGTCTCCAGATGAATATTTATTACATTCTGCAAAAGAAAAAAAAAGGTGGTTTTTTTTTTATTTATTTTTCTGTTTGGTTTGGTTTGGTTTGGGTTCTTTTTTTTGTATAGGTAATATGAAACTGGAACCAGTTTTGGCATATATGACTACTAAACTGCACCCTGTTGTAGTTAAGTTCAAGGGAAGACCACAACTTAAGAAAGCAAATGTGAGTCCCATATCGGCTAAATACTTTAGAGGACAGTTTCAATGAAATTTGGCAAAGTGGCGGTAATTTCAGAAAGTAAAGCAATGCAGCAATTTACCTAAATGAAAATTTACGTAAATTCTAAGAGGTTTTGCTGCCACACTGAAGGACAAAAGGACAAGTTACTCTGTAACAGGCATTGGACAATTCACATGGATTTCTACATCAAAAGCCAATTCACTCCACGACTTGCAAAATTACATTGAAGGCATTAGTTCCATCAGAAAGTGTAGCTGCAACAGCGAGGCACAGATTGTAATGATGCTTTATAAATGGCAGAACTGTTGAAGGCTCACATACACATGGGTCATTGCAGCTAAAGCAGTAATGTTTTAAAGGTAGAGACAGGACACTGGGCAGCAGTTATACAGTGTGTCAAGAGTAAGACCAAATGACACAGTCTGTAAGTTCAGGCATAGTGAGTGCTGAACAAAATGGGTGAGTTAAAAAAAAATCCAAAAGGAACAGCCCATGTGTATGGTAAATCTCATTGGAATCAGCAAGATGGCACAGAGCCAACAGCAGGACTAAGAATGCTCTGGATACGTGCATCTGATGTGGACAGGTTGTGATTCCAGATGGCTTAAAGACAAATCACATCCAGTTTCAACATTTTAAATGTTTAATTTTATTAAAAAGTCCTAACGGAGCTTTTCTGAGCAGGAAATGGCATGATCACTGCTATGTGCAGCTCCAGGTGGGACAGAGTGCATTATTGTCATTTTTATTTTGAGCGAAGTCCTCCTGGTGTGGAGCAGCTGCGTAGTCCCTAGGCATCCTGAAAGGTGGCACTCCAACAGGATGTCTGGAAGCACGGCTGGCATGTCCCAGAAGGGGCTGCTCAAACCAGTTCTGCACAGACGGCTGGGAAAGTGCTAGTTCCCATGTTGGTCACTAGCATTCAGAGTGCCAGCTTGGAGGCCAGTCTGTCAGAATTTAAACTGCCTTCACAAAAGGTATGAACTTTATACATGAGAGAAGTAGGCAGCCTGCAAGGGACCCAGCAGGGATGCTTTCCAAAATGATCTGAGGCACTAGAGGAAAAAAAAAAAAAAGAAGTTTTTATTAGTAACATGGAAGTACAGTTTTAAAATACAAGATACAAAAACATCTTCATTGTATAAGTTTTCTAAAAGCAACTCCCTACCATTCACAGGGGGCATGAGCCAGAGTGTGCGAGATATATTTAAATTAGCACCATGATCCCCAAATCTTCAGGGATATACTGAAAGAAAAAAGTTATGGAGAAAACTTACTTAGACTTTTTATTTTGTTCCTTCCTACACTCTCTAATCATGTTCTTCTTCCTGTTAATTAAAGACCAATATATTGGAGCCTAATAGCTGTCCACGATTCACTGAGAAAGACAATGAGTTGTCTTATTCTACATAAAATAATTCATGAACCTCTATCCCATCACCCTTTAATTTTAGAAGTAGGTTTGACAGCTCCTCTTCTGGGCCTTGCTGGCAGCATATTAGATCTTACACCTTGGATACAGAGCACAGGACATTTAAATGGAGCGGGGAAAAAATGGTAAGGGTTCAGGCTATTAAACCTCACCAATTGGCCACGTCTGCCTGAGGAGATTTCTAGAATTATTTTTAATTTGTGGTAACAATTCTGTTGTCAGAAAGAAGAGATGGATACGGGATTTGAAGCCCTTAGCCCCAGATGTGCTTTGCAGCTGGCAGGTAGAGCGCAAAATACCTTTTCAAAAACCAATATCTACTTTTGGAATGGCTTCATATTCTCTCTTCCCAAGAGATAACCATCAGATGCCATAGGAAATGGCTTGGGACTTTTAAGGCAGCAGGAAATACAGGTATATGGGACTCTAGCTTTCTTGTAGGGATTTGCTTTGGTGGTTTTATCAGTCTCTAACTTAAGCAGAAAGAGATATCAGAAGGTTACTAGGTCTGAGGAGGAACGTTGTTCTCACATATCAGCACAGTACTGTGTGTTTTTCTATGACATAACATTCCAGACCTCTTTTTATCTAAGCTTCTCAGTGGTAGTTCACTAAATAAAGTCAAACTGCTCCCACCACAGGTTAGAATATTCAGCGGTAACACTGAATAAATATAAACCCACAGTACTCCTTTGAGTACATGGGTCAACCATTCAGCCGTATCTGCTAAACAGATGTGAAATAGTGACAGTGATTTGCCCACATCACTTTAGTTACTCAAACATCAGCCGTGAATCTTTTCCTAGAAGCTGTTTTGTAGCAAGTTTACAAGCTTGTAGATCCATTCATTACACCTGTTGGAGAGGTTGTAATTCGTTGTTATTTTTGGTTATGAATACCATGGATTGCAAGACAAAATGGAAAAACATTGAACAATAAACGAAATTAAGGAACTGTTAGCATCGATCAGTTCATGTCTGTTGCCAAGGGCAATTTTGGTGTGTCTCATTTTAAATTCTATTGAACAAATTAATGTGTAATTTCTTTATCATGAACAGTGGCTGATCAGAAGAAGCTTCAAGAGGTAGAGAGTGCTAATGGATCTTGAAATTGGATCCTAGAGATGGCAGTGAGCCTGGAGCTGAACATCACCATTAATGGATTGTCTGTGAGTACAGCACATTGGTCATAGACATTTCTTTATGGTCTGTTTTCTGTATCAACATTTCTTGTCTTTAAAGCATCTCTGTTTTCTTTCAAGATTTTTATCAATGCCAATGGGATTATTTATTTTCTTTACCTCCACTTCTCCTATTCTCTTGCGCTCTTCTTCCTTTTGGTTTATTTTTAAAAGCACCTAAAATATATTTAAAGGATTTTAGGAATCAGCTGTGCCAACTTCTGTAGCAGCAGCAATCATAACTGCAATTTTTGTATGACCAGATGACTATGTGTTCAGGCATGCACACAAACACACCAGACTGCTGAACCATCTTGTTGCAGCTTATTTGTGTTTTGGTGAAGTAAACAGAACAAAGGTAAGAAAGGGGAAGATACTGTTAATTAGCACTTCTTGGTACAAAATAATCTCATCCTCTTCTTTTTTTTTCCCTTTTCTTTTTTTTTTTTCTTTTTTTTTTCGTTTTTTATGTGGGACAGAAAGCATATTATACTGGAAATGTACTCCAATTGCATGCTGTTATCTTTGTAGAGTCTATTCAGTTAAACTGGTTTGTGTGTCTGAAAATAATTTTTCATCCATTGTCAATCTAAAGAGCTTTAAAACCTCACATGGAAGTTGAACTTTTCATAAACCCTTCAGAATAGTCATTTCTATGTGACATAATTTCTTCAAAGGAACTAATAAACAGGAATGACTTTCACCACTTTTTTAAACAAGTTTGATTTCCAAGCACAGTTGCACAATATCGCCATAAATGTTTTTCCTACTAATAAAAGTTATAGCAATTTTCTTTTGGGTCTGGAGTTCCCTGTTTGTTTGTTTCTTTTGGGAAGGCCAAATGCCTTTCCAGATTTCTCAAAAGAAAAAGCTTAGGAAAAGCAGAGGTTTTAGGTCCAGTAGGATCCAAGTGGAATTACCTGACATTCTGGATATACAAACCCACCTTCCAAGAGCAAACACTGTGAGGAAAATTGGCTATAATGACAGAAATAATTTAAGAAATTAACACACATAAACCCCTATAACCAGCATTCATCACAGGGCAGAAGTGTAGGATGAAGGAAAAAAAGGAGGAGAGAGAACACACAATGTGACTGTTGAGGGCTTTGATGCCCAGCACAATAATTGGTTTCAATTTGCATTGCTCTGTAGGATTGCCCTGGCTGTACTGCAGAACTTGCTCAGGCCTCAGTATTCATTTTCTCTAATTCACAGTAAGTATCCTTTTTGACATGTTCTTTAAACATAGTATGTTTAAATGGAATGTGAGATCCTTTCCATGCATAAAGAAAAAGCATACAAATGGGTCTCGGTTCAGCTAAAAGCTGAATGAAAATTTTCTTACCTGCTTTTATTACTGATCAAAATTATGCCTGCCCAATCCTTTTATTCTCTGCAAGTTTCATTCCTTATTGACTATTGTTGCTAGCAAGTATTCCTTAAGCTCTCTCTCCAGGACCTTCTTTTTTGATAACTTACAGTTTTGCTGAGAGTTTTGTTTCGTTAATGAACTATTCATACCCACATATCTTCCTGAATACTACAGCTCATGCTTTTGTTACTGTGGTAAAGATTGCTTACTTTTGCACTTTGAGTTCTCTCTAAAGTCCTGATTGTTCTCAATGAACAAAAGTCACAGTTCTAGTGATGCATTCTTTGGCTGATTACAGAGAAACACCTTTTCGTTTCAGTGAAAGAATCCAAAATGATACAAGATAAGCTTCTAGCCCAGTAAGAAAAACACATTGCTAATACTGGAGTACTATTGAAAGCAAATACCTGATAGTTGAAGAAACTGTAAACCCCTGAGGCAAAACAGCACAGTTCTGCATGAAATAGACTCCTTGAGGGAGTGGAAACTACACTGAAACATTTGTGTTGGCATTTGGTAGGCATCTTGGGTTATATTCCTGTTTTCCTAGAATTCCTAAAATAACAGTTCCTGAGTTGACTTAGAAAAATTCATCTTAACTGAATACATTGAAGTCTTAACAAAACCTAGAACAAGGTTAGAACTCAGACAAAACTGAAACTTATTGAAAATTACCAATAACCAGAATAATAAAGAAGGAAAAATAATTTGAGCTGATGAACTATTTCTGCTACCTTTCCTGACAAAGTAAATCAGGTGAATATTCAACAACTGACTCAAAACACAGTAATTAATAAATTGTTTCCCCTGCATGACAATTTAAATTGATATTGATGTGACATAAAGATGAAATAGATTCCTGAAACTCTTCTAACAACTTTGCACACAGCAGTTCACAACAATTTGTGAAGACAAATGTATCATTTGTTGCTGCACTAATATTTTAATAAATACCAATGGGCAAAATTTCATGGACATACTGCATGCATTTGTGGGATTTGGCAGTGCACGGATTTGCTGTCTCTCTCCACCACCACAAGCTTTGCTATTGCATTGGAGGTACAAGGTGCTCTGATGAAGCAGCATGTAAGTAGATCCTTGTTAGTAGCAGAACTCATACAGGATTATTGATGACAAAATACTATTTCAATATCCCCATCTTGAAGACATATATACCTCCAATGTACTTTTTCACATTCTGGCTTCTATTTTTCTCACATTCCTCGTGCTCAGCAATGAGGAACGGTAGGCATCTAATCTACATGGTATGACTTTGCAGTGAATGATTCTTACTGAGGGAGGCAGATTCTAGAAGTTTCCTCGGTGGTTTATACTTCAGGGGATTCAGGAGGACAGTTCATATTGCTTTGTACCTGAAAGGATCTACAGCTGATAGGAAAATAAATTTCCAAGGAAATTTCTTATGCACAAACGTACATGTAGAGCATGTTTATGTACCACAGGGCCACTAATCACAGGTAACAGCTTCCATCTTTGATCTTACTGAAATGTTAATAATCACAATAAAAAATTCCCAAGTTTTTGCTTAGGAAACTCCTCACAGCAGAGCTATTGTTCAGCATCTGTCATGAGTTCAGTGGTCAATATGAAATAAAAGGAAGAAAAGCTGTTTGCGGATGACTGACCAGTTTGGAACTACCGACTTGCCACCTGTCCTGTATCAACGGGTTTCAGTAATTTAAACCTCCCTTACTCTACACTCAGGCTATTTAAAAAAAAAAAAACACTAAACCCAAAAACCACTAAAGGGCTGACTCCTCCAAGGGGGGCAGCATTACAATGACCAGAAGTGACCAGAAAGTTTTAGCTAGCTCCAATTTTCCATACAAGGTAAACAATTAAGTACCAATAATGGGATTTACAGATGCCACAACATGGAGAAGCTGCTACTTACAGTAATTAATTGAAAATGCTGAGGGCACAGGTGGGATTAAAACCTGTTATTTACCAAGACCAGAGAAAAAAAGTGTTTTAGCTGTTTACTCAGCCATCAGAAACAGCAATCCATTTTTGGATTGTGGTGTCATAACAGCTGTCCAAAGAGAGCAGTAGAATCATCCCCTTGAGCATTCCTGTATCCCCAGCTCGGCATCTTCTTCAGCTGCCTAACTTGAATGTGTGGTTATGTCAAATCACTTCCCCATATGACTGCATCTCAGGTTATTTTGAGATGACACACACAGATATAGTTTCTCTTTAGAGAAAATTCTTTAAGGTTTTAGTTATTCACAAAAATTTCAGCCCACAACTCTGTTGGCCCTTGCAGTGCTCCCGACTGGTCCCTTAAACTGTATAACCATAAGATATTTCTGAACAATGAAAATATAGCAACAGAGCCTGCAAGTGAAATGGTTTAAATCCTTAGCCACAGTCCTGCCCTGAGCAGATCACCACTGTTAGTTGTGTATATGCCCAACATCACAGGCTTTGGAAGGTAATTTGGGCAGGTTAAGATTACCCAGCAATTGAGCAGAGATGTTGACAATTTCAGTGGGGCATTTGGAGGTATTTTTAGAGATATAATATTAGAACCTTTTGCGTTCTACCAACTTGTCAAAAACCGCTCATCGAGGTACTTGAACTGCTTGGTCAATGTTACTCTCCTGAGGACCCCAGCAGAAGAATGAAGTCTGACCAGAAGTGTATTATCTCACCCATCACTACAGGTGCCCTCATATTTTGGTTGAAAACACAATAAATATTATAGTTCTCAACGAAATAGTAGTTCTTTTCATTTTATGTTATTTCTAATCTCCAGAAGTACTTTCTGAATATTTCAAAAGAAATCACCAGAGACAAAAACAAATTCTTGCTATTTATTCTCCAGATATAGAAAACTTGACTAAGAAATTATCCCTGTAAGATAAAACCTACTAGGCAATTGTCAATTTTCTGGCTTTGGCCATTTCTTCTGTCATTGCCAGGGTCTTGACTGTGTGAATCTCATTCCTTGAGAACAATTATTCATTATTTTCTTTATTTTAAAGCTGATTCACATATATCTACATAGTGAAGCAGTTCCCCTGAAATTCTATAAATTTCTTTTGATGCATACAATAGCTAATGAGTTCTCAAATAAAAACACAGGTACATTAACCAAAGAGTTTAACAAATGCTTTTAATTATGAGAACTGGATGAAGTGAACTGAAAAACTGTGACCTTTGGTTTAGGGCCTGAGAATCCTGTTACAATAGAAATGTCTTATCAGTGGCAGCAAACAAGGGTCAGCCTTGTGAAAGATCCATATCAGCAACTGCTGTTAACAAGTCACGGCAGAATTAAATACAGCAGCTAGAGTTTTAGAGTTGGTCTGACCTTGTACTCCTATCTGCATGGTCCCAGGATGAAAAAAAGATCAGTAATATCAACATTAAATGAACAACTGGTTTCCTGTAAGCAGGATAGTCTTTTATGCAAACAGGAATAAAATGTCTCATTTAGAAAGGTGTCGGTAACATTTTAATAGTAAAAAGATTGAAACCAAAACTTCATAATGAGGCGAATTTTAAGTTCATAAACACACCGTGATCAAAATTTGCATGTCATTATCTTTTCTAAGGTGAAGTTTAGATTGGGTGCATTTTTAGTATGTATCAGTCAATGCTTGACAGAAGGTGCCATGATGGAGGTGGACACTAAAAGATTGTTTATTATGAAGTTCTTATTTTATTGGATGGAGAAGCTTTATAGTTTGCTGGCAGTGAAGTACTAATGGAATTAAACCTTCTGGAAGAGACAGGAAATACAGTAACACAAGCTTAATGGGGCAAATTCAAATATTTGTAGCTTAAGGTAAACATGGCTGAAGTCAGGGAAAAGTTGGACAACCCTTCAGAAGGTTAGTCACTTGTAATATATTGTTATTTGACATAGATCTTAATGTAAAAATGTTGATCCCTCAGTAAAAACAAGGGCTCCTTGTTCTAGCCTGTCCTAGGACAGGATGAATTTCAGCAGCATGCCTACCTCTTGGCTGTTTTATCACCCTGGTCCTTATGAGCCTGATGCAAGTAGTGCAAGTAGCACATTGTAAAAGCATATGCAGGGCCTGAACTTAGGAGCACCAAACCTTCCAGTGGTTGGAAGCTTATGACCATGTTTACAAAAATCTGGGATGGTGCAAGGGCCTGGCATGTGGCTTCTTTGCAAACACCACAATCCTCACTCTTCTGAGCCTCTGGTGACCTCCTGAGATCTGGGGACAGCTGGCAGACAGTGTTGTGCACAGACAGGGCATGGGTTCAGCAGCCTGCTGTGCTTAAACTTGGTGCGCATCCCAGTGAGTAACCCAGGAAATTTATTCTTTGTTTGAAGCTCTGTACTGACTTCATGATTAACCCGGAGCAATATTTATTTAACCTCTTTGTGACTCAGTTTCCCTGACTGTAGTATGACCATAGTAATACTTCCTCACCTTTAAAGACTGTAGTGCATACAGATCTCTGGAGCATGTGGAACAGGATCACTATTATTGTAGCCATTTCTCAGAGTTGGAAATCTGATAACCCCCTCATCTGTGTTATCTTTCATGGACACATGTGTTATATTTAAACTGTGTACTGAAGCAGTCCTATCATTTGACAATGTTTGCTTAACCAAGCATTTCTTTAATTTAAATTTATGTCTATGAACTTCTATAGTTTATTGATTCTTAAAATGCTATCTTGACTCTTTTGCTAATTAATATGTAATTGTCAATAAATGTATTTGACATACGCTATCTCATATTGTAAAAAGACATTACATAGAAACAGTCAATGAACTACATTTGACAAGTGGGAAACACACAGGAACTAACCTTAAAGGATTTCAGGTCCTTTCCATTCTCATCATGGAAAAAAAAGAGCAATAAGGATGCTCTACATCAATAGGAAGATGTTTAGCACCCAAAATCCAAGTCCTTAAATAGGGATCTGGCTTAGCTCAGAAGTAGAGTGAATGCTGAGTTTTGCAACAGTACTACAAATTTCCCACACAATATTAATTGAAAATAAATAAAAATCAAAATCATAGTAATTGTCCTGAAGATGGAAAAGCTAAGAGGAAGATACCTTTTTTTTCCCTGTTAGAAAATTTATATGCAGAAGTGTCATTACTAGGTGGACAGTCTCTCATACTCTTTGGAAGAATTCAGTCCCTCAGGTATTTTTCTCAGTTATGATGAGAGAAGCTTCATCCAGCTCATTCAATACACTAATAACATACACTACAATGTAAAAGTATACATCAGTAGATATTTGCTTGGTTTTCTCTCCAAAATACCATGTGTATGATCACAGACCACTTCACAAGTGCTTGATAAGGGGCGGTTTAGGTACTTTATTTTGTGTAAATAAGTTATGCAACTGGTTTTTGACAAGGCTGCCCAGTACATCATACCTGAACTGCTTGCTATCTCTTGGTACATAATAAAAACTTTATTTATACCTGTATGAAATAATCTGAACTATCAAGAATTCTGTGCTTCATTCATGCACAAAAAAAACAAGCAAGAGATAGAAATAGTAAATCCATGGTCAGTGGATTTACTATTTCTATCATGGTAAAAGGTTAACAGATGGGTTTCTAAAGTTTCTGCATAAGGATCACTGTTTAATATATTTATAATGATCTACAAACAGCAAAGTGAATAACAAATTAAAAAATACGTGAATAACCCAAACCATAGTTACATTTGGTTAAATCTGGAGAGGTCAGAACAGAACTTAGAAAGGACTGAGTCAAGCTGCAAAAGTGGTCAACCCAAAGGCAGACAGCATCCCTGTTGATTACCGGAAAGCCACCTGAAGAATATACAGCTATGTAAATAATGTTAAATGTGTGATCTTGTCTTTAACAATGGGTTAAGCAGTATTGTGTGTTAGTGATATATAGTGTAAAAATACAAACTGCTCAAATGCCTCACAGGAAAGGGAGAAGGGAAATATTATGGACTGTTCACCATGAACTTTCACTTCATGTACTGCCATTCTGAAAGGAAGCAAATAAGTTCCAGAGGTGCATAAAAAATTGGATTGTAAGTAATACAGAAAATATCTTTTATACTGTCACTGATACTTCTTGCTTTATATTGGTATCTTATCAGGGAAAGCATACTGCAAAAATAGGCAGGTTGCATGAAGATAGATAAGAACAAGTTATTGGTATGGAAAAAATGCTTCAAAGACTAAAAGATTATTATGTTAAATGATTAAAGGAGAGCATGATAAAAGTGCATGAAATAAGATTGAATTAAGAAAGTAGACTTTACAGGAAATTACCCTTCAACACATTGAAAGTAAATGTTCCTAAAGCAATAAACATAATTTCTACCCAACTTGTGATTACATTGTGGAAGTTATTTTCAGAGCATGTCTTTGATTATTGAAACTCAGAAGACTTGAAAGCTTTCGGGATGAACATGTGATGAATTGCATAATAACAGCACTTAGAACTCTTTGCACTTGCATTTCAGGTTTCCTTTTTTCTGTGATATTTGGGCTTTGATTCAGTCATGTGGGTCTGAGCATGCATATACCTCTAGTGCAGTTTAAGGTGCCATAGGATATACTATGTCATATTGGTCACTTGATGCTGTCTTGAATACAGTATGGTGTGTAGTAATAGATACATTTCCGGCAGAATTTGTAATGGAAAGTTACTCGTATTGCTGGGAAGGCTTTCTGCCTAAGTGGTGGCCCTTTCTGCAAGGCA
The DNA here is from genome assembly GCA_035583135.1 of Lophotriccus pileatus. Taxonomy (NCBI): domain Eukaryota; kingdom Metazoa; phylum Chordata; class Aves; order Passeriformes; family Tyrannidae; genus Lophotriccus; species Lophotriccus pileatus. The sequence continues at coordinate 99,025,557 of JAWWES010000115.1, read as the reverse complement.
GTTTCAGTGCTTTCCATGCCCCCCCTCCCCTACACACACCCACACACAGAGCAAGAGAAGACACAAAAAGCCTTGGAGGAGGAGGGGCATTGCCTTTTTGCCCCCTATATTTGTCCAATGCAAACTGCATTGTAAAAAAACGGTTCTTGCAACCAAAATAAACCTCTTTTTAATCCTTACACTGCCATGGCATTCTTGTGAAGAATACCTGCTTATGTTTTACTTACAGGGGTCTCACACGACTCCAGACACCAGAGATCTAGACACCTACAGACCTCAAGACTTGTCACTATCAGAGGAAAGGCACTGATCTTGAGCAGTCACAGGTCTAACGTAGTGTGAAAGATCACATTTCTACTGAATATTCCCAAAAGAGTGAACAACTCAGTGAAGAAAAAGCATTCATAGTGAACATCAAAAAAGAAAAGAAAAGAAAACAAAACAAAACCAAAAACAACAACAACAACAACAACAAAAACAAACCAAACCAAACCAAAAAACAAAACAAAAAACCCCAAAAAACCCACCAAAAAACCAAAACTGAAAACAATCCTGTGGTCAAACCGGTATTTTCAATAATATACTCAATAGAGAAGCCAGATTCTGCAAGACAAACTCCAAAGAAACACGAAGATAGAAATTGTTCAGTTCTCCCCTTAGTCACCTCTCTCCACCTTGCACTAGGTCATACAGCTATGAAGGTTAATGATAACCTACTGACTGACTTGCATGTCTATAAGATTGTAGCAGGTACCTGATAATTATTTTCTGAATATACTTCTAGGAAAAGCTATTACCTTCAGGCCTGAAGGGCATATTCTGCTCACTTCAAACCATTTTCTTCACAGATAAATTTCTTCAAGTTCTGTTTAACTACTATAAGCCTGTAAGGATCAGTTCATCTCATTTTCCAGTGAAAGTGATGCTGAAAGAAGAGGGAATAGAAAATATTCTTTTACCTCACTAGTATGAAAATCTGATTTCTACCAAGCAAATGAAGAAAATATTATACTTCTTTAGAACACAAACATACTGTCGGGAACATAAACACACTTCAGGAGGGATACATTTGTATGTGCAAAAAAGAGTGGTTTTATTTGAAAAAAGTACCCTATTAACTTCTTTTTAAAAACTGAGAGGTCCTACATCTTAATGAGAGCAAATGATGGCATTAATCATAAGCAATGTAAATATTTGAAGGTTACAACTGTATAAACAGATTTCCTTTAAACCTTTTTTTCCAAACCTTGTATCATGTATAGAAAAAGGTTTAATGGCCATGTTACCTGAAAATGCACATCTAGAATGGGGAAACAGACAACTTGTGTAGCGTCTGTTCTGAGGTAATTTTCTATCCCATTGTCATTAAGTAGAAGATGAATCCTTTAATTATACTTTAAAATTCAGTCATGCTGTTATCCCACTAGTTAATTCAATTAAAATGAACCCTTGTTAATTCAATCAAAAGGAATCAAACCAACTCTTGAACTGTTTTTCTTCCTTGTGTTTTTCTTTTGGAGGAGGACTGCGGGGATAAAGGGAAGAAGTGTGAACTAACACCAGAGTGCTTGTAACCTGGACCCTGACAAAGCAAAGCTTACTTCTTTTCCTATATATACAACAGCTCCCTGTAGGAAGGGACCCTTCACTATTTCAGTAGTTTTTCCGCAGTCCCAGAGTTTTGTCTGCCACCCTGTTGTCCACGTGCAAGCAATAGTTATCATAAAATTTTTAGATATAATATTAAAAAGGGTGGTGAGAATGGGGATAATTTATTATATATGACATGCATTTTTGTTTATTCATTCATGAGGGCCATGTCTGCAAGATCTGCAATGCCAGCTTGCACATACTGCACAAATATGAATAAATGAATAATTGTTTTGATAATATTAAACAGCATGTGTGATGTAGCAGAGCAACATCTGTTATTAGCGGTATAAACAAAAGGACTTTTTACTGATTGCGTGTCATTCTGCGCACAGGAACAATGTAGTAGGTCCAATTTGGTAACTCTTTGCAGACAGCAGGAGGGATTATGTAGGCCCGCTGTGAAAAACAGGAACAAGATTATGGCAACAGTTCAAATGTTGAGAGCAAAAAAGCTCTATAAAAGTGCTAAAGGAGGAAAGTATAAGCTGTATATAGAATTGCTTGAGCTTATAGAAACCATTTCTCTTTTTGAGTGTTATCATCTTTCTTTTACTTTTTCCTGTGTCCTGCAGTGAGCTGAATAGCAGTAGCTGAGTAACCTGGATTTCGGAGGAATCTGTAAATGTTAAATGCTTTTAGGCACTATCTAAGATAATAATCATATAGTTATAATATCCTTTATGACACCAGGAACAAAGAAGGATAAAAATTAGTATTTCCTGTAAATGTATTAATAAGTCTCAATTCAAAAAATGATAATGAGTACCAGAGATTACACAAAAAAAAAAAAAAAAAAGAAGGCAGAAAATTAGGGTGTAGTTTTGGCTATTCAGTTGAGCAGAAATAGTATCTCACTGCTGCTTAGACAAGCGCTGTGACTCACCATGACCACCATCATCCTCACTGAGGTCATCCCTGACGCTTTTCAGATCTCAAGATGAATTATTTCAAGAAAATAAACCAAGAGAAAAGACATCTCTAAGATTACTTTTCTTCTGGTTAAGATCCATGAGCCACTTTTTTATGGGGAGGAATACAAGAGTAAATACAAGGGAAGTCAGTGGAGCACATGGATGAAGTTGCCTGTTCTGGGTGCTGCTCGTTACATGATGAACATGTTACATGTAACGAGCAAAGTAACTTATGAATCAATATGTCACATTGTCTGGCTGGATATTTCCTCTTTGTTTTTCCTGCATTAATACTCTTTTGTAACCACTTTTACATGATTATTGTTTCCAACTGTCAAATGGAAGCCCCCAGATGTCCCTGAAATAAACCCTGTTCTGAATCCATACCCAAGTTCCTCACTCAACACCATCCAGCTGCAGTTTATTTACCTGATTTATCTACAGCTACCTAGTTGCTTGATCTCAAAGTTAATCATATATTTAAAACTATGCACAGAATGAAGACCCCTTTTTTAAGTAAACATATCAAATGTCTTCACTTCAGCAGCTTTCTGAAAAATTGCATTGGAACATCAAAACACAATCAGCAAAGTATTTGGGGAACAGAGTACTAAACTTCTGTAAAAGCAGGGGACTTCACCTCCTCTGCCATGGCCAGCACTGGCTCCACTTTTGCATAGCATCACAAGAGTTCTGCTCATTTCATCCCATCTCCTGATGATATGGACTCCCAGTCCTGAACTTGCCTTTCTTTAGAGTGCAATCATGAATAGGCTTTTAGTTTCACAGTGTGTCTAAGATGACAAGTAAATGCTCATGTACTCTGACTTGTATAATTCTTTGCTTTCATTCATGTATCTACTTGTTCCGGTTTTTTTCAAACATGCATGGAAATGTAAATCTCTCTTTGAATTATTCCATGTATGATACAAACTTGTGGTATTTTCAGTTCTGAACAAGGCAAAGAATGCATTCCATGTCCATAATTTGTCTTTTCATTTAACGCTTTAATTATTTGTCTACAAAACTAAGAGCATCATAATGAGCTCAAGAAAACACTGTAAATATTAATAAGTTTTTTCTAGTGAGAATTCTGAGAGTTGTAGTAAACTGATTAGTCTTGCATGGGTATGAATATGAAGACCTCCTTTTATTCCTTCTTGATGAACCAGAGTAGTTTCTAGAAAAAGATGTAGGACATTTTCATTAATATTCCAGTGTGGCAAACATAACCATTAAAAAATTTAGCTACCCTAGAGAGGGATACCTTCAATAACTATCAAAGTAATATTTTTCTTGAATCATCAATGATTCTCAGAAATCTCCCTAGGAGAAACATTAGTAAACATTTTGATCTACTGCTTAGTTCAGCATTCAGTGTAAAACTGAGTTCAAATAGAAATCATAGAGCATACAGGACTGGGACAACAATCTCATTCTTGAAGCAAATGCAGAAGTATTTGAAAGAAGGATGGGGGTGAAAGAGGGATGTTTGTTATTCCATAAGCAACTAAAACCTGCCTCTACCTGGTGCCAAAAAGACAGAGTAGTAAATTTTTTACTGTTGATCAGAATTAAGCTAGAATTAAGCTACCATGGGAGGATTTTTAAGTTATCGCAGCAGGTTTTCATTGTAGTCTTGCCTGCCAATTGTAAATACACCTTGTCTCTCAAAGTTTCAGCAGCAGAAATAACACCCTCTACTCCATCCATTTCACAACAACAGCAAAAAACTTTTCACAACAAATCTTACCATTGGGGCATCCTAAAATCCTCATGGATACAAAGGAGACAATTTCTTTGGAATAACAGAAGAAATGGAAAATGTTACCACTAGCTTTTCTGAATTTCATTCACATCCTTCAAAGCAGGGTTTTGACGCAGCTCTTGTGGACCTCAGAAGAAATGGATCAAGACTGGTGATAGCACACATAAATTTTGTGGAAGGTAAAAACAAAAATAACACTCTAAACACGAGAATGTGAATGTAACCAAAACATGTAGGCCTTTAGGCCTTTGGAAGGGCCCTAGGGGGTTTCAAAAACATATTGAAAAGACAAGACTGATACAGTGATTGATTTTGCTCTGCTTTCAGAACAGGGGAAACCAAAGCAAAAGACTCCAAGATAACGGAGCACTTTCATACACTTCTGTTCTTAAGCTGATTCTGGGATGTATTTATTTGGCAGTAAATACTTCCTAAAAAAAGAAAAAAAAAGAGTAAGTTCTGTGTCAGTAGCTCCCACATGAATTGGATCATGGACTGTAACTCCTTTGGTAAATTGAGCTAATGGTAAAGTGAAATGACAGAGGGGTTGAAGAACGCTCACTCATAAATAATTTTTGGCAGCTTTATCTCAGAAAAGCAACCATCTCTGAGGCAGAAAAGGTCACAAGAAAGTTCAAAATGCTTACTATTCAACTGTCATATTGTTCCATCTTAGTGGCCTGCATTTCTGATATCAATTACAAGGAGCTCTGTTGAGTTGTAGCTGTGATGGTTCAAGTTTCAACACTTCCTAACAATTCAGTGGTTTGCCAAACCTGACTGACGTGATTTCTCCTGATTTGGCAGCAGTAAAGTGAAGTCTCTTTTTGAAGCGTTGAAGTGCTTGGGCCCAGAGAGCTATTGCCATCAAGGACATATATTCAAGCACTATGTGTAATGGGACTATTTTAATATAGAAGTTAATTTACCATCAGCTATGGTTAGTGTTGAGATGGGAATTGGATTGAGGCACTTTTTGGCCGAATGTCACTGATCAAAAATTGATCCCTGTTCTGAATTGCTTTTAGTATTTAACATGATCAGAGCAGAACTCCCTTGAACAGAAGTAATACTTGGACATCACTAAAGATAGAATAACCCACATGGCAGATTGTGGCCCTTAACAACTTTCTCTTTTATACCCCTACATGAGAAAGTAGAGCAGCCAACACACACAAAATATGTAGTGGACCACAAAGGAAACAAACTCATCATCATAAAGTAGCATTCACTGCATTTAAATTTAGTGTCATGAATAAGGAAAGGTTTCTTGGAAAACTAATGAAAGGAGAATAGTATCACTCTACTCAGGAAAACATCTTGAACTTATTATGAATAAGCAATCTGAAATGTGTAACTATTATATCAATTGTAAAAATCGAACTTAAGCCTGCAGGTCATATCCACTGGTGTTTTAGTCTCTAATGACAGCTTACTGCTATCCTAAAAGCTCTACCAAAGTCCCACATGTGATCCAAACTTTCCTTCATGCTCTTCCACAGAGTTTGGATTTCCTCCACACATTGCAGTCCTTGATCAGTTATTTGTGGTCATGAACACACATCCGTACAAGTTCCCTTCCTCTTTCTTCTGCTGCCGCTATAAGATTGCTTGAAGAAATGAGCATGGCAGAATACTGTTCCTGCTGAGAATAAAAGTACAGTATTTATCACTATTTTCCAGATAAAAGAAGAATCATGATAAAACACATGAAGAATAAACTGCTGGTCAGATAAGAGACTTCTAGTTTTTCTTCTAGAAAACCAGTACGTATCAGGGATCTTTTGCAGTTAAAGAAAAGCTTAAATAAACTGTTCAGTATTTTGAACTCTCTAAGAGCAACTCTCTGTTTTCCAAAATTAGGATGCCAGAGAATCTGTGCCACTAAAAGTGTAATTTTTGGTCTTATTAGGAAGAAGAATCTTAGTTTCTGAGAAAGACAATCCAATCCCACTGAACATTCTCCTCTCCTGGCATGAAGGAGAAAAATAAGGTATTCTCTGATACATTCATTTCTGTGTCACTAAATGTCTCTGCAGAACAAAGAGTCATAGCATGACATCTTTGCAAACTACCCTGGAAAATAAGGTATTTTGATGTCTGAGATGAGTGACACAAAAGAAAGTTTATTTTCACTAGTATGTCTCATAACCCAGGGGGCAGTTAAGTGCTACAATAATACTGTATATTTTAATGTACAGTTTGATCCTTAAGAATTCTTTTCTAAACCATTGTTGAGTACAACTACACAACACTGTGGTCACACAATTGGTAAAAAATAAATATACTTTCAGAAAGGAGTTACAGTCCACATTTTCTAGTCAGAATAATATTAAAAGAAAGAATAAATAAAAGGAATGTGACCTGTGAAATCAAGCAAACTCCCTCAGAACGCACTTTCAAAATCTGGTATCCAGAAAAAGAGTTTTTCTAGTAAACCACCAAATGCAAAAATAAAACACAGTTACTTTCATTCAGATTTTGGGAAATACATTTCGTCCAATACTGTGTAAAAAACGTTTTACAGCACTTTCACTGACAGAAATGTCTGTGACCTGATTTGCATAACAGAGAAGGAAACCATGAGTTGTTATGGCAGCAAAGAGCAGGAACATGGTTGCAAATCTTTCTTCCATCCTATGTTAATTAAATGTACCACGGTGTGTGAAGTAGCTCTCAACAAACTTGTATTTTAAAATTCTTGAGTGTAATTGAAAACTCACTGCAAAGAATGCAAACGGCTGCTGGACAGATCAAAGTGCATATGAAGAGTTATTTAGCAGGTTTGCTAATGGAAAGATAATGGCTTTTATGAGGTTGATGGAACAAAAATAAAGCCCCAGACCTAAGGATAAATTAAAAGATGAAAAGAGGCCTTGTAAAATGAAGCAGTAACACAAATCCATTAGCTGTAAACACTGGGTAATATTAATCCTGTAAATAGCACTCCATGTCCATTTTGTGCATCATCTTGGGGGGAAGGTGGTAGTTTGTAGCAGAAATAGGTGCTTTTTTATTTTAATGGTCTTGAATAAGGCTGTTGGCCATATTGACAGCTGTGCCAAGAGCAGTTGGCAGCTAGGCAAAGTTGTTTAATGTTTATAACAATGAATAATAGATTTGTGTGGTTTAGACCTAAAAGCTTTTTCTTATAAGTATCTAGAATAAATATTCTAAAATGTCAGAAAAATATTATCTCAAAGATACTTTTTTGCAAAAATGAAGTTTTATTGAAAGAAAAGACAGAAAAAGGACAAGATCATCTTTCCATAACACATACTCAGAATCATTAATCATATGCTCACTCAGAATTGTTAAGTAAAGTAAGAAAAAATAATGAAAAAATAATTATTTTTTTTACATTAAATAGTCATATTTAGTGAGGGAAATGCAAAAAAAAAAAAAAAAAAAGGGGTATGGAAGCTGATTTGACTCCTGGGTGTTTTCAGTAAGAACTGGTATAAATCAATATTTTGTTGAAAATTTATTAAGATGCACTGCTGAAGGCAGCGGGGTCCATTACTTCATCATCAAATTTTATGGGGTCAGAATTTTGTTCTTCACTCGGTTAAGTGAATCTTGGCAAATAAACCTTTCCTTCCTTCCTTCCTTCCTTCCTTCCTTCCTTCCTTCCTTCCTTCCTATGGGATATTTTAGAGATATGAAAACACCAGGTGCTTGAGAATCTGAAGAGATAGATAATCAACTCTTCTGACTTATTGTCTAGTAAATTAGTTAATTTATTGTGTCAGGCTGATAGAACACTATTCCTGAGTGGATTGTGGAATTATTATGGCAGTATAAAACCCAAAATAACATTTTAAAAATCCCACTTTTTATGAGGGATAAATTGAAAACATGTAACTGTTTTGCATAAAATCAAGCAGGTCACTGTTAGCCACCCATATCAGTTCATCTTTTTCAACAAAAATACCTTGTTTTGATGGTTCAAAGGAGGACTTAAAAGTTTTAATGCAGCTTTTCACTTGAGTTCAGCCCTGTAGACTGTGCATAATAATCTTTTACAACCTGCTGTGTTCTTTCAGTTTCTGAAATGCATATAACAGGTCACACACTGGGTTTATTTTTGTAGCCATATACTATTGTCAAAAACTTAACCTCTGAGGGAAGAAAACCAATTTTGTGCATAGTGTTCTGTAACACTCCAAGAAACAAATTCTGCAAAATCTTAGAAAACCATTCTGTTATTTCTCTTTGTGGAGGAATGTCTCAACCTGACTCATACCAAGTCCTGGAGCAAAAACAGCTGGATGCTGAAGGGCCCCTTTTGTCTACAATATTTGGTAGGATGGACATCTCACTGGAGCTGACAGTGTACCAACCACCTGATGCATTGAGAATTCCTATTTTCTCTTTTTCAAGGCCAGTTTAAACAGTTACTCTACACAGGTTGACTTTTATGTTCATATGTGCACCATCTTAATTGATTAACATTGCATTTGAGTGATCTGTCAAATCTGCCTCCTTGGGAAGACCAGCTCTGCCAGAAAAGCATGTCTCTTTCCATTGCCCCTGGATCCCCATCAGTAATTTAGAGAAATGTATCTTCAGGAAAGTCCTTTTTTCCCCCTAGAGTTAGTTTGATCCAATTCCGTTGCTATAAGCTGCAAAGTCTGGTTTTACATTTAAAACTCATTACACTCTAATGGTGTACAAAACAACCTTTTCGTGGTGTAAAATTCAAGAAACAGAAATTGGTGAAAGCACTTTGATTACTTTGCAATCTGAACATATTTTTAGGGCATGTTATTGCATAAAGTCAGTAATATGATCTAACATCTTGGCAGTATTTTATGGAGTCTTCAAAGAAGTTTCATAAAAGATGCTCTTCTCTAAATGGAAGATAAAACAAGGGCTGAAAGCAGAAATAACATGTTTCTCTTTAAATAAAGTCTTTATTGTAAGGAGGAAATGGAGTCTCTTCAAACACCAAAATAGGTTTTCTAGTTCTAAAAAGCTATCATTATAAAATTAATTTCTAGAGAGCAGAATTATTCTGTCAAAAACTATCATTTAAAATTATTTCAAATTAAATGAAACATCATCAGAAATTGCCTTGTGTTTCATTAAGCTAATTTTGTGGTATTTCATAACACTTTTTCATGTTCAAACAAGTTAATAAAGAAAACTGCTTATCCAATGATGGCCAACCACAGACACCTGATGTGCTATTGCGGAGCTGCCAACAGTTCCAGAGTTCTTCTCTAAAACATCACCTGGGTTTTCTATGTTGTCAAGCCATGACATGCAAAGGCATTGCAAGTGCTGTGGATAATTAAGTTTCTAATTGTGGCTCTGAAAATGCCATCAGTCTCTAAATTTTTAATGCACAGACAAAAAAATAGCAGAGAAGTTTTTCCCTTTACAAAGTTGGAAAGAAATTTAAATGAAAAGTAAAGGATAAATTGATGTACATTTCTGCTGGAAAAAAAATAGCTGCTGACATAAGAAAATAAGAATGTATATTTTAAAATTATTATTTCAATCTTTAATAAATAGAAATACTTTTGCATGTATTTTTATGGACATTTCTGGTGTTTAGGTATGGATTGGAGCTGAAAGGAGCTCTCATTATTTTTGCGTGCATCAGCAAAATTGGAAATTTGTGTGGCATTCTGTATCTCCTAGGCATTGTTTCACTAAAAAAATTGTGGAGAAAGAATGAGGAGCTGTTGCATTTGGTTTTCTGTCAGGGAAATATTTGATTTTCTACAATGTTTTTTATTTTTTTGTTTAACCAAAAAATAAAACCACTTATGTTCATTTCCATCAGTAGTGATTGAATGTAAGCCAGAGAAGACCAATTATTAGGGAAAACATGACTAGCAGATTTAGGCATAAGGTTAATGTGTGACATTAGGGGTCAGATTCAGTTTAGGCAGAGAGCAGACTTGAACCCATTCATGGCCAAAGGCAGTATTTCTGCTACCCAGTGGCTTTACCTGGCTTTGAGGAATACCTACAGTTTCACTGTCCTGTACAGTTCATAACAAAGAGATAATCCTTTCCTAATACCACACTGCTTCACAGCTTTATTGTCTATGTTCACTCTGGGCTGTTTTCATTTCCTAGTATTGGCACCACATCATACTTACGATGACAATTTATTTTGGAGACCTGGTCAACTGTCAGAGTAGATTGCTAAGTCTCAGATTCTCAAGCATCCTTTGAAAGGGCACAGAAACCTAAGAGGTAACTAAACTCATAGAAACCCTGTGAAAATCCCTGAATGGGTAATAGAGAAAATTAAGAGATTGCCCTTTCTCACTAAGGGAAAGACATGCAGAACAAGACAGTTTTCACCCCCTCTGTGGGTGATAGCCCAAGAGTGAACCAGCACATATAAACTGGCTGATTGGTGCCCATGCAGCTAAGTCAGTACACTCCGCCACAGTGCTTGCTCTCCTGGACCCCCTGGGTTTGTCACAGAAAGCCTTGGAAGAGGCTACTCCTGAGGTGGAGGTTGCAGACATTTCCAGGGGTAAAGATCCAATGGAAACAAAGGTTCATTAGTTCTGCTGATACCTGAATAGCTCATTTTCCTAAAAATGTGGATATACTCTTAGTTCTTCATGCTACAGGAGTGACTTTCTAGAAAAATTTCTTTCTAGTTTTGATCATTGAAGACATCTAGTTGCAAGTGCACCGAACAGCACAGCTTTCCTGTACTCCTTTAGCCTGTCTCCACTTGTATTTTTCTCCATTTCTACAGGAAAATCATGGGCTGTAAGTAAAATTTGCCACAATTCAGAGAAAATTAAACTGTATGGATGACATGGAACATCTCATTTTTGAACTGTGGAGAAAGAAGAATTTCATGTGTAAGGTTCAAGATATGTTTCTTGAAAGTGCTAGAAATGACAGTCTTATTATATTTTTCTACCAAAAATTACATACCTAGACTAAGCCACTTGGCCAGGTCACTTCTCTGCCATCACTGGGGAGACAGTCACTGCAGGAAAGGAATTCTTCCTTTTGTCTTCCTCTATTGCTTAGACAAGAAGTCTAAAAGAGTCACATAGACAAGATGATGAATGGTAGATGAGCTAATCCCCTCCCTGCGGGATTAATAACAATGTGCTCTAACACAGTTGAGAAAAGTGTTCCTTGGTGAAAATCTTGAGTCACCTTTTTTTCACTAGGGAGCCTCCTATCCATTCTAAATGATGGAGAACATTTTGGTTGCTGTCTATTGCTGTCTATTGTCTTCTTCCTGAGTACACAAAATAAGTGTGTGCACATTATAAAGATCCAGAAAGGAATGAAGGTTCTGAAATGTGGTGGTTACTATGGCATCATATTGTTGCTTCTGCTTCCCATCTTCAGATGCACCATACATTACAGATCACACAGTGCATTGCCCCAACCTGTGTAACAAAACATAGGGACACAAAAAAAATCATTAATGATAAACTCTACAACTTCAAGAATCAGTATTTATCATTAGTAATATTTACCATGACTTTGGTTTGACATGATACTCCATTTCAGAAAAATTCAAATAAATCCTAACACTTTTGCCAACAGCATGGCTTTTAAAATTATAAAAGCAAAATATTTATTCATCCCAGGTATCTGACACCTGAATCTGTCACTTTGTTTCAAGTTGGAATGTACACTCAAGGTTTTAATTTTTTATTTCCACAGCAAATTGTCTTTGCACAGAAAGAGATGTGATTTTAAAAGGTTGAATTTTGGGTTATAAAGATTTCTTATATTAGCTCAGTGCTTTCTTTACTATTAGTGTAAGTATGGGGGAAAAAATTGTGTAATAACACAGCTTTTAGACTCTTTATTACAAAGAAATGACCTAAACAATACTTCAAGACAAGTAATAAAATCAAGTATTCCTCAGTTGTATATGTATTGAAAAACTGATTTTTGTGAAACAAGTCCTCAACTGATTTTATTAGCTTCACAAATTTACTTCCACATAACTCCAATAAAATCCATCATTGTTAGACATTCACAGAAATTTGGAATTTTTAGATTGTGTGTACATCTTATTTGGTATTTGAACATCTAAAAGTTGCATTTCCAAGTCATTTCCAACCCAGTAATGTGGGTTAAAACAGTTGGAAGCTCACTGTAGATGAGACATAGAGTGTCTTTTTCTACTCGTGCCAGAAGAGAGGTAAGGAATTGAAATTTAAGACAAAAATATTGCTCAAGGCAAACTCAGAGAAGTCCATTTGGGTGAGATATATGTGGCTGGAAGAATTAAATTAGGCATTTTAACAGCAATGCAAAATCACACTTATGAGTTCTGTGCTTTGGACACAAGTAAACCAGTAAACTATTGCGAACTGAATGATAACAAGACTGGTGGCTATAAACAAAGAGGGGGACAGACAGGTAGGAAGAATGACTGGCAGAAAGAAAGTGAAAGAGGACAAAGAATACAATAGCAACCAAAAAGTTATATTGAGATATAATATTTATGCAAGAGATGCATGCTCAGAAAATTTACTAAAACAGTACTCCACCTGCTATTGGTAACTAATCACTTGACATTTAATTTTCTATGCTGCCATTTTGTGATAATATAGAGAATTCACAGTTATTCCTGTATTTTCTATGGGGAAAGTAATGCATGCCAATAAATTTTGTCAAAATCCCCAATATTTGTAGCAATTACGAAGTGTAGCATCTCTTTATCCAGTCAAAGATTAAATATTATAATTTTTTATGCTACTGGGTTCCGAACAGAAGGAAGCATTCAAAGTCTTCCCCCACTCCCTGAGGTCCTACACTAGAATTAGGAAAAGTGGTGTTGCATAGAGTTCTCATATAAATATTGTCTTTATTTAAAAATTAAATTAAATTGAAATAGGAGTTATATACATGTATCTTTGAACTTATAGCAGGTTGCCTATGAAAACAAGAGAATTTATTTTAGATGTGGCTGCTAATGTTGCCTATTACTTTGACTCTTTGTTGTCCATTATAAGAAACTTCTAAAACTTACTAACAAGTTTGAAAAACTTGAACTGGTTCAGCTATGCTTTCACAGGCTGGACACCTGCCTCTGACTGGTTTGCTGTTTGTTTTCACTTGTGTATTTTTTTTTAAAGCTTTGCCAAACCAATTAGGCTATCTTGAAGAACAGAGGAATGAGGTCAGGAAAAACAGTTCTTGGCAAAATTAAACATTTGCTCAGTGAACGTCATCCATTTTGTGCACTTCAGTGAGGAAGAGTTCCTGTCCAGAAAATAATGAGTGCTCAAATAATGGTCATCTCACAACTTATGCGCCCAAGGGATTAGAAAAAGCTGGCCAAACTTCTGAGTGCTTGTGATCCAAACTTTGGATTACTTGAACTTGAAACTTAATCATGCTCTTATAACACAGCTTGCTGCTGTTGTTATTTGCGAGTCTTATTCGTTTCCTCATCGAATGTTAGTGGGGAATGACTCTTATCGTTCTTAGCAGTGTTCAGTTCCTAGTGAGACTAATGCATGGATCACAGTTATGTTGTCTCTTCTTTACAAATCAAACAATGCCTTACTATAACCCTAAACTCCAATTGGTGATAATATAGTGATTCCAATTTTGGCTGGTTCAGCTTTTCATACTGCTGTCCTGCTGCTGGCTTATCATTCTGTTGGGTTGTCTGGCTCCTGCCTCCCTCGCTTGTTGCAGCTGGGTTGGCTTCAGGCTATGATAATTTTGCCTGCAGTCCTTACCTCCTGCTGTTTTATCAAGGGCAATAATGCTTGAGGCTGAACCTTAATTTCTAAACCCATTATTCTGTAAAGCCTTAAGGCACACTTTACTGCTTCAAGAACCAAGGAGTGGTGGTTTTGTAGATTGGTATGATTTTCTAAATCCTGGGACATGAACTTATTTGTGGCAAACCCTGAGCAGAGTTGCTCCGAAGATTGTACAGCCTAGATAAAAGTAGATTTGTTTTCTAATACAAGCAATTCTAAACACCCAGCACAACACCTTTCATATGCACTGCTTCTCTTACAGGGCTTTTCTTTGCAAAGAACAAGTTGGCCGATATTATAGCATAAAAGCACTGTACAAAAACTTCCTCTTTATAAGTGCAGGGAGAAAATCTACAGTAGGTGATATGCCATTCACAATTTTTTCTCACGAGAGTTTTTCAGACACATACTCACCCACTTGTAAGTAAATAATTAATTCTTGCAGGACTGTGCTCTGCCATTTCACATTTGGAATGATAGCCACTCAGCTACTCAAGTAATGTGTCTCATGTAAAACAAACATGTAAGAATCCACCTTTTTTATCATATTTGTTGCACCCAATCAATAACAGCTTTATAAACTCTAAGTGAAGAGTATAGTGATATTTATAAGAACTAGAGCTTTCTGAAATGTCGTTGCTTGTCCACTATGTTCATTGTCCTTTTGTCTCTCTTTTTCTGTTCCTGTGCAAGGGAAAAGAGAATATTTACAGATCCTTATAGTTCCGTATGTTCCTTCAAAGCAGTAATTTCAGTCATTAGCAAAGAGCTTCAGATTTAGAATAGTTCAATGGAAATCAATTAAAGTACTTGTATGATTAATGCTAAAAGTGTTTGACTACATTGATGGTTTTAGACCTAAAAGGAGTAAACTTAATTTACCTGTAGATTTAACATTTTTTGTTCACATTGAACTGACTTTTCCTGTTTTGATTTTCATACCATTATGTCTTATTTCAATTTTAGCAATACAACCACAGCCATTTAAACAGTATTGGAGTATTCTGAAGTATAAAAATCTTTTAAATATATTTTTATAGGTGTCTTTGGGCTTCAAAAGCTCAGTTGATCCAAAACAGGAGCAAAAGCAACACTTTTTACAGAAGAAATATACCAAGAAGAGGAAGAATGCAACTCATTACTTTTATTTAGATTTAGAAGTTGTCAAAATACATTTTACCTACATGTGCTGAGCAACCAATACACCCTTCTAATTCTTAGTACTGTAGAAGGAAAACATTTAAAGAAAAAGCTCTTACAACACCTTGACTGTAAAGAGAAGTGTGTATGTATGTTTAGGTCATGAAATAGATTCAAAGGACCCTATGTACAGTATATGAGTTACATGTTATATATAGATACAGTTGGTCCCACTTCAAGAATCGTAAAACTTGTGCTAAGGAATCTTGTTGATACAGGTAAATTATTTGACTTCTGGTTTATATAGAGAAACATAATTGTTGCAAGATTAAAGCTTCATTCTTTATTTTAATTAATGGAAAATCACATGTTGACCTTTGCAGAGCACTTATTTCAGTCTGTGACTTTTCCAAAGTCACCCTGGAGATTTGTGAAAAAAATCTGTGCTACTCCTACATCCTCTCTAGGACCGTCCTACAGTTGCTATGTACACTGTAGGGCTACTAATCACTTTCTCTATCACTGATCAATGATTCTTCATCAAAATTCACGTCTATAACGTCCCAAATGGTCATTGTGTTGAGTGATAAAAACAAGTTTCACACTTCTGTTTGATTTATAATAAATACTAAAAATAGTAGAAAGTGCCTGATGATGTTTTATCTTGAGAAAAAAGGGCTCCCTTTCTTATAAATTTGTAGATTCAAGGCCCTTTGAAGGCTCTAAGTTTCACAGTTAAGGTACAACAGAAGCCAATCTTTATTTGAGAGATAAAAACATATGTTTATCTCACCTTCTAATCTTGTTCTTCTGGCTCCAGCAATACACCCTCAGCTGCCAAGCAGTCTGAATGTACATCTGCCTCCAAGGTATATCTGACTCCAGAACCATAAGGAAAGTGGCCAGCTGTGATGACATATAAAGACTGAACCAAAAATACTTGGAGAAAGTGAGGAAGAAGCAATATCTCAGTGACGCTTTTGCAACACATCATCTGTGAGGGACCAACACAGAAAGTCTGGCTGCTAATCAGAGCTGGATACAAGCCATAAAGTTCAGCTACAAATGCAAACTTTCTTGAAGCCTGGGGACATTTGACTTTATGCATTCAGTAAATAGAGAAGGGCTAGCACTAAGTGTGAGTGTTTTAGCTTGTATAAATTTGGGGAACATTCTGGTGCAGATGTTTTCTTCATGTTCATGTCCATTAATACTGCTGAATGAAGACACACATATTGAAGGCTATTGAGAGAGTTTTTCACAAACCTATTTGCTCTGTTTTATGGGCTTTTTCTTCGGGATGTAATTTTTGGTTCAAGGAAAGAATGAGTGGGTTGGTAAAAGGAGGGGAATTGTCCCTTCCCTTTGTAGTTACTGGGCCTGATTCCACAGAAGGCTGTGGGATGTACTGGCAATCAGTACAGAGAGTCATAGAGGCAACTAGGAGCTTGTAACCCAGACAGAAGAGCTACTGATAGAAAATTAGTGCAGGCAGCTGGACCTTGGCACAGAAAATCAACTTCCTAATGACCATGAGGGAATTACTGAGTTTTCTGTTACTCAGACAATCAACATATTATCCAAAAGTCCTGACAATGTGGACCTTCCCAGCAGACAGAGTAGGCAGTGGAGACTTAATTAAAACCCCTTTTTTTTTTATGGTCTTTTGCCTACTCATTTTAGCTTTCTCTGCTTGAAAGTTAAAGATATCTATTTATATTCTAATGAAAATTTAATAGTTTCTAGGTAGATCTATCTCTAGATAAAAACTAGATAATTTGAAACAACATACCATTCAGTCACAAGAGATGAGGCACAGAGAAGGTAAACTTTTTTGGTTCTCATGATAGGACAAAGAGAAAAACCGTGTTCATTTGCTTATTGAACTCTGCACTTTGCTCTGGAAGAATATTTTTTTCACTGTCATTCATGCCAAATCTTCATTCAGTTTGCATGGACCTGGTAAAGAAGAGAGCTTTTTGTTGTCTTTTACTTTTCTTTTTTTTTTCTCTTTCCATTGACATTCTTTGTATGTGGATTTTTTTCCAGCTCAGATACAGGCTACCTGGGTGAAGTTATGTTTTAGGATAAATTTGAGAACTGTTCTAACTCTCCTTAGTCCCCAGTGGCAAAACAATCTTTCATTAAAAGAACCACCTGGGGACAACAAATATCTCTCCTTCAAGCTCTCTCCTCCCTCCTCTGCCAATGATTAATCCAAACCAAGAGGACTACACATCCAGCAGATGTGTTTTTCTGCACTATATAAATCCATACTCCCAAGCCTGGGCTGAATATGTGTCACCTTTACATCTGGAAAATGCCAGGACCCACAGGGAAACTTGTTTCCAATTTTTATCTTGTCACTGTCAAGCATCTGATCCCTGGTGCTCAAATATATCATTGCACCTTCTGCCTCTCAGCTCTCTGATCATCAGACCCCTTACCACTTAGTTCAGGGTGAGGTACCATACACTTCAGATATATGGCCTAATGGTTTAGCTGCAAAACTTGGCAGTGTTTTTCCCTAAGGGTACACATGCTAAGATTATAAATGTCTCACACTCAGGGGAGCTGGATGCGAAAGAGTATTTGTGGTCGTCTCAGAAGCAAATTAACCCATATCTAGAAAGCCCCAATGGTGAAATACTTTCCTCTCACAAGGTGGTTTAAAAATGCTTTGTTGAGTTTTGTGACCTTGGGAAAGCCAGAGCGTAGTTAGGTGAACACAGCAGGTGGAGAGTAGGAATTGTGTTGGCTCTATGATATATAATATAATATCTAAGATATAGAATAGTTTCCTCTGGTCTTTTTTTTTCACTGGGGGGCTATGGTATTGTCTGCCTTAACTAGAGGAAAGTTAGAACGTTGCATGTCAGGCAGGTTGTAAAAGACTGATGGCTGAGCAAGTATCTGCAGTAGAGTCCGCATTGCTTTGGTCTTTCAGTCAGGCAGGCTTAGTGACCGAGCAAGTGGAGTTTGGTTTCATGACAAATCATGCTCAGAAGCAGTACTGATTGAGGATATTCTCATACATTTCTTCAATTTTTCCCTGCAGGTCTACACCGTATTTTTATGTGAGATTTCACAATGAAGAAAGTTAAATGGATTGTTGATTGGTAAGACTTGAAACAAAGAAGCCAAACCAAAACAAAACAACAAACATCCTGGAATTTTTGGTTTTAAAAGAATATCTTTTCTTTCAGAGCACTTCAAGTACACCTGATGAAATCGCCAGTGTGTATAAATTGCTAAGGCACATGATAAATACATAATAAGGTATAAAGGACAACATTTGAATACTGGAACAGTGATTACAATGAGGATCTGTTAAAAAACTTTGACCACTTCCAGTTTCTGTAAGTGGCTGTTTTAAGAAATATCTGATATAACTAATTGGTACTTGCACTGGACAGGATATTTGTATTTTTTATCTTAGCCTTTGAAGAACCTTATACAGAAATGCCCTTTAAATAGTTTAGGAGTAGTAGTTAATAGAGGTTTGGTTTGGTTTGGTTTGGTTTGGTTTGGTTTGGTGGGTTTTTTTATGTGAGCTGAAAATTCTTTTTCTTTTGTGTCCCTAACTCTTAATTTTCAACTGATGTTTGAGCTGAGCTAAGTTTCTCTCCAGCATGTGTCAATTCCATGGAAGATCATGCCTTCTCAGTTTCTTTCTGCAGACTATTAACTTTTCTTTTAGTTTGGTAAAACTTTGATTTGTTGTTGTTTTTGTTTTTCTTCCATTAAAAAAGTCACTGAGATCTTCTTTAAATCTAAGTTTCCAACAGTCATCTTCTAAATGTAACTTGTCTGTATCTGTTCATTATATTTTATATTTATGCTCCTTCACGGGAACATCTTTTAGCTCCCGAGGCTTCTTCTCTGCCCAAAAGGTAACAGCACAGGTACTTAAATGTAGACTTCTACACTAGATATGCAAAAATAAAACCACCCCTCCTCTGCCCCTTACCTACTTCTTGAGAACTTAGATCCCAGCTTGAACTGACTGACTTTGAGTCATATTGGGATCCTGCTTTTAGAGCTCACTTGCTGTCTGTATACCAGTACTGAAGTCACAGAACATCCTAGGTTCTGAATACATGGAAAACTTCAGTCCTTGCACCCATTCTCACTATCATCTATGCAACTTGATCAGTACCAAGATCCTTTCTGAAAGTTTACTAGTGTTTTCTGTCAAAATAGCTTTCTGGATTTATCTCTGGCACTTACAAGGGCATGATTTTCCTCAGATACTGCAAGATCTATTCTTTATCTGCTTGCTGAGTATTCCTGTCTATCTTCTCTCTCCATCACTAGCAACTCAATTCTGATTTGTTCCTTCTTCGTGGGTATACAAACCTTAGAAATTTCTGTACTAAGCAAAAGGAACAGAGAAACAAATTTTATTTTCTACTACCATCCTACTTCTTTTCTCGTTGTTTGTGTTTAATTTTGTGAGCAAAATTTGGTCATGCCAGGAAACTCAGCTCCTCTGTTCTGTTTCAGATCCAGGCCGCCATGTTGAGAAGAATGGGAGTGGGCCCAGCAGTCCTTCCAGCTGTCCTATTAAGAAGCTGTTCAATTACTTAGAGGAGAAAGGCATCAGTCCTGAGCAGGCCTCATATGTATATGTTAGTCATTGCCAGATGAAGCTGTTATACCATCTGTTCTTCTTTCTTATGACTGCAAATCTTTTTAAGACCCTTCCTCAGGACAACACAGGCAATGAAGATACTTATAAATGCACAAATTATTGTATAGCATACTGAGCATGGATATGATAGATCAAATTCAAATCCAGTAAATGCTTGATATTATACTTCTGAGACATGATTTCTCTGGCCTATTTTAGATGCCTACTTTAGAATTAGATAAATGCTCCCCAAGGTGCCCTCTATGAATTATAAAAAGAGGCTACGTTGAGTACTTGTAGACATCTGTGCTGTCAGCATTAAAGTTGGGCAAGATGAATACCATCCATAAGGCCTAAGAGTAGTAGTGCTGCCTGCAAGGAGAAAAAGCAAGTTTATCCACTGCTCATTTAATCTTCAACAGCTCACTGGAGCATGGAGGGCCAGCAAAACTTGGACTTGGTCCATTTCCTCATAGTCCTGCTTACAGCTGGGGCACCTCATGTTCTCTTCACTCCCGTTCCACACTTTTTTTCCAATCTCCTTCAGAAATGGTGAAGCTGTTGTGCTGCACCACAGTCCGAGACCACATGGGTGTCTGTGTTCATGTTGTTGCACAACATTCCTCTTGCAGCACCATGCAGATGTTCTGTTAGATTAACCCAACATGAGGTACAAACTCAAAAAAGGAGAAGGCAAAGATCAGTCCTTTCCTTACATTGAAATATGTAATATTCTGTAGGAAGTGGGGCACAGAATGAAATTACAGTGCTAACTATGTAAAATTTTAAATCTACAGTTAATTTTATGCATTAGTAGACTGTTGAAAAATATGGATTTCTATGCAGATGTTCAAACCAAGGCACAAGTATTTGCAGGAAGATAAGTCATAAACAGAGTATATAGAAAAGGAAGAATCTCATGAGTTCAAGTCTTCTGTGTTCATATTTCCATCTTTACCCAAACCTATGAGCAGCTTAGGTCATATATTGTAATTATTACTATACTCCAAATTATGTTTCATGTATAACAAATTTCATGCAAGTGATTCAACCCAGAAACAGGACAGATGGCATTTGTACTGCCACTGTATACCGGGAGCCTTAATTCCTCACAATCATGGGGGCTGTAGTGATTCCTGATAAATCAAAATACTTTCAAGCTTCATGTCCTCTTTCCCACATTCTCAGATTTCCTTGCCTTGGTTATCACCACACACCTCTGGGATTGTGTTAGTTGGTTCTGCTCAGATTTTGGACAAAAATTTCTTTGGAGGTCCTATACCCTAGAATACTCCAAGGTTGAGGTTAGGTCAAAAGGCTTATGCTAAGAGAACAAAAAGGCGTAACATTGCAAGGATAACATTAATAAATATAATTTTATTTGATAGCAATTTCATTTAAATTTTTATACTAATTCCCAACTGATTTCAAATATGGTTTTGTATTTTGCCAGTATTATTCAATGTCCCATAATTTTAGACATACAAGTCATTGTTTCCAGCTAGCTTGATCCTGAATTCACACAGCTATTAATCAGTTTAATATGCTTCGTGTTGCTAATTTGAAAAGCACATAAGGAAGAAGTCTGTGCAGTACAGATATGACAATTAGTGAAACAATCCTTTTTCTAAGAATTTGCTTGGGTAGTACAAATTTTAACAGTAACTTTGTCTCCTTGCACTAAAGAAGAGTAAAAGAGACAGTTGTTCTCATGCCAACTACTTTTGGTGCCAGAGGTAGCGATAGAAATATGTTGCCTCTGGAGGTTCAAGAGTATTTAATAATCCTCCCCCTCCCATCATTATTTTCCATTATTGGTCCCTCTTCTCTCTTCCTTGTTATCGTCTAGTAAACAGGCGAGTGTGCAGACGCAATATATAAAACTTAAAAAAACAACATGTCCAGAAAGAACTGCCTGAAAGAAAAAAAAAAAAAAAGAGAAAATTAAAGAGGCAACAAAACTCCAAGAGACAACAACAACTTTGACTCAAATTGTGTCATGCTGAGGTGCAGTATAAGATTCTACATTATACATCACATTAAGTTCTGACTTCCGTTAAAATTTTTATGTATTTTTACATACTTGTGTTTGATTTCTCTCGCCACATGTGTTTTAGAACTGGTGAGATAAAAAAAAAAAAAGGCCCTGAAGAGTTTGAAAGGGGGACAAAAAGCTTCTGACCAGAGGAATTTTCTGTGTTTAAAAAAAAAAATTAAAAACCAAACAAACAAAAACAGTTTTTTTCCCTATATTAATATGATGGATAGTGGCTGAACTCCAGATCTAGAACCAGGCCAACTAAAGACTAAATTTTCATGAGATCTTTTACAGAATTACACAATATTCTGAGTTGGAAGTGACCCAGAAAGATCGTTGAAGTCCAACTTCTGGCTCTACATAGGACACCCCAAGAATCACACCACGTGTCTGACAGTTTCACCCAAATGCTTCTTCAACTCTGTCAGGCTTGGTGCTGGTTGAATCCTGGGGAGCCTCTTCGAGCACCCAACCACCCTCTGGCTGAAGAACCTTTTTCTAATATTCAACCTAAAGCTCCCCTGACACAAATTCAAGCCATTGCCTTGCGTTCTGTCACTGATCACCAGAGAGAACAGATCGGTGCCTGCCCAAGCAAGGAAGATGTGGGCTGCAATGAGGTCTCCCCTTAGTTTCCTCTTGTCCAGGCTGAACAGATCAAGTGACCTCAGCTGCTTCTCATACAGCTTCCCCTCAAGGCCCTTCACCATCCTTCTTACATCATTAGATGCTCTCTAATAGCTTCATATCTTTCTTATATTGCAGTGCCCAAAGCTGCACACAATATTCAAGGTGTGCAACACCAGAGCAGAGCAGAGCGGGACAATCCCCTCCCTCAACCAGTTGGTGATGCTTTGCCTGATGTCTCCAGGACATGGTTGGCCCTCCTGGCTGCCAGGGCACTGCTGACTCGTATTCAACTTGCCATCAACCAGGACCCCCAGGTGCCTTTCCATGGCACTGCTTTCCAGCATCTCATTTCCTGGTCCATATGAACAGCCTGGTCTAATGGAAGGTGTTCCTGACCATGGCAGGGAGTTGGAACCAGGTGATCTTTCGGGTCCCTTGTAACCTAAGCCACCATTTTATGATCAGTGTAATGTACCAATTCTTACAGAAATGAATGAGCCATTTCTCCCTGGGAAAGCAAAGGGTTGTCTAGCTAAATGTGGATATGTAATATAAACTACACTTGCTACCATATTCTTCTATTTTATCAGGATGAGCTGATGATTTAAAATATGAGTTACTGGATTGTTAGAATAAATATATACTGGTTTACTCTTAACAAAAACGATTTCACTAGCAAAAAATTGCTGTTTACCATTAAATCCCATGAGTTCGCATGACTCAACGCCCTGTCCAAAGACAGAATAAATTAATATTACCCATATTTGGCAGAAGTTTAGCTAGCACCATTTAGACCCTCTCAAGAGGGGAATTCCAGAGTCTTCCTAAATAAACTGCTCCAGTGTTTAGCTTTTTCAACTTTAACAATTCTATACATGTATGATTCTATAATCAGTAAGTAACATCTTCTTCCAAATTGATAACTTACTGCTCTTGTGCTGAAATTTAGGCACATTACCTATTGTTCTATCCTCGGCAGACAGGAGAGGAATAACATATTTCCCCCTTTAGCAGCACTCTAGTACATGTTTTTTCTACATATAAGAGACATATCACATCTACTGAAAACAGTATCTTTGTAACTCTTATCTGTCTAACTAGAGTAGTTGGAAACTAACATGAGTATTGTGAGCATGTGTGTACATAGCGATGAGGTAAACAAAATTCTATGCTGCTTGGGATTTAGGTACTCTACAACTAATTACATATTGCCAATCTGATTATTAGTCCCTTGAATCCTATTCCTATGAAGATGTCTCTCAACATGCAATCCATCAGGATTCAGCGTTGTATCTAGTGATGGTCTTTTCCAGTAATATGTTACACAAAACTAAACTTCAGAAGTGCTATAAAATATCATTCAATTTTTTCATCACTTTAGTTTTACAATACAAAGTTTTGGTACAATAAAATCCAAAGAAAACACACTCTTTAAAACTCAATCTGAAACAATTTACTTGGAGGTAATTTTCATATCAGCTATGCCACTGTAAGGATATTAATATTAAAGGGCAAGACAAGCAGAATTATGCCCAGGTTGGTTTTTTTCCTAGGAATTGTGCTTCATGTTGCAAGTTAAAATTTCAAGGAGAACTGTATCAGCTGGGTGCACCATAATGCATTATAAATGAAGTCATAGCTTTAACTGAGCTGCGTTCAGAAAGAGGGCTTATTTGTTGTGAATTATAGTCCTTTCTTTGTCCTTTGACTGAAATATATCCTTGGAAGGATGCAGTGGTTTCAGATGTGTTATGGATAATATGTTTAACACCTGCAAAGATTAAAATAAAAAAAAAAAAAAGAAGAAGTGTAACACCATTCTTATCCTGTATACAAAATCTCCAAATCTGGATGCTAAATGTGAAGCCAACATTTTATTCCCTGAACAGTTTACAGTTCATTAGCAATAGCATTCACAACCATCTGACAGTTGGCCAGAACACTGATCTAAACTAGAAGATAATGAGGTTAGAAAATATCTTAGAGCAGTATAAGAGCTCTGGAGTATCATCAGAATGTACAAAGAATAGCTGCAAATCTTTTTGGTTTAGAATGCCTTTGCAATGCCTCTGTTGTACAACAGAATGAACCCTACTCTAAAGAGTTCAGCAATAAAAACACAGGAGTAAGCATCTGTTGTGACAAAAAAACAGGTCAAAAAAACCAAAACAGGTTTCTTTCAGGTCCTTTACATGGTATTTATGGGAACTGATATTGGGAAATAATCTTTTGGCCATCAGTGTCCAAGGGACCACAGTGTTTCCTTGCTACATGGCATTTAAGATGGAGCTGCACAGATTTTCTCCCAGGTTTCTTGCTTCAAAATGCCAGGGGAAGAGGAATCCAAAGTATTAGGTGTCAGCAGACATGAACTGTTCTCCAGGTGATGAAGGAGCTAGGTTAATGATGTCACTAAATAGATAATTCACTATAGCTTCATAAAAATAAACACATACACTTGGCCTCAAGCAGTGAAGTTATCATTCATGGTCACAGATCCACAAAAACAAATAATTCCATGAAGTCACAGCTTTTGCAAACAAGCATTACACAGATTAAGTGGGGAAGGATAAAGAGAAGGGGAGCAGGAGAGACAAAATGCTGATTGGATTACAACCAAAGGTCTCGGAATGTGAAAATCTTCTAAATGTAAGATGCAATCAGGACTGCAGGATTTTAAATGTGACTTTAACAAACTGACTTTCACTTAAATTAAACTATCAATCTCTTCACTTTCTTTTCCAGTTGCTTTTGATCTTAAGAAAATATATGTCTCTGAGCCCTTCTTTTCTCTTGTATCTAAACATGACAAAATCATTTAGGAAATGTTCCACTTAGCTACGGTAATAGGAAAGCACAAGCCATCTTTTTGTTTATAGTGGAGTGCTGTATAGATTGTTAATAATTACCAGATACTTCCTCCTTCAAAAGTCTTGGTGGTAGCAAGGAACAATAGACACTTGTGAAACAAGGACTGGCAGCAGTGCAGACTTTTATCCAACACTGAACCCTGGATTTGGTGATGATCAGGAGGATGCTTCAACAACACTAGTATAGTTTTATAGAAATGAGACTTCTTCTCCCCTCCATTAATTAGGGGATTCCCGAGCTATCACAAATGAGACTAATTAACAGGCTAAAGAAAAACTCTAGAGGGTTGAATATAAAGAACAGAAACTACCTGCAGTCATCACTGTTGTGCTTGGGAGCCTGTCAAGGAGCTCCCAGCTCTTACAGTCCTTCTCATTCACAGACTCGGAGTACTTTACAAGAAGACTTCTACTCTCATTTCACAAACAGTGGACTTCAGGTAAGAAATGTGGGTGTGGAAGAAGAGTTGGAAATTTAAACTAGAATTTCCTCTAGGTTCCACCCTTCTCTTGCCGTGAACCACCACTAAAGATGTATCACAGTTTAGGCCTAAAATACATAGTGTTGAGGGTTATCTCCTTATATGGATGTATATGTGCTAGGGAATTGGGAAATTGTTTGGTACAAAAACCATGTAGACAGTTTGGCCTGTTTTGTTGAGATACCTTCCAGGTAGTCTCGTGATTTTGCTAGAGATCAGTGAAAATGTGTCTCAAATGATTGTACACCATACCACTGTAATTTCTTTCTTTGGATTATTTCATTTAAATTGGGTACCAAATTTTCCCTGGCTGCCCAGAGCCACAAGGTACCTGAAAGAGAGTTTCAGTCATGGTCTCCGACAGCTCCTGAAGATTGTGGGCTTTCATGATCCCTTACTGTGTTGGGCAAGGAGTTTGAAGAGCTGCACATGCTGGATGAGAATTTTATTTCCAAAACATAAGTTGCTTTTTTTTAAATACAAACAGAAATCAGGTAACTGTATTCCAAACTGACATTTAAATAAGAATCTGCAATTCCTGTCTTTTCAGCAGAAATTCATGGGTAAAGAGTCATCAGCTTTATCCTGAATTGTGGAATATTCAATCACACCTGCTGCACTTCTAGTTCAAAGAAACACAAGGATTTGTTATGCACTGACATGATTATATCCCAAACTAATTCAAACACACTTGAAACAAATATATTTGATTCTGTGTATTTCATCTAAGCTCATATCTCTCCATTCTACACTGATAGTTATGGTGCCTGATGTTCTCTTTCTCTTTAAAATAATACTCATTATAAGAAATGAAATACATAGATCATACATATTTACGGAGAGAAATATCTACCTACCATTCCAAAATTTAATTTGAAGTTTTTGTTTTGTGTTGTTCTGTTTCAAGGCATAGAGAAAGCTCTGTACAAGCATGCTGAGAATAACCGGGTACTCTCCGGGAAGCCTTACAAATTATCCCTTTTGTTTTGTGTGCCTTAAACTTGAGCACCTCTGACTACAAAGTCACAAATATGGGTTATACTAATGTGTTTTCCTTTCACAAAAATAATTACTTGGAGGGTAACTACTTGGTGTAGTGATACTCTTTATATGGCTTTATTTCACTAAATCTGATTTCCAGCCCAAGGACAATACACCACATTGAAAACACAGGATCCAATTATAATTAATAAAAAAGATGTGATAATCCTAATTAGAGCTCAAGTTGCTTTAAAACTCAAGTTTTATAAGAACATTTCTGAGAGGAAAACAGCCCAATATGCTTCAAATATTTTATGCATCATTTTGTTTCATCAAAATAATTCAATATTAGAAAAGAATTTTTTTTGTATGACTGCTTTTTCTTTGGATCCTAAAAATCTGCAGTGAATTTTTTTTTAAAAAAAAAAAAATAAAAAAAGACACAAATAAGCAAAACCCCAAGAGATTTGGCTGTTCCTTATTTAAATACCAATGCCTTTCTAATTAGCTCTACTTACCTTGAAGAGCAGAATGTGATTATTTTCTTACAAGGCATCTCTTCGAATCAGTACAAGATAGTATAATTAGTATCCAACTTTGAAAGACTGTGTTCAAATTTGATTCTTCCACAGCTTGACACAGTGTTTAAGGAAACACATTCTTCTTTTTAATCTGGTACAGTTTGCAGTTTCTGTATAATGTTTACTGAAGTAAACTCTTGTTATGAAACGTGCTATATCAGTGATGTATTGTTACCTAACCAGTTGCTGAAGGTAACCTGATACTAGTCATTTTAACGTTTTACTTGTTTTAATTTCTGAATGATGCACTGAAAAATCTGGAAGTTTTTTCTTCCTTCTTGTTTCTTTAGTTTTATTCTTTTTTTTTTTCTTTTCCTTTGGAAATGTGAAAGTTGTTTTTTTTTTTTCATTTTCTTAAAGAACAGCCAGAGAAATATGAGAATGCTTTTTTGTGGCATCCTGAATCTTACCCAAAAGTGTGGGAATGCCTTATCTTCAGCAGAGACATCCTTTGTCACAAGTATTGTGATTTATATGGTGGTATAATGGTCATGACCATGCTCTTGGTAGCTGCACCCTCATGAAGTCCAGCTGAGGTCACTGGGCTTCTGTAGTGCAGGCTCTTCAGACAGTGCACCATCCCATCGTCAAAATACTCTGAGGATAAATACCAGAAGTTTTACAGATTGAAATAAAACATTATGATCTTTTACATACTGTTCAATGTAACCCAGCTACTCCAAAACCACTGCATTTCACACAATCTACAGATGGAGTCAGACTGAGGGGGAGTTCGAAGGGGGAACAGAAAGGGTAAAGATGTGAACACAATAGTGTGGTTTCCCCATTAATTTTATTCTAGATACTGAATGTACTAGTCTTTTGCAAATATTCTTCAGGTCACTACAGTGACTCCCAGCAGCCTTTCTTGCTGGCTGAACTGGTCTGTTTTACATCACTTTTAGACAGTGCTATTCCACTAATGCATTAGACAAAAGAATTGCCACAGAACAGGGGGTCATAACAAATGTCTTTTGAAACATGTCCAGCTAAATACAAAAATAAAGAGATATTTAAAACAGCACTAAATACAATAGAAACATTTAAATATAATCCCCCTAAATACTAATTGTAACCATTTGTTGCATAGGATTAAATCCTTGTAGAACATTTTATCCAACTGTTTGGACTAGGATGTGAAATTTACAAATTACTACTTTTTTGTTTTATTCGGCACCAGCTGTGTGCATGCTTCTGAAACATCACCAGTCATGCTGAGCATTTAGTAGGAATGTTGCAATGGCAATTTAGATGTTAAAGGGCATTGTGATTTTTAAGGGCTTGTTATCATGGCCAGCTGTAGCTAACAGCTTGTAAGAGATCAGGAAGAGGTATGTTGTCGGGGTTTGGAAGTTTGTAAACTCGTCTACCATTGGTTCCTGTATTGCCATGGTTATTATATTGTCTCATTGCATTGGCCAGCTGAATAGCCAATCGCATCTTTCCCCCCGCAGCC
>JAWWES010000115.1:98983939-98996330 GCA_035583135.1 Lophotriccus pileatus | reverse complement strand
CTCCAGGACCCCCTCCGGAGAAACCCCTGCTAAACCTCGGCAGATACCCCAGCTACAACAGATGCTAACTACAACAGTATGTGATTTTCCAAGTAACGAAAGCAGCCTGTGTTTACCACGATTTCTTTTCTGCCACTGAATGTGAGGTGCTGTGTATGGAAATAGTTGTTTTCCCGGGAATAGTATTAATAAATCTTGTTATATCTGTATTATCTGTGTTTTAATCACTCAAAGAGTTTCAAAATGTTTAAAATGTATCAAATATCTTCTCCAACATGACAATTAATATCAATGAAGTTGTTACATGGAAAGTTCTGGAAAAGTAAAGGGATTTTGTGTCTGTTTTGGGCACTCAAACCAGGGAATATTTGTTACAACATCCTTTCAACATTTTCTTATTTAATTGTCAGTAATCAGGGTCAGGATTATTCTTCATGATATAAGATGACCATTAGTTACTAGATAAGAGGAGGAGACATTCCATGGAAGGTGGTGGTCTCAGAAGCCCTTGTTGCAGGATATTCTGTAGCTTCTGTTGCTGACTGTGGCTGGTCGACAGAGATTATCCTGTTGAATCATGGTGTCATTCAGGATAAATTAGTGTTGTTTGAAGGCACCTTTCAAACTGTGGCTTTAAGTAGAGTATGGTTACAAACTATTATTTGCACACAAAGCCAGCACTTTCCTCTTTACTTGGAAGCCTTGAAAAGATGTCAAAGACAACATTTTCCTGATTAATTGGAAGCCTTGAAAAGATATATGTGTATTGTTCTTTGGAACGTGAGGAAAATCAAATTAAGATATAGACTGCTTTCTCAAACTTTTCTTTTCCTGGAGTTCTCAGTTAGAAAGAGATTTATACACCACTCAGTAAATATCTCATCAGATTTGTTTTCTAAGATTTTTCAACATCTTTTGAAAGATTGGTAAGTGAGATTGTCTATGATATAAATATCTGCATAACTGCATGGAAGATTAAAGTAAAAGTAAATTGTATATCAGATACAGAATTACCAGGACCTTATTAAAAAGTTGGAACTGTCAACACTGCACAATTAGGTTTTGTGTCTTGTAATTATGACTTATGACTAAAAGTAAATTCATAAATTTGAGGAATGAAAATCATGTTGGAGGTCCCCAGACCACCAGTTTTACTTCACTTTTCACATTCCAAGAAAGATGGAGATCCTTGATGGAAACACTGAATGTTAATTGCACCAACTGGCCAACATTATTAAACAAGTAACTGAACTACAAAGATCAAGATCCTTACTGTCCTTTACTAAATCTATGAGATTTTATTCTGTGTGTTGCATTAAGATATCAGTCTGTATTATCTTTGTAATAGGCAGAAAACAGGAAATTATTGTAAGCAGGAGTGCAGAGTAACAAAACAAATACCTTACATATGCATATGAAGCTATGATTATGAATAGCACATAGGCTTTAGTTAAGGAAGAGATTTCATTTACTTCTGTAGTAGTTAGGCACTGGTAAAAAAATTACTGCAAAATTAATTTTTTGATCTCCAGTGACCAAACCATCTCCCACAAGGTTGTTGCAACCTTATTCTCCCTTAAATTACTGAGCGTTTTGAAGTAAGAAACTACATTATAAGAAGTTCAAAGATAACCTGCTAAGTGATAATTTGATCTTAGCCTTAGTTTTTGTGCCTGGCTTCATCTGATTCCAGCACTCCTTGTGTCAGCATGAGCCAACATGTACGTAGAGAATACAGTATACTAAATGATATCCCTAAAAAAGAAAGGACCAGTCTTCCTTGGAATGCTGTTGCATTTTGGCTGTTTCAGCATGTTGTCACCATGGGTTCTGTAGTCTATTACTGCCACTCTCTCTGTAAATTCTTCCTCTTTGTTGTGACCTTGCCTCCCTACATTTTCTGAAAATAAAAACTTAGGAAGTAATTAATGGAAAGAAAACATTCCTAGGCCTCTCCACTCCACCTATTCATCATTCTAATGGTGGAAGTTTCAATTTTTCTGATTTCTATCACTCCCAGACAGGTACAGCCATCATAGGGCCGGACAACAAAAACTTACTTGAAGAAGAAAGCTTTGCCATGTTTTTCTCATCCTTCACAAGAAACTGAAGCAAAAACCACTACCTTTTTATATGGCCTTACAATAACAGTTATGTCAGTTCTGTGCTCTACGTCATCCTGTGAATAAAACCCATGTTAAAAGAGTATGAATTAATTTCTCCATTTTAAGGCAGGTAAGTCTGAACAAGGAGTATGGTTTCAATGTCATTTGACATTTAAGATTCGTGAGGGGTGGGTTGGTGGGGCTCTGAGGGTGTCAACAGGCTCTTTAGTGTAGGATATACCTTTGACTTCTCTGTGACTTTCTCGTGTATAAAATGGCATGAATGTTTGTACTACAGAGGAGTAATCTCCTCCTAGCCTTTGGATACTTTGCTGATCTCTAGGTGCCATGACTCTATTTCTTGTGGGATACAGGTCTAGACAGCACTTCAGTTGTTATGTTAAGCAAGTGAGGTAAGGGATTTGTTGCAGGCATCAGTGCAAATAGCAGGTATGGAAGATAATAAGGTTGCTCTCTGAGACATTTAGCTCTCTGCCTCCATACTGAGCAGTTGAGGTAGAAGGAGAAATCCTTTTCTGCTACCTTTCTTCAGAGCCAGGGCTGAGTAGTGAACATAACACCAAACAAAGCCATGCTTTTCATAATGAGGATGGGGAAACAGAAATTGTGTTCTGGCAGGAGGGCAGAAGACAGGTTTCATTACTAAATGATGCTAAAATGTAGTGAAGCCACTGCACAATATTACAACAAATATTGAAGCATTTTCACAATTAGATTTTTCTCAACATTCTGAAAGCCATTTTTGATGAATCAGCTACTTCCTGTAGTTGATAAGATCTGCAAAGAATCTTTTTCTGCAATTATAGGCATCTTGATTTGCAGCTGCCAGAAATGAAAGCAGGAACTGCAGGTAGTCTGACAGGTTTCAGCATCACATATAACTTGTGATTCTATATCTTAAATTAGGATGCTGCAGATGCCCCACTTTCTGAACTATGCTTTTATTTTAAACAATCAATTGTGAACATAGCTAGTAACAATCACAATTAAATACATAAACCCCACTTTCTGTTAGTAAGTAATAAAATAAAGATTACTTTCTCTGAACCAAAGAAAAATCACCATTCTTCATCAAGGAACAAAAAAAAGGATTTTGGTTTTTATACATTTTAAAAGCTATAGTCTGCCCAGCTAGGGAGGAAAAACAGGCTTAAAAACAAGTTGCATAGATATCTGCAAAAATGTTAGTAATTCACTGTATGGCCTGGCTTCAAAAACTTTTGTGAACTTCTCTAAAGTCTCTTCCATTTCAAGATTCACAGTAATTCTACAAATCAATTACCCATGTTTGTGACAATGTGGTGGTCCCCCTTTGTGTCCTTTTTGAATAAACATGGTTTAACCATCATGTTGGTACAACCCTTTCCAGATGTTTTTTTTACTACAGGTAACCTTTCTTCTGAGGACCCAAACTGTACCTCCACTTGGCTGCACCAAATGAACAAAACAAAAAATTCTGGATGCCTGCTTGATAATTAATAGAGATGAACACATAGAAGTTCATGCTATGGAGGCTTTATTTTCAGCCTTAATTCCCCAGGGCCCCAGGTCTGCTCCATCAAAGTTAGAAAGGTTTTCTTCCTTGTCTTCAGGGGAGATTGGTTTATGACTCTTTTATTTCTTAAAAGGATTTTGAAAATCCTCTTCTGATACTGTCAGAATATAATATCTGCTTTCTTTAGTTCAGAAGTCATGCTGCTACTCTGTCTGACAGAATGCTCATGAACAAGAAAGGGCTATATCCCGCAAGTCTCCTTTCTGCTGGGGTGGGATTTCCGTGACAGTGCTCCTCACAAAGAATTTTACTCTAAACTTTGAAAGTCACTGCCAGCTGACTGATACTAAAATCATTGATGGGTTGTTGTTCTTTTTTTTCACCCCAGAAACTGCTCAATCCTGACAAATGTTAATGCAAACCCTGTGGCATCAGCATGACCTGGCACCTACCCAACCTCTGCACCTGCACAATTACAGCCAAGCTTTTCTAAACACTTCTTCCTTAACGGCTTGTATTGGTTTGGGTTTGCTGTTGTTTTGTGCTGTTTTTCCCCACCTTTCTCTTTTTAATCACCAAGCACTTATGGCAGGCATAATTTTTCAGATGTTGTTTTGGAGAGTTTCTAGGAGCTAATCATATATGCCCCTTGAGAAGTGTGCAAGAGTGGCCCACATCTGAAGCCAGAACCGGTGAGTTCCAGCAAAGATCCCAGCAAAGATCCACAACCACCTGGCTCGCCCGAAGGGCAGCAGCCGAGGCTGCTCAAGGAGTGCAGAGCCAGCAGCTGTGTTCTGCTCAGGCCACTCTGACGGTTCCCACCACACCAATAAAAGCAGAGCTATCAATCATTAAATAAGATCAGCCAGCATTTTAGTATTCCCTTCTCCCCCCACACTTTCTCACTCTCTTTCTTTCTCTGTTGCAAATGGCCCTGGGTGTTCTGCACCGATACATAGTCAGGTGTGTTTACACACAAGTCATTTGCATGAGTGCTTCTGACCTGTCAAGACACAGAAAATTAATGTCAACTCATTATCAGAAAGGGGGGGAAAAAAATCAAAAAACTTTCACAAGGTGGAGATTGGGAGCCAGATGCTTAGTTACATTAACTGCTTAAGTCCCTCTGATTTCAGTTCAGTTCTGTCAATCAGTTCAGATGAGCACCTGGTATATAAAGAAATGAGAATGTTCATCTTAGATTTTTTCCCCAAAAGAGTGAATGTAGATCTATTATCTTAAACTTGTTATATTTGAACGGATAGAATAAAGTAGGAGTCAGTAGGCTGAAGATTCTTTTTATTTATGTTCCTATAAATCTGGAATAAGAGTTCAGAAATCTGTTGTAATATCTACGGACATGGTTACAGTCAGAATGTGCAGAATTAAAGATGTTTTATCACATTCTAAAGGCTCATTCATTTTTACACAGAACGTCTTCTCCAACAGCAGTGGAAGAGCACTACCAAGAAACAGATGGCATGTAATGGACTATGGTTTGACCTTTCATTTACAGTGTGAGGAGTATGTAGTGTGTCTGCATTACTGATCAGTACTTGTTAAATTCAGAAGATCCTTTTTGCAGATCACAAGGAAACCTGTAGCTCATTATGTAAAAGCTAAAGCATGAAGTTTGTTCTGAATTTCATTAAGTTTTCTTTATTCAGAGAAATGAAGGAAAACAACGCCTGCTTTAGGATTTTGAGCATGCTGATTATTAGGTAGAGACTGTAATTTCAAGACTTTCTATAAAGGATTGTCTGTACCTTGGTTACAGATCTACCCTTTTAAAAAGAAAACACAAAATCCTAAGCATGTACTTGCCTTTACTTGCCTTAGACTCAAAATATCAGTCTAGAAATAGTAAGAAGAACTAATTTATCAGTTGATAAAAATATTTTGTGTAAACCACATAAAACATGTGGTATCACGTTTTAAAGAAAAATAAAAGTTGGAACAACTGCCTGACTATCAAAGAATAATTTGAAATGGGAGATGATATTTGAATGATAGAAATTACCAGCTGCAGAAAAAAATTATTATGAGTGAAATTTTGAATTTGTGTTGATCAGAAGAGATCCACTGCACAGGACCATCCCCAAGAGTCACACCATGTGCCTGACAGTATCATTCAGATGCTTCTTCAATTCTGTCAGGCTTAGGGCTGTGACCACTTCCCTGGGAACCTGTTCCTGTGCCCAACCACCCTCTGGCTGAAGAACCTTATTCTAATATCCAACTTAAACCTTCCCTGACACAACTTCAAGCCATTTCCTCAGGTCCTGTCACTGGTCACCAGAGAAAAGAGATCAGTGCCTGCTCCTCCTCTTCCCCCCACAAAGAAGTTGCGGACTGTGATGATGTGTCCCCTCAGTTTCCTCTTGTCCAGGCTGAACAGATCAAGTGGCCTCAGCTGCTCTTCATACAGCTTCCCCTCAAGGGCCTGCACTATCTTCCTTGCATCACTGGATGCTCTCTAATAGCTTCATATCTTTCTTATATTGCAGTGCCCAAAACTGCACACAACATCAAGGTGAGGCTGCACCAGTGCAGAGCAGAGCGGGACAATCCCCTCCCTTGTCTGGCTGGTGATGCTGTGCCTGATGCTCAAGGACACAGTTGGCCCTCCTGGCAGCAAGAACACTGCTGACTCATATTCAATTTGCCATTGAGCAGGATCCCCAGGTCCCTTTCCATGGCACTGCTTTCCAAACTCCAGGGCTGCCCCAACCTAGGTGCAGAATCTTTCACTTTCCCTTGTTCAACTTCCTATGGTTGGCGATTGCCCAGTCCTCTAACTTGTTGAGGTCTCTCTGCAGGGCCTCCCTGCCTTCAAGGGAGTCAACAGCTCCTCCCAGTTTTGTGTCATCTGCACACTTGCTCAGTATCAGCTCCAGTCCATCTGAATAATTCATGAAGATATTGAAGAGCACAGGGCCTAAGACGGAGCCCTGTGGAACCCCAGTAGTGACTGGTCTCCAGTCTGATGTTCCCCCATTCACTATTACCCTCTGTGCTCACTGCATTTAACCAGCTGTTGGGGATTGAACACTCTTGCCTTTTTTGTGTGCCACTGCTTACATTTGTACACTGGTGAACATACACCCAGACTACCTGCTGAAGCAGAGCTCCTAAAATATAGATAATATGTTTCACTGCACTAATCATATTTTCCTGTCTAGTTGAATTTAATCACTGTTTGTGTTAAAGTTTATTTTCATTAGTGAAAACTCCAACTCCTATCTTTTTGGGGGGGATTTTGTCAGAAAACTTTAATTTTTAAAACCTTTGAAATTCTAAATCCCCGTGCTCTGGCTTTATATTGTGATTAATTCCTTCCTATAGTCTTGCTTTATCTTACATTCATAATCAAGGACCCAATAAAATTGTTGGAACTTTCATTTTATGGCTTGATGACCTGTAACTAATTAAATCTTTTTTTTTTTTTTTTCCTAGTTGAGGATTACTGCTTATTCTAGCAGAGGAAGACACTCATCCGTGTGTGACTTTAGCAGGCCTGCTTCCAATGGATCCTTCTTGATAAAACCTTCCTTGCCAGTGGCAGCATTTAGACATTCTTTTTCGCCCAAAATGATCAGTAAAGATTGCTATGGCCACAGCAAAACATTTAAACTCTGCAAGAAGTCCGGTGAGTGTAAACTGGCTGCCCTCCATCTGCATAACATCTAATTCGCATTGTGCTTGACCTACAGCTATTTACATATATGTCAGCAGATACAACAGAGCAGATGAAACAAAAGGAGGTCCCGAATTAGAAAAGTGCTTAATGTCTAAATTCAAGAAAATAAGCAAAGATGTAATGTCTTTAGGACTTTGCTGAGTCAAGGTTTGCATGGCTAAATTGCAATCTGAAGACCTGCACGTTTGAACGTGATATATACCATGAAAAGTATAATTGTAGGTACCCAACTGATAATTGCATATCTGCTTATCGAGCTGGATAGAGAAATTTGAAGGAGAAAATTTACATTCAACAAGATTCAACAGTCCTGTTATGTTTTTTTTTAGTTGAGATTGATATTATGGTATGCAAAACATTTTTCCTTTTTTTTTTTTTTCATGAGATCTGATGCAAATTCCTTTAGCTTCAGTTTAACTTTGAATTGTGCCTCTGGAAAATAAAAACATTCATCTTGATTGTAAAAATCCAGATAGAACAAGTGAATACCCCTACCCTCAAGTATTTGTGAGATTCATGCTAAATAATGTTTTATGCCATATCTTTTGCTCTTTTAGTAAATTAAATGACTATGGTTTTGCTCAGTTTGCCCCAAACAATACTAGTTTTGATCAAGTTAGGGCTCTTTGAAGTGATTCCATGTTTATCGGCACACACCTGTGAGCCTTGGGAATAATCTGTCTGAGTTTTGGATTTGAAACAAAACTGAGAAATTCATGCAGGTTATTTTTTTTCAAATAGACTTGGAATAGAGACCTTCTGGGAGATCTTTTCAATTTAAGCATTGATTATATTTCTCCAAACTGGAACAACATACTGTCTCCCAAGAAATCCAGAACTACAAGGAGTGCTTTTACAAGCACTTTTTTTTTGTCTTTTCTCAAAATAGGCTACATAAACACCAGTCATCTCTGATATTGATTCCACTCTCTAATGTTCTTCTGAAAACCTCCAAGTAGTACCCTGGGCTGATTTCACCTTTAAAAAAAAAAAAAAAATAAAAAGCCTTGCAGAAGTTGCATCATAAACTTCATGTGCAAGATCAATTTCTGGACATGGTACTCTAGGCAAAAAAAGAAAATAGCATAAAAGCTTTAAATATTGATGTAGAATTTGCTTCTCCTGGTTTTATGAAGTTCACTGATAATACTCAAACAAAAAGAACCAAACCTATTTGGTATTAAGTCAGGTACAAGTCTTACCAGAACAACCTGCAAAAGCCAATGGGAGGACTGTCTGCATTTAGAAATCACGAAAATTATTGTATCTTGACCCCAGTATGACACACAGAACAAAAGAATTACACATCAGTGACAAAGTTGTACAAAATACGAGCTATCAACTCCAGCCTGATTTCAGAGTTTGCACAAGGGAAGAAAAGGGTTGCTCATCTCAAGATAAACAAAAAACCCACGTAACTCGCCTCAGCAGGCAGAATGAAGTAGGAAAAAGGAAGAGGTATGAACAAATAACAGACCAACAGTTCAGTTGTCACCTCTGATTAACATGACACAGATACACATAAGCCATAACAAAACAAAATGGATAAAACCCTGTGACTTCTAAAGTTAAGGAAACCAGGCAGCAGATACAGCTACCATTCATAGAGACATCAATCTGTAATAATCTACTGCAATGAACTGAATTCCTTAGGGCTGACACCAGGTAAGCAGGGATAAAAATGTATGGAAAAGACACCATTTCAAAAAGTTTAATGTATGACTTTTTTAATCTCATATTCACAACTTCATGCATTTACAGCAGTAAACAAAAGCAGCAGGAGCACTTCAACATGAACTGGGCTACTTTCTGCACAAGCCTTCCTCTGCTTGAGCTGGAGGAGACAGAGTAATGAAATTTATAAGAAAAACAAGATACATACCGCTATGCACACTTTTCAAATGGCATAGCAGAGCTTTAATAATAAAAAGCATTTTTGAACTACACAAATTTTCAATCATATGTTAAACTGCCAGTTACAGTGTTGTAATGATGAATGTAGTATAAGTACACTTTGTAAACCATACACACACTGTAACTGCTAGTTCTTGACAACTGCTTTTAGTTTTAATAGTGTTATATCTTTACATATGGGGATATATATCTACCTACACACATGTACATGAACACACATATATAACATTTAATAGGATTAAAAGAGAATTTACAGACTTTACAAATATGAGTCTGTTAGGAAGTATATGCTACTTTGATCTATGAAAATTACAAAATAAATCATTTAGTGTCATACTTACTCCTATGACAAATCTACCTCAGGAAATAATACTTTCTCTGTATATTTTTATTGTGCAAGAAGGATCAAGTGAGCTTAAACAGCTAAATGCCCTTAAGTTGTTTTTCCTTCATGCAGTGCCTAGCAGAGCTTGGGTAACCACTGACAAAAAACCTTACGAATACTGAAGTTTTACCTGGGGTCAAGGGAAACTGGGACAAACAGCAGAAAAGGTGGAAGAAAATCCATCAAAGTTACAAAAAATATAGAAATCCAACTTGGTTCAGGAAATGCCCTGAGTCAAAAATAGACGGAGTCTGAAAGAATTACTAGGAGAAGGATCAAACCTTCTTGTCCTTCTCCTGTAGGCTGTGAGGCACCCCCTCTGAAGCTCTCCAAGCAGAATCAGATCCAGATTGACTCTTCCTCTCACCCCCTACACTCATTCCAGTGATGTGTGCTCTTATCTTAAGGCACCTTAAAACTTAGCTAAATCCAGACTATAAAATACTCCCAGACACATGGTGTGACTCTTAGTGTTGGTCTTGTGCAGGGCTAAGAGTTGGACTCGATGATCCTTGTGGGTCCCTTCCAGCTAAGTATATTCTGTGATTCTGTTCACATTCAGTGAGTAGACAAGAGACAATTATCTGATGAAGAAAACTACAAAATGGCCCTCCTTTGATTTTTAGGCACCCAAAAGAGTGATTCCCTATCTCACCCATGGTATATCTGCCATTATTCAGATAAATTTTTCTATGAATGTCTTTCTTGCTGAATACTTTTAATAGTGACAGCATTCAAGAATACTACGGAGCATATCATATAAAGTCATATCATGAGGAGTGTAGCCTTTTTCTAATTTAAGTTTTTATGATCTTAGAAGTGATAGAACTTTAAAAACACTTTTTAAGATGAGGACAGAGCCTGCTGCAGGAATAATGCTATGTTTTGGCTACAAGCCCATAGTTAAAGCACACTTTTATGTCGTCGTGTTAATGGACACCATTTCTGGTCAGGGAAAAGAAAGCACATCTTCCTGTAAGTGAGCTCAGCAAGCTCAGTCCTTCTAGTTTTGATTTTTTATTGCTGTTTTCTGAAGACAATCAATAGCTAACAATTAATCATAAATAGCCTTTGGGATTCATTCCTTTCTTGTGTATTAAATACAGTGATGGTTTTCATTCAGTAGGGGAATTAGCATAATAATTATCTTTAATGTATAAATGACTTTATAGTCCTTACTCAGGCAGAAACTGCTCCTGCTTCTTCTCTAAGTGCCAACCATCACTCCCTCTCTACTGAATGCTGTGAAAATAATTACTTATGTCTCCGGGGAAGTAAACAAAGGTTATTTCATTTTTTTTTTTCCTTTCAGGGATCTTTTAGAAGATCCTGAGCTCTATAAAAGGCTAGCAATGTACTTCCAGAAGTAATTTTATTTCTGAGATTATTAATCCAAGAATACAAAGTAAATATTAAATAAAACTGTAGATACATTGTTAATATATTGCTGTGATTCTGTCAGAACATTTTGACTTGGCAAGACATTTCCCACATAAAGTCAGTTACCTCTATGGGTTTTTTTGAGGCTGAAATTAAAAGCACATTTTGCATTTCTGTTCCAGATATGCCAAAAAAGTTGTCTTTCTCTTGATGTGTCATACATTTCAAGGGAACTTCAGTAATTTATAATCCATTATAACTCAGTAGGTTTTCTAAACTACCCAGGCTTAATGCCTGTAGCGTTTACCAAGTCTTATCAGAAAAAGAGACTGAAGAGATGTATTTCTCTCTAATCTATGCTTAGCCTTTGACTGATGAAATCAATTTGTCTCTCTAAAATTACCTTTTCACATTATGTATCCCAAAGTAAAACAATACTGATCTGAAATGATAGTGCTCTGCAAAATATATGTTTGTCATACTGTAATATCTCTGAAAGGAGTATATCACACTGATCTATTGGGGAGGGAATTTAGGGTGAGACTGTATTTTCTACTGTTTTCTTAAAATTATTCCAAGGGTGCATTTGGAAAACCTCTTAATATTCATTAATTTGTAATCAGAAAAAATATTTCACAATCTCAGTTTCTAGAAGGGTGTTACAGTGTGAAAAACAACAAT
Organism: Lophotriccus pileatus; assembly: GCA_035583135.1. Classification (NCBI taxonomy): domain Eukaryota; kingdom Metazoa; phylum Chordata; class Aves; order Passeriformes; family Tyrannidae; genus Lophotriccus; species Lophotriccus pileatus. Next base: position 98,984,649 of record JAWWES010000115.1, on the reverse strand, counting down.
ACTCATCTGAGTATTTATGCCTCAAATACAGAATGGGGATTTGTTTCCCTTGATTGTGTATTGTTTGGTGAATAGACTACAAATACTTGCCATAGATAGAAATTGCTGTTCTTTGGCTTTATCATATGTAATATGATATTTATTTTTACCTTATCTCGGATAACTAAATTTAGATCTGTTAATTTTTGCTTAGAAAGAGTTTCACTTGCAAATATTCCTTGCTCTAAGGTTTACATTATTCACACTGTAAAAAAAACTATAAATCACAGTGTCCTAGAGTAGTCTAGAGCAATGTGCTGAAATTCACTTTGGTCAGATATATTAGTGCTCTAACATATCTCAGACAAATAATCATGGAATCACAGAACAACCTGGCTTAGAAGGAATCTGAAAGAACTTCTACTTCCAACACACCCCTGCCATGGGCAGGGACACCTTCTACAAGGCCAGGTTGACCAGAGTTCTATCCAACCCGGTCTTAAACACTTCCAGTAATGAGGCATCCAAACACCTAAAGAAAAGCACAAAGATCAGCGTTTACAGAGCCATTTTTCTGTCTACTCTTTTATATGGATCCGAATCATGGGTCATTTACCACCACCACCAGCGACTCTTAGAACGCTTCCATCAACACTGCCTCTGTACAATCCTAAACATCCACTGGACAGATTATGTGACCAACACGTCTGTCCTGGAACAGGCAGCACTCC
>JAWWES010000115.1:98963378-98983839 GCA_035583135.1 Lophotriccus pileatus | reverse complement strand
GTCTGTCTCACATTGGCCTTTTTAGCCATCAGCGCGCTTGTAGCAAGTGTGGGTAGAGCCCTTCCCAAATCTTTGTTTGCGAAGCTTAGCCATGATGAATGGGGCATCCAGAACTTCCCTGAGCAACATGTTCCAGTGCCTCACCACCCTTCACCCAGTGAATTTCTTCCTTATATCTAACCTAAACCTACTCCCTTTCAGTTTGAAGCCATTCAGCCTTGCCCTGTATGCTCTTGTAAAAAGTCTCTCTTTCTTATGGGCTTCCTTCAGGAATTAGTTTACCCTGAAGCCTTCTCTTCCCCAGGCTGAATAATCCCATTTCTCTCAGCCTTTCCTCATAGGAGACATTCTCCATTCCTCTGATCATCTTGATGGTCCACCTCTGGACTCTGCAGAAAGTTAGGCAAAGCTGTGGCATACCCCCTTTTTTTCTCTCTCTCTAGCACTGTTGGCATTTTTCTGGCCGAAACGCTGGTATTACTGAATCCCATAGGAGCATATTCCCATAGAGACATATTCTAGAAAAACATGAGGTCACTGTAACAGGGTACACAAGTTTCCATGCATCTTCCTGGGACCATTCACTGTTTTCTGCCACAGATGCCCCATTGGTTGGGTGCAGGAGACACTGCATTTATGGATTCCTGAAAAGCACTTCTCTGAAGCTGCAAACCAGTTCAGCAAAGCTCTGTGCAAGATAACACTGACATTAGTGACTCCTCTGTTGTGCAGTGTCTGCTGCCTGAAGACAAACTTTTGAGCCACTATTGCAAAAAAGCACAATGCAGTGTCCAGCAAGAGCAAAATTTCTATTTTTGTGTTTTATTTATTAGCACTACAACTAATTGAAATATCAAAAAAGCATGTCTTTCTGTTGAAGAGGCTGACAGAAAAGTGGTTTTACTGGGAGGTGGACTGGGAGATGAGGAAGTTTTTTCAGTGACATTGTCACGTACTATAGTTTGGGTTTGGGTGCTACCTGGAACATGGGAGGCTGTTGTTCAATTTTCTTCTTTGCCTGATTTGGAGTAATTTGGGATAAGAAATTCTGCTCCACATTAGGCAATGAAAAGTGTATTTTTTATTCAGACTGTGTACCACTCACTGGAACAGTCTCAAAGAATGTGAAAGTGTCGTGCATACCTCCTTGTCTGCAACGAGGGTTTTCTTTGCTTTGCTTTGAATGAAACAGAAATGAAACACTTAAGGAATGTCCAGTTCTGCAGTTAAAGCTCAGCAGTAGCACTGCATTCCCTTCAGTTCAGGAAACAAACCTTTCATTGAACTAATGAGTAGAAAGCAATCAAAGGAAATTCAAACAAAGTTCAGTGACATTTGCTCAAGAATTCTGATAATTTTAAAATACTTGCAAGCTACAAATATAACACCTGGCCTTGTTTATTTTTTAGTTCAATAAAAAAGCATATACATATTTTTCCATACGGTTTCAGGCCCCGCATCCCTATGTATTGTACCTAAATAAATTGTCATCTCACTGTACAGCACAGTGCACTTGTCATGTCCATTAAATTGTAATAGAAAACTGCTTATATACTGATGTTACAACAGTATGTGTTGCTCCTGAGCTTTTTCAAATAGTAGCTGCACCTGACTGATCTACATACATCTTAATTTCTTAATTTCTATTCCTTAAACTAGGCATGGAAATGATTGATTTCGGTAGAGGAAAATATGAAAAAGGAAATTCGTGTAAAAGAAATAGAGGATTAGGAAAAAAAAAAAAGAAAAAGCAAGCAATTAAGGAGAAATAACCTCCTTAGAACAGATCATTGTCAGACAGAGCTGATGTTTCTTTGTGCCTTTGAAGTCTATTTTTATTTTTTGGCTGTCATAAGCTAGATTCTTCCAGTTGTTGTGTTCTTTTTTTTTTTTTTCCCCTTTACCCATATGAGAATGTATTTAATGATCTGAGTATTTTGTCAGAGAAATTATGGTGAGTTTTTTCACTTCAATGAAATGAATTTTACAAACTAAATTCTTCATTATGTCCATATCACAGGTGTTATCCTGAATTAAGTATCCAGGACTCAGGCTATCCACAATGGTTTTTTTCTTTCATTTTACACAGCTGATGGGTTTCCAAGCTCTGCAGTAACTAGGGAGGATTTGATTGTCTCATATAGGAACCAGTGTCACTTCAAAGATCCAAGGACGTTTAAAATGCATGCATGGAGGTGAGAGATCCTATGCAGATCTTGGACACTTGATCCCTTCTGATAGAGGCTGAGCAGATATCCTGTGGTGCCTAAAATGACAATCAGTATTTAGGTGTAGGCAACTGAATCTCACCTTAAAGAGACGGCAGAGATTAGTTTGTGAATGGTAATAACTGCTACTTTGACTGTTGAGTTTTCATGGTGCTTTTACATTTACTGCAGAAGGCTACTGCATAACACACAGAAGAACATGAGATTATAAAATCATGTGAACTCATGTCTCAGTTTAGTTTATCCCAAAGAGGTTTCCAGGGATAAAACACTCAGATGCCCTAGACAACCTGATCTGTTGTCTCATAAGTCCTGTAGCAGCCACACTGCCATACAGGTTGGATCTGTATGTCTGGTGCATCTCAGAAAGAACTAGACACTTACACTGAATGAATTTATGAACGTATTCATACAAGGTTATTATATGATGTTGTATATATTTACTACATGCGTTCCACTGCATATCCCATATCCACTATAAGAATGAAGCCCTGTATATCCACAACGTAGCCATCTACATCTGAGCTAAATAGCCTAGGCTTCTGTCATAACCAGTGGAGAGAAAATGATGGGGCTTTAGCTAAAATAAATCTAATAACTATGCTCTAATCTATCTCAGGTGCCTATACCAGATCAAGGTATTGATACCTTTTCTATCATTTTTTTCTCATTCAAAAATACAATTAGAGTATATTTAATGTTATATATCTCAGAGCTGAATTTGTACTGGACAAGAGCGAAGTTTGTCCACTGTGTACCTATTTCCTGTCCTATGACACTGTTAGAATGGGATACAGAACATTGTTTGACCACTCTTTCCTCTGAGTGAAACCATTTCTAATGATTAAAAAATTTTCCGTGTCTTTTTGTGTGGGAAGTTGGAGACCACGACTGAATCTTCCGTGGTCCCAGAATTCAGCTCTCAGGGAAAGGAAAATAAATTAAACCTATGAGCATGCACCTTTTGTAGTGGTTTTCATGGGTACAAAGAAAGTTTCACTTGTTACTCTCAAATGCATCTTTTCAAGTGTTTTGCCTTGTGATATCTCAATAACCAACACAGCAGAGAATCAAATAAATCTGTTACACTTTGTCTCTACCCCACGAAGATTCAGTACACATCTACCAATACCCTATTTAAATATTTGCATAATGCATCAGCATATCCTTATTTTGAGAGGCTTTTTTTTTTCTATATATCTCCAGAAAATGTTAATCAGTTTAAGCTACAGGAGGGGAAAATAACTTGAGAGTTACTTTTTGCTAAGGTAGCAGAAAATAAAGACTATCAAAAGACTTCTGCTAATGGACTTTTGTAAATTATATGACTCAGGTAAAAAAAAAAAAAAAAAAAGGACATAAATAGAAAATAGCAGGAATTGAAATAAAAGAAATGGAATAGAGTATCAGCAATGTAATGCGCATATGAGTTTCAAACACCACTAAAAAACTCTGCTTCAGGCAATTTCTTCAAATAGAAAAATCCAACCTTCCATCATTTTTATTTGTAGAGCTTCTTTGAGTTACTAAGTAACCTCTGCACTAAAGCATTTCTCCTTGGAAAGGAAACTAGGGGAGAAAAGCATATCTTGCAGTTCCTTAAACAGATCACTGCTCTGTGATATCAGGTTTGAAAGTATGAAAGATCATTGTTTAAATAACCTGGTTTTGCAGATTCCCCTCTGTCTTTTCTCCCATCATGGGTTTTAGATGCTGAAATGCTTTCTAAGAAAGTCTAATGCAATAGTCCCCAGCAGGCAGCTTCTCAAAAGCATCTTGCTCACACAATTTTTTCCCCTACATTCATGAATAATGGTCAGCTCTTACTGCGACAGTCAGTCCAGCTGGAGAGAAGGAGACAGTGTCACATAATTCTTGGATGATGAGTGAAAGGTGACTGCAGCCAAAAATAGGTAAAATTCTGATTTACATTTACTTTTACCAATATTCTGATCAGGAGCTCCATTATTTTTCTTTATTTTATAGATCCTTTATACATTCTTAAGCTCTTAAGCTAAGATAATAAGTGAAGAAAATCTAGGGTGAGAAGAGAAATTATTCTTTTGCTTTGGATCATTTTTTATCCTTAATTCATTTTGGGCTTGTTTTATATCATCAACACCATTACTCCTCTTTCTTTCTTTGTTATTGTTATTTTAAATTTTCCTTTTTATTTCAATTTAGTGATGGACACCAACTAAAATATTGAACCTCTGTTGAGTGATAATATCTTTGCTACCATTTTGTGTGAAAGTTGCCAAAGAGAAAGAATAATTAATAGTATCACTCACAACCTGCTGTCCATGTGATAAACAAGATATTCTTCTGCGGAGTAAGGCTATGTGAAAGTCATTAAAATAGAATAGTGCTAGCTCTGATGAAAGAAAATAAATTATACTTTCACCAGGAATAAAAAAAAACAACATAAACATAATGTGAGTGACTCTTAAAGGACAGCTGTAATTTAATACTGATGATATCAATTTCAATTCCTTAAAGACTTTGTCTTGTGAACTCGAGAGCTGTATGAGCTGAATCTTTCCCTCCCACTTCATTCATCTATCCATTCACATCACCAGCCGAGTAAAATACTTCCTTGCTTGCCTGCTCTAATCAATCCTGAGAGCTTGTGAACTCTCATTAACTTACTTAACTACTTCATAGGGGGTATTGTAAGAATTAATTAAACTGTTCCTGTTTGGACACTGCTCTGAATATGTACAGTGCTGTGGAAATACTATGCTATTCTTTAAGCAAATTCATTAGTTAAGCAACAAATAATGAATAAATCATTCAAGTTTTTGAAAATGTCCAGCTCAGCTGCAGATCAGCTCTTTCCATGCTTCAGGAATCAGTTACTGGGAATGTGGATGTAAGTCCATGAAGGTGGACTTGTGGTTAATTTCAGTATAGTTAGGTCAGAATCCAGCAAGTGGGTATTGGAACCTGAATAAGAGTGTTTGGTTTAGGTTCTCCTCTCTTATTCCTGCAGCAGGTAGCAAGTATCAAAGGAAAGAACTTTATCTTCCCTTTCTTTGTCCCCAATTTTTTTTTTCTCCAGGATGCCTGAATGGTGGGAAAAGCCTCTTTGTGGAAGCAAAAATGTAGAAAACTGCAGATAAGAGAGTAAGTGCTCCACATTCTGAAGAAGATGGTGTCCCATGAACACATGAAAGTTGCAGTACAGAAAGCAGATGACAAATTTGCTGGTTGGCCTTAACATTATACTTTATCCTCAGCCTACTCATGATGATGCTCTCTGTGCTTTATCAAACTGCACCAGAATGTCTGCCAAGACCACTACAAAATTCTCAGTAAAAGAAACTTAAGTTCATTACATTGAGGCACTGTATTAGTGTTCACACAGTCTGTTCTGGTGTGTAAGGTGCTAGAGGAAAGGTACACTATCTCTACTTGGTTTTATACTTCTTCTTTTTTTCAAGACCAACAACTGCATTGCTCTGGAATGCCAAAAAAAAAAAAAAAAAAATCTTTTCAAGATTTCTGTTCCATACAGTGATTTGGAAAACATTTTTGAGAAGCATCTTATCCCAGTCTCCTTTCTTCCTCCTTTTGGTATAGGATAGACTGGAAAATGATGATTTAAGCACAGCTAAAGGAAAAAAACAAAATAAATTCCTCTGAAATGTTGCCGAACATAGTTGCACAAGGTTGAGTAAACACATTAACAATTTGATCTGCAGATCTTATCAATTTTCCCCACCCTTGGGAACAATGCTGTGGGAAAATGACGTATTCATCCTGCAAAATTATCCAAAGTAAAAGTTACAGAAACACTTCAGCATCCAGGTGACTCATGACTACCAACTTTCACTGCTCATTTAGCTGCCTACTCCAGGAGATTCTGCAGTCCTGCTATTGAAATGAAGCTACTGACAAAACAGCCCAGCGTAACAGTGGGAGAAAGACAGTGAGGGTCATATACCTGTCTCTTACTTCCTAAAGTCATGAATTTGTTGCTGGAGGGCAGGTCCAAAGGGCTAAAGAATTACTGAAGAGAAGAGAGTGTGAATGAGCAAAATAAAATAGTCATGACATTCACTTAAAAAAAGAAAAAAGAAAAAGAGAGACATCTGAGGACATCAGGGAATATTATAGACCAGTAAGGAAGTGCTAAATGAATTCAAGCACTTATAGTAATATGTAGCAGAAAAAAGTAAGCTGAGTTTCTCTCCTAAATGAGCAGGAGAGAAGCAATGTAGAGATTACCATGTAGTCTTGGTGACTCCACCATTTGAATTAGAGACCTCTAGGATCATGACACACTTTCTCACCAGCTCCCATGGTCCTTTTTCTTCCATGGAAAACTCACCATTGAGGGATGGAGAGAAGGGTGAACACCTCAGTAATGTCTTGGGTCATGGCCAAGTCATGATCTTGGACATGAAAAGTGAAGAATGCAGGCAAACATGCCTTAGACACCAAGGAAAACATCTGAGAATAGTATTTACAAGAAAATCACACAGTAAAATAATAATTTTTGAGCTTTTTATTTTTTTTTAAAAAATATAAGTCTTCAAACTTTGTATCCTAGCATATCAGAGATTTTTTTTTAACATGACATAAATTCACTTTGACAAACTTCAATAAAAATTTAGATATTTCTTCCCCTAACCCTTGCCAAGACTGAGACAAGTCATGGAGGAATTAGCTATAAAACTTCAGTGGTGAAAGCACTGAATATTTCCACTATTCCAATCACAAATACACTTGGAGAAAATCCTCAGAGGACAGTTCTGCCTGTCTGAGGCACAGAGCCCTGAACTGGCTAAGGTCAACCAAGGCATCACTGCCTACCCCACATCAGCCAGCTGAGATAGTGATGGGTGGTCCCAGGCAAACAAAAGAAAAAAAAAAATCAAAGGACAGAACAGGATTCTTCCAAATCTTGTCAAAATGAATTTAATGTAAAATGTTTACGGCAAACAACTTTTTCTGAGTAATACTTCTCTTTTTTCTTCCCTTGGAAGGAAATTTTGTGTAAAACAATTTGTAAACTGTGTGAAACAAGCTGTATGACAACATGGCGGACAGTTATTCATGAATGACCAAATATATGCCTCCATACTTTCAGTTTATTATTTCTATTTAAATCTTCTTGATGACAGAATGAATTACTGAAACCTTGATAAGCAAGAGAAAACAAAACAAAACAAAACAAAAAAAAACAACCAACCAACAAAAAAACCCACAAGAAAAAAAAAAAACACACACACACAAAAAAAAAGAGTTTGAGAGGGTTGCACAAACTTTTATTATTAGGAAATTCAGCAAAACATCAATAATGTTGTTGAGACATTCTGCTGTTTTGTTTCAAATGGGAAAACAAATTAATTTTTTCCGCTTCCATATTCATTGACATGAACAACGTCTAATGTCTTTTTTTCTATAAGAATATACCTTCTCTTGTAGGTCTTAATCTTGCCATGATTAACTTTGCGAGGCTTAACTTTGATGAACTTGTTACCTGAAGTCTTTTCAGACTTAAAGGTAATTCTAAGGCCAGAGCTGATTATACATAAGGAAAACTCAGAAGATTTTTGAGACTTAGAACCACAGTACAAACAGCCTCTACAAGGATTTCAGAAAACGCTAATTTAAAAGATTCAAGTTTCTAGTTAGAAAGCTAGTAAGAGATCTACTGTCTTTAATTGTTATGTACAAGGAAATCACACTGACTTGTTTAGATGCTTATAGAGGATGATCTAAGTTAAAATGCTTATCTCTTATCTAGCCAAAAAGAGAGAAATAGGTTCCACGTTGAGGCTGATATAGAGTAGGCTGTTTAAAAGGGTGCTCTGGGTTTCCCTTGGGATAAACTTCATTTCCTCTGCTGACTGTGTAGGGAGACTACAGAGACCGATCTCTCAGCTCAGCATATAAACTAGGCACTAAAAGCTAAGATCAGCCATTTTATTGTATTCCACTTTATAAAAGTACTAAAAGTGCTCTTCCAATCTTGTTTTTGTATATATATATGCATGAAAACAGGGAAACAAACATGCTCATTGCACATGTGTACACCTACACAGGTTCCCAGATGAACATGTGTTTTTCACTAATCACAAAAAAAGATCAATATTATATACTCCATTTTATCTCTTTGATCACCACTTCTTTATTTTTTATCTAACAGGCTCATGATTTCACAGCTGAATTTCATCTTTGCCTCTCAAAAATCAAGTAGCATTATAGGGACTATAAAGTAAAGGTACAAAAAACTTAAACAAAATGTATAAATCTGGACAGGCATTTCATACCTGAGGTCACTTTTATTGGATAGCTGTTTGCAAAAGCTAGAAAAGTATATATTTTCAGGTCAGTAAAATCACACGTTTTATCATACAGGGAGTGGAGCCCTCTGGGTATGCTGAGTAAGAACTCAGTAGACTCTAGTTTTAAAACTTTATGCTTTAATTAAAATGTATACTGATGTGTAGTTATTTCCCTGAGCACAGCAATATGGTAATAAGCTTTTAAAAAATTCAGATCTCTGCAGTTTCATAGTACATTTTTCAATCTGATCAAACATTTTTTTTCTCTCTCTAATCAGTACTTTTTGTGGTTTTTGCATACAGTATTATATTTGATTCCATTCCCCTGTGGGTTATTACATATCTTAATCGTGTTGAGTAAAGATCCCTTAGAAACACTGAAAAACCCAGCATGAAGGAATACTTCTACTCTGCAAAGACTCATACCTAAAAAGACAGTCACCTTCCATGAGAAAATATTGTTCTTGATGTCTCGCTCATTGTGCTGGTTTTGGCTGGGAGGGAGTTAATTTTCTTTACAGTGGCTGGTATGGGGCTATGGTTTGGATCTGTGCTGAACACAGTGTTGATAATTTGGGGATGACTTTGTCGCTGCTGAGCAGTGCTCACACAGAGTCAAAGCCTATTCTCCTCACTTCACACCACCAGCAAGGAGGCTGAAGATGCACAAGGATTTGGGAGGGGACACAGCCGGGACAGCTGACCCCAACTGACCACAGGGATATTCCATAACCTATGTCATCATGTTCAGCATATAAAACTGGGAGGAGAAGGAGAAAAGGAACATGTTTGGAGCGACAGTGTTTGCCTTCCCAAGTCACCATTACACATGATGGGGCCCTGCTTTCTTAGAATGACTGAATACAGAATCACAGAATCATTAAGCTGGAAACAACCTCTAAGATCATCCAGCTCAACCTTTGAACAGTCACCATCTTGTCAACTAGACCATAGCACTAAGTGCCACATTCCATCGTTGCTTGAACACCTCCAGGAATGGTGACTCCTCTATCTCCCAGTGCAGTTGGTTCCAATGCCTAGCAACTCTTTCAGGGAAAAAATTTCTCCTGATGTCCAACCTGAACTTCCCCTCGTGCAGCTGAAGGCTACATCCTCTTGTCCTGTCAACACCTGCCTGCCTATGGAACACAGAGAATGAGTTCCTTGTTTTGCTTTGCTTGTGTGCATGGCTTTTACTTTACCTACTAAACTGTTTTTATTTCAACCCATGAGTTTTCTCACTTCTGCCATTCCAGTTCTCTCCCCCAGCCCACCAAGGGGGAAGTGAGCAAGTGGCTTTGTGGAGTTGAGCTGCTGGCTGGGGTTGAACCATAACACTTGGTAAGCTGGTATGCTCACAACAAAACAGAAGCTGATGGTTAGATTGTTCCCACCTCCATGTAATGCTGTTCTGCTGAAAAAGCAGCAATTAATCCCCAGTTGAACCTAAAGAAACCAGAGGCAGCCATGGCAGAAAGTGAAGTGGGCAGACACAGATCTGCCTGGGAGGCACCCACAAAGAAACTGAATTTAACCACTTTTAATGTTAGTAAAATTATATTTTCACATATCTTATACCGTGTAGGTGAATATTTCCCTTTTTAAGTTTCCAACTGCACTACTAGAATGAAGTGACATGGAATGAATATTGGTTGGGGAGAAAAGGAAACTTGTAGGGTTCAAGTTAAACAAGTAGTGTGTAACTGGAGACCATTATAATGATTCAACAAGATGTGTAAATCACATTATGCAGGGAACTTGAATTTTGATATCTCTATTTTTGTGAAACTGAACTTTAACCTTCTTATTTTACATGGAATTTCATGTGTGTGTGCTGTACATGGAATTGCAGTGTGGATCTCCTATGCATGAGTTTATTCACTTTTCCCACCACCTGATATGCAAGAAAGAGAAGGAACTTTCCTGCAGCAGCCTGAAATAAGGAAGATTTTAGTCCCAGAACCACCTAGTAATCATGTTTGTTTATTGTTTTTACCACATGGAATCACTATAATAGAAGCTATTTACTTCATATTGAGGTGAAACTATAAATATGGTGTGTCTGATCAGCACTGAAATAACACCTGAAGTTTTAACCCCTTGAAGTTAATTTCAGTTAACTATAACTTAATTCCAAGTTTGTTAATTAGAGATATAGTTTTACTTTCATTATTTTTAAATTGTTCAAGGAAGCCTACTCAATTTACCCTGTATTCAATAGCACTTTTAAGAGACTTCCCAGTGAAGGGCAGAAGAGGATGCCCTGAGGGTATTAGGGCCCTAGGACACTAATTTAAGAAACAGGATGTGTCTTTGTAACAAATTTTACTAGATTTCCTTTCTAAGAGACTTTTCCTTCTAGAAGAGCAACTGTATGAGGTCACTTGACTGCAGCTGAATCGGTGAATTGCCTGTGGGTCTGTACAGTGAATTCACAACAAGCAGCTTTAGGACTGTGAAAACAGAAAATGAAAATTACATTTAGATTAATGTTTAGATTAAATATGTTCTGGGAATTGGTACAGAAAAATACTTCTTTTTTTTTTACTTCAGAGCAGCTTAAAGCCAGATTTCAGATGGAATAGAGATACTCTGGCATAAAAGTTTAGTTTATCTTTTTCATCTCAGCTGGAGTGTGTGTGAGGGGTTTGAGCCTTTTATCCTTTCCTGACTCAAGGAAGAGAACTTCACTCTTAACTGTTTTGGTCAATGTCCTTTGAAACAAATTCCACTAACCCCTCACATCTCATTTCTGTGCCATTTGTTTTTCATATCATACAAGTCTTTGGCTTCAACAGTGACTCCACAAACCATGCGCTCCTCCTGGAGGTCTACCTTCACTTTTATTATACCAAAATCAAATTTGCTTTATTTTATTTACATATTTAACATTTATTTTATTTACCAACTCTTCTGTTCAGTATAACCTCAAATGAGTTGTAGACTAGCCCCCAGAGGTTCATAATTTAATTGAGGAGAGTTCAGTGGCTTTGCAGGTCAGATCTAGAATGATAGCTGTTATACAGAGGTTGGTACAGAGGAAAACACTGATGCAGTTGTGAATGCTGAGAGCTTCACCAGAGCAGGGCTTAGCAGCAGAATAGACCCAGCAAACAGAAGAAAGAGGAGAAAAAAAAGAAACTGGTGGCTATATGAAAAGGGTTCTTAGCTCCTTCAGGCAAGCACAGCACCACCAGAGACTGGATTCAGAATACATAATTGGTGGATAATTATTCTGTGTGGTAGGCACTGTCTTTATTTACGTGCATTGTACGATGTCAAGTACATTTTGAGCCCAAGAAACAATATTAATTATTATTATGTATTTATTTATGGGACCACTGGGGATAATAATCTGTTAGAAATTTGCACTGCTGGGGAGAGCATTTAACTTTTCTAGACATGCCCCATGATTCTTGTGTTTTAACCCATCAAATTAATTAAAATATTGCAAATGTTTCTCCTCAAGTGGTCTCTAATTTGCACATGTATGGAATCCTAGAATTTAGAAATGGAACAGGCACATAATTCAGTTTCATTATCTGCCTACACCATATTTTCTTTAGAAAGAAATTACCATATTTAAGCTCAAATATGCCCATTTGCAAGGGCAAATGTACAAAATAGTCATGATAGATATCTATTTGCATAAAAGACCACATGCATTCAACTATGAGAAAAATTAAGAGATAGAACAGAGGCAGACTGGTAACTACATTTTACATCTTGGACAGGAGGCTTGTAAACCACAGTGAAAATCCTCAGTATGAGGTAGACCTTAATATAATATTAAAATAACTTTGTCTTGCCATTTTCACACATATTTTTCCAGTCAGACCTAGGAAGAGATATTTCAAATTGCTAATCTATTTATAGTTGTATTTGCAACATCCTGTACACTGTATAAAATGTTGTTTTCCACCACAGTTTTGAATATATTCAGAGGCTTTGACATACAGAGGGAACTTCTGGAGATTTACTACAATGGAATTTAGGAGCTACTCTACTGGAAGATAAAGCACAAGTTGTTTTAGTTTCATTAATAAAAACTAAAACATAGCAGTGTAAAACTCAAAGTCCATTAAACTTTGAGATCAAATAAACTATATTTATTAGGCAATTTGGTTTGTGTAACTAAGAGCTGGGAGACTCAGACCTGATGTCTCAGGCTTTGTTACCTTTTTCACAAAGTAACATGCATGTGTGCTGAAGGAGATAACAGGTTAGGCAACAGTCTCATCCTCAGTGAATTTATTTTCCTTTCTAGAGAGTTTGGGGTGAGGGATGGAGGGTTACCTGTACTGATACTTTCAAAAAAAGCACCCTTTCTCTTACTACAGAGTTGACTGAAGATGTAATGATGAGCTTATTGCTGCTCCTCTTAATGTTACCGCTCCTCTTAATGTTACCTTGACCCTTTGCAAATGTTTTGCATCTTGACTGATGTCTCATGAGCTTTACTAATTTCATTTCAGCTCCCATGCATACTTGTGAGAGGGCACTCTTTTTTTGCCTGTCGATAATTTGTACCTCAAGAAACCTCAGTAACCATTGTCTTCCACAGTTGGGTCCACCATTTTTCAACACTGAGTATATGAAAACCAAGTTTCAACAGGAGTGAACCATTCTACTCTAACTTGCTATTTTTAAATGGAGAGAACCCTAAGAAGACTGTTGAAATAGTTCCATATTTAAAAAAGTAATTGGCACTCTCACTCAGAATGACTGACATATGACTGACAAAACTTTGGGTTCCAAACCACACACACAAATCCCACCCCAACCAGTAGTCTTTCCTTGCACCCAAAAATTCAGTGAAAATAAAGGATCCCCTGACTGCAGTGAGGCACCACAAAGCAGAGCAGAGCTCACCAAAGCACAGAGGTTACTTGCAAAAGCAAAGCTGTTATTAGATAATAAATTATATATTTTTTAAATGTTCTGTATGAGCTAGAATGGAATCTGTAAAGAACTCGCTGCCCTGCAGAGCCCTTTCAGGCACTTAGTCCTGCAGCTTCTCTCAGCAGTCAGTTTGGACAAAGCTGGCTGTGGTTCAGCCCTGATTTTGCTCCCTGCTCTTGTTTCAGCCTCTCTTCTGGATGTGAGTTTCACTGTTTTATGCTTCTGCTTCCTTACTTCCTCACCAGGAAGCCCATCCCCTCTCACACTCTGAGCTACTCAAGATAGAAGTAATCTTTCCTGCAAGTGTGAACTTGGCCCCGTGTGCAGCGGTCAGGACAAAGTCACCATCAGCAGTGGCCTCTGCTATCCACCAGCAGGCTTTTAACCCAAGGTACTTTGAGGAAGCAGTGTGATATCCCTTTTCTCCCCCCACCCCGACAGGCTGTGAGTGCTCGCACACTGATTGCAGCTCACCCTGGTCACAGTGATTTTCACGACCAATAGATGAGGAGATTGAAGTTCAGCTATTCAGTGCTGCTGGTGTTAATGAGAAGACAATGTGGGAAATCAGACTAAAACACAATGCAAATGTGTTGGTCCAGGTTATAACATCAATATTTGTTCTCCCTGCTAATACAAGCCTTTTCCTTCCAATGTTCTCTTCCTTCAAATGAAACATTTTGTTCTATATGAAATGAAGTGTTTTGCATATTTCAGAGGGACAAAAAGAAGTATTTGTAAGGAACAGCCACTATTTTTTAAAATTCCATGTAAGTACATTTGAAAACAAAGAGAGAAAAATCAGGAAATTGTTTTGAAAGCATCAGGACAAAAGTTCTGACCTGTTTGTTTGCTTATTTTTCCCCAAAACAATGTGACTAATTCAACACATATTCACCATTCAATACAGCCCACATATGAGTAGTAGTGATGTCTTTATAAGACATTGTTGGTATATTTTTGCAATTAAAATTTGCCTTTTATGCCAATCCTGTTGCTGATGTTTTCTGCATAGTAAAGCTTATCCATAGTCCTGTCACCCAGTTTAAATTCAAATACGTGCAACATCCCCCCTACTGATGGAAAGCTGGAATAATAGTGGACTCAATTTACTGGACTTTTACATCTGTGGAGCTGCACAGATAAGACACTTAATTACACAATGAACATAGACACTAGCAGTCAAAACATTGATGATGTACAAGAGCCCAAATGAAATCAGCTTTTGGGAAGCTTATTAAAAAATTCTGACTCTGTCATTTATAAATTTGCATATCATACACCAAAGAAAAATGCCAAAAGGCACATGTACTGTTTCTGCTTTTAAGTTTTCTTTATTTATAATTTTTCATTCTTTGTCTGGAGTAACACCTACTGTACTAATTTTTAGAAGACGGCCAATTACAATTGTCAGAAATCACCTGGAGTAAAATTACAAACTTGTAAAAACATAAGTTCATAAAATCACTTCCATTGCTAATAGTGTGCAAGTATGAGGCTTGTCAAGAAGCACTAAAACACAGAGCTGTGTAGTGACTTGAAAATGGGCAAGAAATTACAGAAATGTTCCCCCGCTGCTGTGAGTGTAACAAAGAGCCCATGTCTTCCCTTACCAGAATCTCATGTGACAGAAAATCTCCCATCTTTCTTCTCTTTGGTCGTAACCAAACAAATTGGTCATTATTTCCTGTTCTAGTACCATGTCGCAGAAGGATGTTTTTTGTGGGTGATTGACTCCAGTCCTCTGCTTTTGTATGTATCATTAGCTTTGGGGTTTGTGTTTTCTGAACAGGACTATGTACCTATCACCAGCAGGACATCAGTCACAATTGCTTTTTCTACGTCCATTCTGTATCTTATTTTGCACCATGCTCCTGTAGTTTGATTTTTTTCCCACTCTGTTGCTTGTGTTGCTTGAAAACATATGCATGTGTTTGTGTGAGACTGAGCTACATGGACATAAAAGTTTAGTGCCATTCATGTGCCCTGAGACCTGGAAATGTGGCACTGTGTCAGAAGGACATCATTGTTCTCTGGAGCAGCTGAAAGTCAAGACATGTTGAGGTGTCTCAGATTACACTGTATGCTCATCTTTAGGCAAATGGAGCCTGTCCATTTCAGCAGATTCTTAGCCTGAGATTAAGTTCAAGACCAGTGTATCCAAACACAGATGTCTGCATATCAATACCTCCCATTATCATCTAGGGATGTTAAGGACTCGGTCCAAGTTTACATACAAGCTGGTATCTCATGTTTATCCCAAGATGTGCTGGAGTATCCCGTCCATCCTCCAGCTGCTATTCCAGAAGAACACAGGTCTCCAGAACGCCCTAGATCCCCTAATCCCACAGATACCCTCGTCTGAACCAGATTTTCCCCAAGTTGTCTTCTGTTATCCTGCTTTCCGGTTCCAAAATATAACCGGGAACTTTGTCTCATCTGTATCAATAATTCTACTTACATAAATGTTTTGCATCTATAGTTTCTTATTTATTGCATATTCTTCCTGGAAGAGGCTATTGTATCTTCATACCTTTGTCTTTATTTGCCTCTAAAAGATTAGACAATATCTAATGATGAAATACTGAATGTTGTTAATGCTGTAGCAGAGAGGAAATTAATTAGATTGGGACCCTGAAAGTTTATTAGTTCTATGGTCTGTAATTTTTTAACACTATGAAAATGCTAGGTGTAATTTCTTTTTACCATTGATTTGCTTGATTTATAGAGTTTAAGGCCTCAAGTTTGAAACTGATTATCCAGAATGACCTTTTTCATTATACAGGCTACCAAATATAATCCAGTAATTCTTTATGGAGCCCAGTATGTTCTTAGTGAGGTAATTATTACTGAAAAAAATCGGATGCAATTTGGTGACCACATCTAATTTCTCAAAGCCATAAAACCCCTTATAAGTCTTTGTTTTCCTAAGGATACCCTTCAGCAAGAACTTACTTTTGTGCTTTAGCATTTTAATATCTAATTATAATTTTAATTAAACAATGAAGATACTGCAGTAATAGTTTCCTCATTAAAATATGAATCAACAGGAAAATTAAGGTATTATAGCAACCTAAAGTGGGCTATACTGAAACAGGAACATTTTTTAAGTCTTAATTATTGCTTCTTGTGTAAAATGTATATTATAAGATATCCACTGTAGACAAAGGACCATTGCATATAACCATTTACATGGTGTGAGATCATCAGGCAAAATTATGCTGCCAGCTCCCTCTGGGTCTTTTAGTTGTCTCCAAACTTGCTGAAATACGAGTCAAATGTGGTCTTTTAATTTCTGGTTTGAATTCGTTTGTTTGTTTGTTTCCTGCCTTTTGGGGATATTTGAAAAGTTTGTCTTGCTGAAGGCTTTCAGTCACTGTCGAATTTGTAGCAGCTCCTCCTGTGCCACACCTGAAGTGCTTTCTTTCCTAAAGAAAGCAGCTTCCACAATCACAGAGATAATCCTTTGGGAGGAAAAGAGGAGAACTTAAGGAGTGAAAAGCTGTGCTGGAAATACACACCCAATATCCTGAAAAACCCCAGAAGTATTAGTGGCATTCAATCTGAATTAACTTTTCCCAAGAAACTCAAGGTATTGATGCAGAACCCATGGAGGCTAAGGATAACTATGGCAAATACCTTCAGGATTGGTATATATGTCACAATACAGGAATAAAGTCATATAGGGGGCAGGGGTGGTGAAAAAACTTGAGGCATTCCTCAGAAATACAGGTTTGAGGGCTAAGACAGTTGTCTTTTGAGAAGCAGTCCTTCTCAGGGAGTCCCCAGAAGCACCAGGGCCACATCCTGCTTGTAAGCAAGCTAGTCTGCAGGAAGTAGTCCAGGAATTCAGGCTGATTTGCTCCATGTTACAACTGTATCAGGAGACTTTGAACTAGGCAGAGTCTTAAAAACCCTTTTCATAGTTTTTTTTCCTCTTAGTGCAGTGATGCTTAGCTTTTGCAGCATGAGAAAACACTGATAAACTCGGTGATTTGCACCATGTAGGTCATGAAAAAAAAAAAGTAACGGGTGGTGGGTGGGGGAGAAAGCACCTTTAATGTATTTGTATTGACCAGTAGTAACTTCTCTAACAAATGTAGTTTTCTTAGCATGAACGTGTGCTGCCACCCATAGGCAGCCCCAAAAATGCCACCTTGTTCTTGCAGTTTATGATAAACATCATCACTTCTGTGGTGAAAACCGGGTCCCCTGTCCTCTCCCATCTGTCCTCAGAGCTACCTACAGACTATGGCATTAAATTAAGTATAAAGGAGGTGAGAACAAGCTAATTCAATATTTCAAGTTAAAGGTAGCTCACTGAGAATGTCTCATTGCTTGTGAATATGGTATTATTATTATTGTTGTTTTTCCTCATTCTTCTACAAAAGGGAATGAGCACAGGGTGATTTCCCCCCATGTTCTCTGATGTGCTGATAGCAACAATTCTCAGTTAAAGATATTTTAATGTTTTTTAATATATAAACTCAAGTATGCTTGCTCAGCAAAAAGAAGAGAAGGCTCTAGGGAGACTACTAGCTTTCAATATTTAAAGGGGACTTATAAGACCTGTAGCAATAGTGCAAGGGGCAATACTTTTAAAATAAAAGAAGGTAGATTTAGATTGGATATAAAGCAGAACTTTTACTCTGAGGGTGTGGGGCTATTTTCAACAGGTTGCTCAGAGAAGTTGGGTCTGCCCTATCATGGAAGTGTTCCAGGCTGAAAGCCTCATCCTGGTCTAGTGGAAGATGTCCCTGCCATGGAAGGTGGGTTGGAACTGGATGATTTTTAAAGGTCCCTTTCAACACAAACCACTCTACAATTCTATGATTCACATGTGAAATAAAGATTATTAGTGCATTTTGATAATTTATAATTTGTGCTCTTCACACACCTATGTAATATGACTAATAATACCTTGGCAAAAATGAAGTTAACTATAGTAGAGCCCCAGCTGATGTGTTGGCCTAAAAGGGGGAGAATAATTTCATATTACTGAGCATTCTGACTTACTGACTTATTGCAGCCTTACTGGCTGCAAACGGAAAGCACTAAAAAGTAACAGGTTTTGTTTTTTGGGGGAAAAAATCAAATTAAGATCAGCAAAATCATTTCCAAGCAAGACGTGAATTCAATAGCATAAATACTGAAAACTTTGCATGATTATCCAGGAAAAGAGACAGCTTTGTTAATATCATTGCTACTAGCACTGGTGCATTGCTACATTTCAACATATGGCTCCTGCAAAACAGAAAAAACTATTGATAACTTGACAAAAGCGTTGTGTCTCGGCCTCTTCACAGCAGGGGTAATGAAAAAATCAAGACTATTATAATTAGTATCAAGTGTTCCTACTGTAGTTTCCCTTTTGCCTGATTTTTTAGAAAGGTGAAGAGGGAAATCACACTTAATATTTCTTTTAATTCATACACTCAAATGGTGGCCAGTGTTCAGTTTTTAATCTTCACTTTAACAAAGAGCATTTGGGCAGCTATTGACGGTGAAACACAGCAGTCGACTACCTTGTAAATTAGAAGCTGCGGTAGTAAAAATGGATTTGTATATCACCGGGAGTAGAGAGAGTGTCTGCCTTGTAAATTTAATTAAACAGCAGGTGCAAAATCAGGTCATATGGCTTTGATGTGCCCCATGTGAGGATGACAACTAGACAATGATTCTAATATGAAGAAATTTGCATATATTTGCATTGGATTGCATGGAATATTGTAGCTCACACCTACTTTCTGTGTTTCATTTTGGGGAAGTTGGAGATTTGAATGAATGGTTCCTATTTAGTTTCTACAACTAAACACAAGAAATGCTTTTGTTCTGTCATGGTAGGGAACATATGGGTTATGATGCTGTTATGTACCACTTTATAGAGTATGCTTACATGATAATCAAACATTTGAAAATGCAGCTGAGATACTTGTAATGACAGGAGAAGCAAAGCTGGGAGCAGGGGGGAACACAGAGGAAGAATGGAAACCACCTCTGTGTTTTAATCTTTCCTTGATGATCATTTGTTTACTGGAGCATTAATGCAAATCTACATCCTGGTCTTTGTCCAAGGGGTGTCGCGAACAATTCTCTTTGCTTTTGTAGCTAATATTGTCAACAATAAAATTATGTAGGTTGGAAGTGTTTTCAAATATAGCAATTAGCAACTCATAAAGGTTATTAGTTGTATAAAAAAATGCATTTTCTTACCTTACTGGGAAAGGCTAAAGGTAGAATGCATAGATGATAGTTATGCTTCTTATGCTATTGGTTTAATGGGAAAACCAACTGTATAGATCCCCAGACCTTTTCCTTGCTGTTAAAAATGTTAATGAACAGTTGGTTTCATTTTTGACAGTTTGTCTGTGAGATTCTGAGTCCCAGTGCTGCTTTTTGCTGACTGTGCTAGAAGTATAAGTTTTAGAGGCTATTAAAACACAGCTGGGAGGGCAAAATGAATCGCTATGAGAGAAGTGGATGCAGCTGAAAAAAGGGCTGAAACTTGCTCGTTAGGTATTACATAAACCTGGATCAGCAAAGACCGAAACCTGCCAAGAAAAGGCTGCTCATCAGGGAAGCTGTGGGCATGAGCCTCTGTACACTTCTGCAGTCTGATCCAAACCAGCAAACCCCCCAGATTTAGAAGTTTGCAGTGTCTCATATCTTGGGTATGGTTGTCACTGTAAACTGCCAGATCTAACAGCTATTATGGTAACAGAGTCCCAGCTTTATCACTGTACTAAGTGCAGGAATCATCCCAATTAGTTCAGCTCACTTAAACTAGACACAGAGATCAGACCTAAGTAGACAGCAGAGAGTCCCTGTGGCAAAGGTCAAAAAACCATATCTGTAGTAAAGCTCCCCTGGAAGGCAGTGCCTGGTGACAGCAGTTTGTGTATGTGGTTACTCAGGTGGCCTTGATCCAAGGTGTCTATAATAATAATAATGGCCCCGTCTTCACGAACGAAGAGCCGGGGAAGGTCTTTACCCGCATATGCAGATAAGGCCTTCGAGCCTGCGCAGTGGATTTTT
>JAWWES010000115.1:98935806-98963278 GCA_035583135.1 Lophotriccus pileatus | reverse complement strand
CCCTGACCGGGAATCGAACCCCCGGTCTCAAGGGTACCAGCCCTGCGTCTTAACCACTAGACCACCGGGGGCTCCCAGGTGTCTATAATACCCCCTAGGTTATGAGACAGCCTTTAAAGAACTATCAGTATGTATCAAGAGGCACCACTTTTAAATGCTCATGATGTTGGCTTTCACATATATTTCCCAGGGTAGACTTTAGCTCCCAGGGATGTAAATACATGTGACTGGGTAAAGAAAATAACATGACAAAGGTCCTGGTAACAAGACTACAAAGGCATTTGCCCTATGAGGAATCTCATGCTACAGAACTGCTTCAGGGGGACATGTGAGGGTCTTTCTCACTTTGAGTATTTGACTTATTCTCTGCTGGAGCTCTTTACTGCTTCTATTTTAGAACACCGACCTCCACATGATTCAGCACAGCTGGGGGTCAGTGGGGAACAGCCAGAAAAGGAAAAAGAAAGAGAAGGAAGTGGGATGAGAATTCAGGGAAAGGAAGGGAGAAAGCTGAACAGGAGCCTTCTAGACAGATCTTTTGCCAACATGAAATACTTCCATTATATCAACAGCTGATCTGCTTTGGGTGGTTTCTTTCTTTGCTGGCTACAACTTCCTCACTGAGGTTTTCTCTATCTTCAGTGGTGGTGATTGCTAAATCGTTTGTGTTCACCCTCTTTAGGGATATCAATTTGCAAAGATACTGACAGAAATGCTGTACTTTTTGTAACTATTCTTCCCAAATTGTTCATCACTGGTGCCTGCTCTGTCTATGAGACACCGTGTGTGCTTTCTTAGCTAAGTACCTTGAGTTGCCTGAGTGGGCACTGAAGCTTGTAGGGCCTCCAGCACCCATGCTATGTAAATAAGTAGATTTACTGAATTTGGCCCCTGAACTTTTTGTTTTAAAAAGCTCATATTCTTTGTCCTGGAGCTCCTAGGTGAACCTTATAGAAGTAATAAATATACCAGTTGCAAACATGTAATCTCCATCTCTAGATAAAAAATTAACAATAATATAAAACTTCATTTTGAGAGAAAAATATATTAGTTATTTACTTTATTCAATTTTCTTTTTTTTTAAGAAATGGTAAAAAAAAAAAAAAGCTAAGAAAAACCAAACATCAAACAAATCAACTCATTTGTTTTATCGTATTTTAATTTTGGAGGAGTTTTTTTGGTTTTGTGTTGTCTGTGGTTGCTTATGTTTTTTTTAAATGAAACAGTGTCCAGGAAAGCAAGCATCAGAATTAACACAATTAATTATAACATCAATTAACAATTCAGCAGTTCTAAGAAAATATTCAAATAACCTTCCCAAATAAAATGCCAACAATGTATATTAAGCACCTGTAAGAACCTTTTTTAAAATAGTTAGCATGCCAAATGCATTTAAACAGATTGGGTACCCATATTAATTGCACAGCAAGGTTATTCCCATGGATCACAGGGCAAAGGAATAAGTTAAGAGAACAAAAGCCAAACCACCTAGCAAAAGCAACCAAGCATAGCAAGGAAGACATTAATGCAATAAAAAGAAGACTGAGTGGAGTCAATATGTTTCATTTTACTAGCCCTTCTTGCAATGTGAAAGGAGGCAGTGCACATGAAGGGCAGGAGATGAGGAGCTCTGGTTTAAGTCCTGCAGGTGGTCCCAAGTGGCAGTGTCCCTGGGTGGTGAGGAGAGATGAGAGGTAGAGCTGTACCACTCTGTTCTGTAGAACAGGGGCATTTCTCACACCTGTGGATGCAGCCTCTATGGTCATTCCCTCCTGGTGGCTTCAGAACAATATTCCTGGCAGTCTCTCTAAGACAGTATGACTTCAGGCCATTCCTGCACATACTGGCTGGTGCCAAGCAGGGCTTGAATTTCAGAAGAGGACCTTTGTGTCTTCCACAGGTCCTTTTTCTCCAAAGCACTGGAAATGGTTTCAAAGACTGGGCTAGAGCAGTTCTGCATCAGTTATGCTGCGGGGAAGCAGAAATACATCACTTGCAGTGGCACCTTTCCCACCTTCTCCTGAACAAAGGCAGCCAAAAAATACCCAGCAGAAAAATTAACATTCTGGTTTATTTCACACATGTGTAAGAATCTCTACAAGGTATGAAGGGTATAGAACTTTCCAAGTGAATTCTCCTAACGTGGTATTAGAAGTAACATTCATAACAAGAAGAAACATTTGACCTGCTCTTTGCTAAGCTTAAAAATATAAAAGTATTTTATATGCAAATTTTCTCAATTCGTAAACCAGTAAGATCAGAGGATTAACCTTCACATTTTCAAGGAAGATGTATAAGGATAGTAAAAAGCACAAGAATTTTATGGTTATTTTAGACAACTAAAAACCTGGTTCCCAGTACCTTCAACATCAGTACAGTTCTCATTATTGGATTCACTAACTGAGCAGTAAGAGATATCAGGAAGTATCCTGGCCACTGAGATAATTACCTTAGGTGAATATAACTAACTTTGCTAAAACTGCTAAACTTTTAAAAGTCACCACTCCAGAGCTTTGCTTCAGTTTTTCACAGTTTGCTCTGGTTCTTCATAATTGATATGCTTTTCTTCCAAGGTTATTCAGACAGAAATATGTCCCTCTTCACTCCCACGTCAACCAGAGGAAACACCAGATGGATGCAACTCACTGTTATTAATTTGTACTGCATTGTAAAAAAATATAGTAAACCAGTCTAAACTATTTCCAGCTCAGTTACAGAAAATATAATGGTATAGAATGAAGGGAATTATCTCTGCTTTACAGAAAGACACATTAAAATCAAGCTGGCTCAGAAATCATCAAGCTAGAAGTTAGTTCTATGTCTCTTGATTCCACGGATAGTTGGGCAAAAAAAAAATATTTTCTCATACCAAAAAAGTTTCCAAAATCTAGATAGTTGGATAATCTGATGAAACTGAACCCTGTCAAAGTAAAAAGCCTCCATTTAACCCAGGAATATTCCAGAATTTTAGCTGCAATCTAGGAAGTAAAAGGTGGGCACACGTCCTTATGTTGAATTAAACTGATTTTTTTTTATATAATTCAAGGTAAATATCCTAATCTTTAGGTAAAGATGGGGTAGGATTCTTTCTAAATTTAAGCAACAATTTTATTCTTGTCAAAACTAGCTTTAACATCCTTTGGACAAGTTTGAAATTGATGAATTTTCAAATGAATAAATAAATTTAAGTCTCAATATTCTCTAATATCAATATTTTAGGTTCTTTCAAACCCTTTTCTTTTCTTTCTTCCCAGTTTCCTAATCAACAGAAAGCAGTAGAAGAAAGACAATTGAAATACTGCAGTCTTGCTACACAACTTAGAAATATTATTATGAACTTTTACAAGCCTGAGCTGCTGTAATGCCTCTGACTTAGTTGCTCATAACTGGGACACAAATTATCAATACCTTAGCATTCTAATGCTGTCCCCATATCTCTACTTTTTAGATAACAAAATCCTACATATGTGAGGTAAGTTTCACTGTAATGTTCAAATATGACAATCAAACTTAGTGCTTTTCCCATTTCATATGGAGCAAATATGTGTAAATATTTTATTAAAATAAAAAAAAAAAAAAAAGAAAAAGTGAAAGCAGTTCCCTGCTGATTTATTTTTCAAAAGCTCCCCATACTGATTTGGCTACAGATGTTTGCAAAATGATTGGATGTAAAGTGGGCTTAATTCATAAAAGCAATAAAATGTTGCTTATTGACTGAACAGATGAACTAGCTGAGGGGACATAATTTGGAGTGTTCTCATTGGAAATGCTTTGAAGAAATGTAATGATAGTGCAGAAAAGAAGCCTTATTAGATGCCGTAGGATAAATTTACTGCAAAATATTTTAGAAGATTTGAAACACTGAGAAAATTAGTTTCTGAAATTTAGATTGTACAGTTACACATCCATATAAACCTCAGACTAGCCATGTTATTCACAGTTAGCAATGTAATGATATAAGCCTACACTTAAGACAATGATCAGATGAACTAGAAGAAAGAATTGGTGGTAATTAAAATTCTTTCCTGTCTTGCCAAAGGACTGTTCTTTCAAGTACTAGTGTCTATTCTTCATTTTCAAGACTGTGAAACCTCATATTAAAAATAGGTCCTGGTTTCTCAGGTCATCACTCCTTAGAGAGAATGAAGAAATCACTGCAAGATCTCTACCATATTTCCTTTATTGAGAATCCAGTCATTTAACTCCATGCCTAGTAAGGACATGCAAAGACAGGATTAAAATCATGTTGCTCCACAACCCCAATATATTCTCTTGTCATGGCCCTGGTCAACCGAATTGGATGTCTGAGGCCACACTACTCTACAACTTACGGTTATTTTTCAGTATTACTTTAGGTAGTGCTAGTAGTCACCTGGAAATTTTTATGTTCTTAGCTCTCTACCTAACTAGCACTCCATTTTTGGCTTCTTGTCATGGTAATTTCAAGCACTAGTCTTAATCTGAATTTTGAAGGAATACTTAGAGTGAAATCCCATCTTAAACTTACACTTGTTTGGAAATCCTCAAAAAGCCCTTGTACCTCTGCATAGGGAATTGAAGCTCTTATTTTAGAACTGTTTCAGCCAGTACCTGGAATTTAAGCTTAGATTAGGACCTAAAATGAGCAGATTGCATCCATATTCCCCAGGCCTTTCTCCAAACATGTGTTTGCAGATGTGTTAACTGCAACAGATACAACTTCTGTTTGGACTAAAGCTTTCCCTTGGGTTGGCTCATGAGCGTTATTCCTGATGACAGCAGGGTGCTGTGAAGAACACTGCTGGGCAGGATGGAAGTGAAACGATCATCAGTGAGAGCATCTACTTTTCTCCTGGCGTGATTTACAGCACAAAGCATGGTGATATCAAAAGAACACCCAGTCATGCTTTCAGCAGTTGAGGAATGGTGGAGTGCCCATAAGGCCAAATCACAAAATGCTGAGTGTCATTTAGATGCCAATGTTTTAAATGTCATGTGTATTACTGTGATCTGCAATTTTTTGTATTGTATACTCAGTCAGGGGCAAGAGTTTCCACCAGGGTTGGATTCTGGAAGCTGCAAAACTAAGTTCAAGAGATGCAAGGATTTATATTTTAATTAGTAATTGCCAACTAATGTGTGTTTTATCCTAAAGATGCTTATGTTACCAGTTTGCCACTGTGTTGGGTTACCATGGCAAGGTTTTTGAAGCTGGGGCCTACAGGAGTGGCTTCTGTGAGAAACTGTCCAGGAGAGCCAATGCCAGCTGGCTCCAAGACAGACCTGCCCCTGCCCAAGGTTGAGCCCATCAGCAATGGTGGTAACACCTCTGGGATAACATAGTTAAAAAGGAGAATAAAACCTGTGCAACTGCAGATGGAGAGAGGAATGAGAATATGTGAGAGAAACAGCTCTGCTGACACCAAGGTCAGTGAAGAAGGAGGAGGAGGAAGTACTCCAGGTGCCAGAGTAGAGATTCCCCTGCAGCCCACGGTGCAGACCTGGTAAGGCAGCTGTGCCCCTGCAGACCATGGAGAACTGCACGCTGGAGCAGTCAGATGCCTGAAGGAAGCTGCAACCCTAAGGGAAACTCGTGCTGGAGCAGACTCCTGGCAGGACATGTGGCCCATGGAGAGGAGCCCACAATGGAGCAGGCTTACTGGCAGGACCTTTGACCTTGTAGGGGAACCACACTGGAGCAGTTCATGAAGAACTGCAATCTTTGTGAAGGACTTCACTGGAGAAGTTTCTGGAGGACTGTCTTCTATGGGAAAATGCCAAGATGGGGTGGTGTAAGAGTGTGAAGAGTCCTCCCCCTGAGGAGGGAGTGGCAGAGACAATGTGTGATGAGCTGACTACAGCCTCCATTTCCCATACCCTTGCACCACTGGCAGGAAGGAAGTACAGAAAATTAGGACTGAAGTTGAGGCCAAGAAGAAGAGAGGAGTGGGAATAAGGTATTTTTAGGATTTAATTTTTATGTTATCATTACCCTATTTTGATTTTATTGGTACTAAATTAAACTAATTTTCCCAAATGGAGTCTGTTTTGCCTGTGATGGTAACAGGTCAGTGATCTCTCTCTTCCCTTATCTTGACCCATGAGCCTTTCATCATATTTTCTTTCCCCTGCCCAGCTGAGGCAACAGTGCTAGAGCAGCTTTTGTGGTCAACCAGTATCCACTCAGTGTCAGCCCACCAGAGCCACAGACCTTAGTATTGCTTCCTATATTATTTGTGAGAGCTTCTGGATTGAGAGAGATGATCATCTTAATGGGGAATGACACTCCTGTTGAATTTTTACTGTTTGTATGGGCAAGGGTTTGATCCTTTGCTGGTCTAATTATTATATTTTAATATATGTGGGAGAAAATTGGAGTCACGGACTGCCATTTCAGCTCCTGACATTCACTACTTGTTGGAGAGTGCTCTGGCTTTAAAAAGAGAAGCAAAGCTATGTGTTTCCCTTGTGTAGGAACAATTTTGTTCCTAAATGTACCTATGCAGTCCTATTTAATATGCCCTGGACTAGCAGATACCATACAAGATGTACAGAAGACTTCTGGACAGGTAGTGAGATTGTTTGAGGTCCTACAAGAAACAGAATCACACTGCTCATTTTGGTCTGTTGAAAGAAAAGTTTGAGACGAGCACAAAAAAAGCACTGCAGAAGAACATGAAAAATAGTAACAAAACCTTGTATTTTCTCCTTTTAAGTTATGAAAGGAAAAATTCAACCAGAATCTTTTTAAAACCCAGCAATAGAAATGATCAAAGCACTAGGTTTTATTCATACCGCCACTCTTATGCTTACATTTTAAGCCCATTTGGAGTCATTCTCATCAAGTTAGGCCCATGTACAGGGACTGCCAAGATCACTGTCTTTTCCTACTGTAACTGATGACAGCAGGGTGCCATTTGCATGTACTAGCCCACTGTTGCCTGTCTAAATGGATGTAATTGGCAAATCTCTGTTCATAATATTTTTAAAGAAGCAGTGAACATTTGGGCAGGGAGATGTACAATCATACGCTTCTGGTGAGGTCAAACTCTTCACACTGTGGTCCTAATGCTGAGAAGAGGTCAAACTCTTTATAATGTGGTCCTAAAGCTGAGAAGAGAAGGGAGAAAGAAAGGAGAGATATAGACAGGGAAAACTGGAGGTAGCAATTTAACAATAGGATGACTGAGTCTTGATTTCTACAGCCTTGACCACCTATATATGTCTTTTTCCTTCAGGAAAAAGGTCCTTACCTGGTTTCAGAATTCATCACAGCCTGTGGGATAACAACCCACTAGGACTTTCTGAAAGTAAAAACAGTTCAAACAATGGTTCCTTGAATTTTAGAGCCTTTGTGTTGAATTGTATTTTGCCTCACCCATATGATGCAGTGCTGAAGAGGTTAAACAAAAGCCGCCCCTTTTTCAAAACAGTGTTAATTAAAAATGCAAAACCCAAAGAAATCACAGCTGGATAAATAAAAACAGCCCAGATGGTATAGCAACAAACTTCTGGCAGGTCTTGAAGCAGACAGTATTCCTGCATATTTTATTTCCTAGCGCAGGCTATCACCAGACCACAACAGTGATGGCTTGGGCAACGCAGTAGAATCCAGGGTACTCAGGCTGTCTTGGTGCTAAAGGAAGCACAGTTTCAGAAGCACCTGACTACATAGCTGATGTTTGTTCATTGCACCAAGCAAGTCCCCAGATTCCTATGATAAGTCAACTGGCTGTCTCGTCACTGAGAACAAATTCCTTTTGGTGATGCTCTTTCAAGTGTGCACGTGGACAAAGTTCTATCTTTCAACCTGTGCATGTATTATCAAATCCAGTGATACCCTGCTGTATATCTATCATCTTGATCTGAAATAGACTCAGCCAGGGAATTCGAACCTAGCTTGATGAGCTTTAGATCATGTTCATGTGTGCTGAACTCCAGCAAATTCCAAACCAGGTTGCATTAACATTCGAAAAGGAATTGGGTGACACAGTCCTCTGCAGATATGTCTGGCTAACTCCTCACATCCTATAGGGTGGCTCTGTCTGTGTGCACAGGGTAGCAATGGCAATATGTTGTCATAGATGTTTCTTCCTTTGGGCTGCCAGGTTCATGAAATTCTAGATGTTCAAACTCTAAGAATATCTGGACAGAATTTTTGGGAGAAAAAGAAGCCATGTCTAGATAACATGGGGTTAGGGACCAAGTTCAGGTTCAGGACAGTGGGAATAATATTCATAGTTACTTTGTACACTGTGTCTTGATAAGAGCCTATCTCATTAATTTGTTAGTCCTAAGAAATCATTCAATTTCATCTCAGTTGGTTTTCCAGATCACTGGTAAAACAGTAAGTACCAAAGGAAGTGGAGGAGATGCTGCATGGATTGACATCTGAGAATTAAATTACTGGGGCAGACAAAAAGTATGTTAGAGCTGCAAGGGAAAAAATGTTATGGACTGAAAAGGTTAAAATATAAGAAAATGTACAAAGATATCAGTTAAAAATAAATGTGTCTCTAGAATGATCATCACTCCTCTTTTGAGTGCTCTACAGTGGGGGCTTGCATTTGTCTTTTCAAATGCAGTCTGCTCTTAGTACTTGTGGTAAAACCAGTGCTAGCACTACACCAAGTCACTGTGCTAATTACATACCACATAAGCTATGCAAAAGTAGTGTGGGAAATATACAGTTAGTTTGTTGTTCTTTTGTTTGGGCTGTGGGCCATGTTATTCTCTCAGACTATCCCTACTTCAGTGCATGGTTCTGGCTTGGAGCCCCTTGCAAGGGCTCCCCACAGCTGGCAAGGGTTTCTCTGCAGGCTGGAAGGCTTAGCCTCCTGTAATGGGGAACTGGGTGACCTGGACCTGAGGCTATTTCTCTAGCCTTTGTGCAGTCCTTCACAGCCTTCATTTACATTTGGCATTATGATGGAAATCAGACTCTTTTATGGCCATATAAACTCTAAACATATGGCTATATCCACCCCAGAAACTCTTCTTAAGCTGCATAAGAGGCAGAAAACAATAGATGGCTTTTGGTCATGGGGCACAATGGATATTTAGGCTTTATAATTAAATAAAGCCTTTGGTGAAGGAAAAAAATCCTGAAAGGCAACATGGTTGTTGCAGCCACAAACTTTATTATTGCTACAGCAGAAACTAACGACACCCATTTTGTCTAGTAACTCTGTGATGGCCTTATTCCAAAGATGGTCTCCTGAGTGATTTGGATTAGACTTTGACTTCATGGCCAGATTTTCATGCGATGCAAGTTGTTGTTGTTTTTCTCCTTCTTTTTGTAATAATATATGTGCTGCTCTGGCAGATGTTTTATTTTCACGATTTTTTTTCCAAATCAACACTACTGAGTGATACTGAGATGCTTTGATGGTGTAATCTTGACTGAAAAAGCCTTCTGGCACATTGGATAAAGACTCGTGATATGCGTGCTGCTGTGTTACAATGGATATACCACTGCTCAACCTCCTGTTCAGGTTGAGCCCCCACACACTTTTCTCACGTCTTCACCCGAGCCTCCATATGGTTTTGGGAGCTGCTGAACTTCATGGGCTGACTCCCACCTTCTGTGGGGCAAACACAGCAGATTGAAGATCCTACTCACATGCATACCCATCCCCCCTCACCCTCCCAACAAGCATGAGCAGGAGCAGAGACAAAGCTGCATTTCAACAGAAAGAAAAAGCAGCTGGCAAGAACACGGCAGAATTCTTCCTTCAATAGATCTCCTCCTGCTTTCCTTCCACCCACCCTTTTCTCTTTGGTTGCTCATCCCTGGAACATTTCCTCCTCCAGGTGGTGTTTCCTTCTATGTGGAGAATTTGAAGACTGGAATGCCAGCACCCTCGCTCCCTCAAGTAATAGCCTACTCAGTGTGCGAACATCTGTGTTACTGACTGTATAGTCAATAGGCTTGAGTGAAATTTCCATTCTCTGGCAGATCGCTTGGGTGGGACTGAATACTTATCCCAAAATGGAATATTTGCTCTACCTTGATCCAGTAGAGACAGTACTTTCAGTGAGAGGCAGGTAACATATGCTATTGTATGTGTCTTAACTAGACATTGATTCCCATGGCAGCGATGACAATGATTTCTCTCTGGATTGGAAAAAGATAGAGACTAGACTCAGTATTGAGCTTGATCTTGGTCTGAGCTAGAGAACAATGAATTATTACTCATTTCAGATTGAACATGGATTTTTAATTAACAAATTGTTCATGACTTAATTCTTATTGCAGTACATATGTTTTAGTGGTACATATATTTTATGTATATAACAACATATTAGTCTGAGGTATTTTATTATTTCCTTTTTTTCTGTTCCTAGTCTTTACTTTTCACTTTGGTCCCAACTCTTTTTACTGATATTTGGGTTGCTTGCTGGAATAACATTGACTTTGTTCCTCAACTAGTTAATTCAAACTGACTGAATTATAAAGCAGTAAGTAATGAGAAATATATAACAGCATGCATGTTGTGTGCACTTCTGAGTGATTTATTAATGAATATAGAAAAGTGAAAAATATTTTGCAGACGTTCTCAAATACCGATAAGGATCACTTAAATGACAGGGCTCAAAAACAGAACCAGGGACCTTGACAGAGGAAAGCTGGTCCTGAGCTCCTAAGCCAGGAGGCAGGGGTAAAGGGCCATGTTTTTCAGTTGAACAAAAAGATGGTACCCCCTTTGCCACTGCTCTTAGCTCCTTCTATCACAGGGTCAGTTTGTGTCATGCAAATTCATGCAAGTTCATTGTGTCATGCATTAGGAGTTCAAGTGACAGTAAAGCTGGCATTTCAGGAGAGGTCTGAGAGACAGTTACTTGCAGGGGTCTGAGATGACCAATTTCAGAGTACAATGACAATTTATTTCTACACTGATACCCTTGCTGAAGAGCCAGAGCTCCATGTTCGGATTACAAATCTGGCTGCTCCTTGGAGTGTGCTGTAGTCCTGATTGCTTGTGTAATTTTTTTCTACTGATATAATCCCTTCTGGGCACAATGATTCTTGTTTACGAAAGAATGAGAAAAGGGAGCAAATTTTTCACAGAGCAGTATAGATTCCTTACAAATATCTGAAAATATATGCTCAGTGCTGGACTGAATTTTCAGAAGCAGTAGATTAATTTACTCAGGGAACTACTTTATATATAAATACTTAAAATTGCTCTACAAAAAGCACAAACAGCATGAACACAGTGCAATAATGCATCTTCAGATGTAATGCAAACAGTCCATCTGTATAAATATTTCTTTTGCTCAAGAAATTAGGTGTAAAATTAAATTGTTCAAGTTCAGAAGTTGCTCATCAACTGCAGCATCAACACCACAGTGACACTCTTTAACTGCATGTTATATTTCACAAACATCAGTCAATTTACTATTGGACTTTTTGACACAATTCTATGTACTGCTTTCTACTGGAACTTCCATAAGTTACTGTGTTCTCCCACTTAAGAAGATCTATAGTTGCTACAAAATTTTCACTGCTCCTATAAATGTGTGAATCATGGTAACTGCTGCCTGTATTTGCTACCTGGCAAATCTGAGCAGAGAGTTCCGTTCACACAAAAGGGAGCAGATTGGTGCTGAACACTCATGGTTCCATTTGAAATGAGTAGAGCTGAAGGAACCAAAGACTTTTCAGGAGGTTTTCAGCATCTTGTAGCACAGAGCCTTTAAAGAACTTACAGCATAAAGAGGTCCAACCAAAAAGATGTGGCAGTGCAATTTTAGTAAGTGTAGTGCAAATTAAAACTTTAAAACAAACTAGATTTATTATATTTTTTGTGTGTGTTCTTCACAGGTCCCACAAAAATAATTTCACCATAACTAGAAATTGGCTTGCACAGTTCAAATGTATTCAAAGCCACATTTCACACATCATCATTGGTAAGAATTCAGAACAGTGTTTATTCCTGTTATTTGTCTTTAGTTTGTCCAGATGTACTCCACAGGTAAATCCTACTCATTATCAGGGATCTGTGAGTCACTGGAAATCAAAGTCTAATTCTCATCCTGACTGACACATCACACAGCCCCTTTCATTTACAGACATTGCAGGAGAGGAGGATACATTATAGACTGTCTCCTTTTCGTGAGCCCTCTGACATCTCAATTTCAGCCTTTTAATAAATATTAAATATCTACTTGTCAGGGTATAGACTCAAGTCATAGCAAAGTGTGGCTTGTGAACCTAAAGCTTCTACTTTTTCACCAAAGTTTAGCCTTTTCTTATGTCAACAAAAATAGTTAGTAAACTTTATACTTGATTAACCCCACACTGAAGCAAAAGCCGATTACGCCTTCAAGTCTGCAAAACAGTGTCAGTACTATTGCTCTCACTAAAAGAAGTTATTACCATCACTCAGATATTGTATGTGCCCAAGGAGCCACAGTGCAGAGTCCCACAGAGGTCTAAGACTCATCATGATGTTTCTCAGGCATGGCCAGGTCCCTGGTCAAATTTCAGTTTCGTGCCTGCCAAATTATTGAGCTACAATATTTCATTTTCCATAACGCAATCTTTCCCATCTCTGGCAAATATTCATGATTAAAAGTGCATCCATCTGGCTCATATTAAGATAAATTATCACAATAATCTGCTACTCTGCCTATATTTGAAATTGTGTTCTTATTTTCTTTTGTGTGAGTCACCCTCTATTTAATAAAATGGACAGGGGACATAAAAGTGGTTTGGTAAGCAGTGACAGAAATCATCCTGTGCCTGTGAGAGAGCTCAGTGCATGTAGAGATAAGCCCAAGAGTCCCACAGTAAGGATATGTGCTGAGACTGGAGAATGGGAAGGACATAGCTCAAGCAAACACTTCATTAGCCATGAATAATGAATGAAGAGACTGGACAAAACTGACTGCACTGTTTAAAAGAAAAAAAAAAAACCAAGAGCTCAATACCTTGTGGTGTTTGCAAAGAGCAAAATGGCTTGCAGAACTGCAGTAGGTACCTAACACTAGCTACTTCCCCTGCTAACCAGCAGCTCAGGCACTTTTCTTCTCCAGGATTACAAGGGGTCACATTTGACTCCCTAAAGATCAATAGGATAGTTTGGGGCAGCTGACTAACGATTTGGTTTTACTGACTTTCCCAGAGACTCTAGTGTATTTTAAAAAACCCAAAAACTTGAAAGGATGAGATCACTATGTTAATTCTACAGTGAAACTCGCTATAACTTTAGAGTTATGGTAGAGATGAATAACTGTGCAGAGTTTTTATCAACGGCTACAGTAATAAAAGTAATATTAATAATATAAGTAAGTAATATTAATAAGACAATATAAGTATATATAAGCATATATAGATATGTATAATATAATAATATAAGTAATAGATCCTAGATCCTGCTTGAACATATCTGCCATAGACTTTGTCAGAGACATATTGGAGAGCATACGAGACATCTTCAAGTATTCCAGATATAAAGGAAGCAATCCTTTAAGGGCAATTGATAGAAATAATTTTATTTTAAATTTCCTAGTTGGTTTTCTTACCTATAAAATAATTTTCCTCAACTGATAAGAATGGGGATTTACTAAAATGTGGGCTTTTAAAGTTATTATTGAATCTGCATTTAGAGCTCATGGTTCAGTTGGAAGGTAAACACCAGCCATTCTGAGACTGTAAGTGATGATATTTCTCTCACTGAAACTTCTTATGGGACATAGGACATGTCAGGAACTTAGAGTACTTAATAAGAGAAGTAGTGAAATGAAACTCATATCAACCTCTGATATACTGTAGCACAACATTAATGCTCCATAATTATCCTTTTATCTTATGTTGATAAGATAAAAGCCATTACAGTGGAATCTAAGCCTGTTATGTGGCTTATAAATAAAAGGAAAAATAACTTCATCTAGTGGAAAAAAAAAATTAAAAGAAAATAAGAGCATGGAGGTCAATAATATTTTGAAAGCTCTGATTCTTGTAAGTACATTTACTGTGGTGCATACAGGGTAGATGTGAATTATTTATGTGCTGATGGTGCAGGATGGCATGTCATTTCTCACACCATCAGGCTCAGGAAAAATAACTCTAATAAAAAAAATAACAAAGCAAACTGTGTTATTAATAAAAAACAAGAAACAGGCAATTTAAAAGGTCTGTGCTGAAATCTGCAAAGACCATTCAAATTAAGAAACCTGTGTCCTTCACATGTCCCATTATGGAGTATATGTTTATGCACATGCTGGGGAAAGTATAGAAATAGCAAACTGATGGACAGGACTGCGGAACAGGGATCTGGGGATGGGTTATTCATAAAACCTGCCTCAACCTAAGCAGTGAGTCTTTAGATGCTACAGTGGTATGTTCCTCCTGGAGCAATTCCAGAAGGAAACCTGAAATCATCTTCTGGAGAAGACTTGTCATTCTCCAAGGAGAAGTGAGAGGGCCTAGCACAGCCAGCCTAGGCTTCACAGGTACCTGCAACACAACATAGTCAAGTCTGCAATAAGTATACCTCACTTTGAAGACAGTTTTAAATGACCTTGGAAAACTAATTCAAATCCAAAAATTTTAAATAAAATCAGTAGATGTCATCCAGCTCATATTATGAAGAATGGAGTCACAGAGGACCCATATACTCATCTTTTTTAGTTTGTCCATTGGACTGTTGTATGATTTGCTTGGTTAACAGCATTGCCTTTTACCAACATTTTTTAACCTTTCACATACCAAGAGCCCATGTCAAGTTGTTTAACCTTTGAGCAAGAAGTTTTCTAAACTGGATATCTTCCGTACTCTTACTGGTAGAATTTTGAAGGGGATTAAAGAAAAACTAGTTGAATCTCAGTGAACTTTTCTAAAATGCATTACCTCAGAAAATTCCCCTCTTGCATGCACCAGTGTTTGGGTTGCAGTCAGCTTTCATGATGTATCTGAGAAAACATGGTAAAGCTGAGGAATGAACTGCGCTGATCAGACAGAAAAATTCCCCAAATTGAATGAAATAATTTCTGTTTTGGGCCCAGACCTTCTGCTTGATCTATATGATATATATATATATATATATATATATATATATATATATAAATATTAGAAAGGTAACAATTTTTGATTTAAAATCTTATATTAATGGCAAAATTAACTTATTTGAATCAAGTAGTTCCAATAGATAACACGGATTTCAAAATGTAAAATTTAAATCTGAATTTCAGATGACATAGAGTACATTGTTACACATCTTTCTGTAAAAAGACATCTACAACTGTTTTCTGCATGGGAGGCACTTAAACACTGAAATCAAGTAATTTCTGAACCTCCTCTTGAGCAGATTCAGTAGACTGATCCCCTCAATTTCTGGTCATAAGCAGTGCTTCTCATTTTTGTTCAGCTCCTTCTGACTCCCTTTACATCAGTTTCTCAGCACTACAGACACCAAAAGTGAATAGTGTATTCCTAAAGGCTTTTAGCACGTTATGCAGTGCTGTGTGGCTGTGTTGCTCTGTAACACCCCCAACTTAGCCATAGAAGTGTTCACCCTAAAGACAGCTCCTTGAAGTAGGGTCTTGTATTAAGCTCCTCTGAGTGCGTGCAGAGACATTACCTTCAAGAGAGCTGCTTCATTTAAGATTTATGCAACCATTAGTGATTCTCCCTTTTTTCTCCCTCACACAGTTCTTTGCATCAATGTACTAAATATATGAAATTCACTAGCAATTAAAGGGCTGTTCTCTGGTCCATTTTGGTTTCATTTAAGTAAATCCTATGAAAAAAATGGTAGAAGTAAATGGAACTTACTTGGTGTGCTAGATTTGTGTTTAATATCACAAAAATTTTATGTATCAAGTAGTAAATATCCTTCCTCATTCAAAGGGCAACTTTGCTGCTAAAAATGAGATATTTACCTTCTGTTGATTTTTAGCACTACCCCATTCCAAGCAAAACCCAAATATTAAAGTTTTTGTTTGATGAGTTTTGATGTAGAACTCTGTCATTCTTTTATCATAACAATATCCATTATATAACAATACATTGTACATCTCTGTTAATAGAATTGTCATTAAAAACCTAATTTTTTTCAGCAGAATTGTTTGCAAAAATTTTGACTAAAGACTGGTCATATCAGAGACATCTTATGCTCTGATATTGATCCACATTTTTTTTCTGTATCATTTTACTGACCATGGGAAAAAAACCAAGTAAATCTGCACTTTAACCCCTCTTGTAGCAGAAAGTACTTTCTCACTTCTAGTATAGGAAGGAAATGCTCTCTCCAGTATAGCATTTCTTGTAGTACTCTTAAAATCATGAAGATGTTTTGATGACCTACTGATATTTAAACTAGCAACTTGTTTTAACTTCTGCCTTTCATACCTTGTTTTCTGAAAAATCTTGTTTCTGTCTTCAGAAAGAAACATCCTTGTGGTAAATATTTCACCATCTCCCTTTGTGGTGAATTGATAAAACAAAACAGTTTAACTGCTCTACTATGACCTTATCTTTTGCATTTCTATTTCATGTCCAAAGTGATTTAGTGCTTCTACTGACTTCATGATTTTGTCATCTTAACTGTTATGGAACCATTTGCACCACCATAGTGAAAAGCACACACTTTCTCAAACAGAGAAGCGCTAACAGGGATGGTCAATCACAGTCTTGAATGACAGGGTATGAAAGTCCAAAGATGTTGACTATTTTTTTCCTTGACACTTAGTCCGTGTAAGTACTTTTTAGTCATATTTTGTACACCTGACGATGTGTCGATCATTGACGTGTTACAATTTGGCAACATCCTTCTTCACGTTATGTTATTTTTGTTTATGCATCTTTTAACTAATTACAGTTTAATATGTAGCTTGATGGAGAGGAGGAAATGTCTGTAACAAGTCTCAGAATTGCAGAACTAAGCAGGATGAAAGGATTCTCCAAAAATTTCTATTTTAAGTACATGCTCAAAGAAGGTCTAACAACTCAGGGCCTTCCCCAGTCAGTTTTGAGTATCCCTGAGGACAAAGATTCCTTAGCTTCTCCAAGTTCCTGTTCCACTGTTTGATCACCTTCAGAGTTAAAGATTTTTCCATGTACTATGTTGCAGCTCATGCCTGTTGATTCTCCTCCTTCAGCTGCACTGGACACTTTGTGCACAGACGAATGTCTCAGGTACTTGCCCAAGAAGAATCAAAATCTGGGATGTTTTGAAGAAAAAGCAACCATCTTCTTATCAACATCCTGAGGTTTATTTCAAAATGAATTGCTATATGATCCTGGGCTGCCACTCATGGATTTATATTGTTTCAAGACAGTAGTTTAAGGCCATCAGATCATGATCTGCCAGAAAGAATTCCTTGCTGGAATTGGGCATTTATTTTACCTAAAATATTCCCTATTTAAACAGGTAAATAGGTGGTCAATATCCAATCCATTAACACATTGAAAAATTCATATATATATTAGCTGTTTTCTTGATAACTAAATGATTCTTGGTGTTGATTTCCAAATGCTTTCTATTTAATTGTACAAACTGTTTTTTACAAAAGGAAATCCTTTTCACAGTGTATTGAAAATTTTGTTCTACAATTTCTGAGTAGTGGAGGAAAATAAAGACTGAGCAATCACATTTGTGGGAGTCAATAAATCACCACAGGACATTGCTCCTGAAGTAATCATGGAGTATGGACAACAGCTACTTTTAGATGCATCTCACCAAAGGAGCCCTTCTAAGAAACCCTGGGCTTGGAATAGACCAGGTTTGAAAACAAACAAACAAACAAACCACCAAAACCAAACCAACAAAGAAAAAAAAAAAAAAAGCCAAAAAAATCTGTTGCAGAACAAAACTCAGAAAAAAAAGACATGAAGGAATCATGGAAACAAAAATTAATGTGTAGGAGACAGAATATGCACGGTCCCTGTGTGGGTGGACAAGCAACTGTGGACATGCCAACAAGAAAAAGGCTGACATTTCCTATTCTGTAAACTTAATACATAAACAATTTCTTCAGAGATCTGCTGAGGCTTAGCTGCTGTGTCCTTGCTCTTACAAAGTGGTGGGGCTGAAAGGGTATTATTTGCGGTTTCCTGTTCCTGTAAGAGAAAAGAAAAACATGCTCTCACTGCAGCTCAGTGAATATTCAGTGGATATTTCCACTCTTGTTTCCATTACGATAAATGAAAAAAAAAAATGCTAGCAGAGTCCTGTTGACTGTTGCTAGCTCTGATTTTAAGAGTAGTATTCTTTATTGCACTCCATAATCAAGAATCAAACAATTCCATGAACAGCCCGTCTGCCTTTCCACTGTCTACCTCAGCAATATCCCCTCAATATTCCTTTCCTCAAGCTCTGTGCATTGTCCCATCCCTCCTCTCCATGTTTATCAGTTCCAGCGTGCACTTTTCCTTTTGAGCCTGGTTCATCTGAAAGGATCATTGGATTTGTTTCTGCTGAGATCTTCTGTCACCTCCTGCCCTCTCCTAAGACTTCAGTGAATTCTGGGACCCTCTTCAACTACTTATCCAGGAAGTTAAGGGCTGCTTCAGGCTTATGGGGTGGTGCAATTTTTTCAGACCCATTCCTGCTCTCCATCCAGGATAAAAAAATAAAGCTCCACAGAGCAGCTTCTTAGCCCACCACCAAAAGACCTGAAGGACACAGAAGGTTACACAAAGAATTATTGTTTACTGCCTCTATCCCCACCAACCTCATTGAGCTGCTCTAAGTAGTGTTGAATCCTTTAAATGATAACTACAGGCTGGCCTGCTCCATACTCCACAAACAGTGGCAATACAGGGATGAAGTAAGGAATTGCACCTCCAAAGTAGGGGAGTAACTGTCAATAAAATCAATGTAGTATCCAACAAAAATATTACTGCATGGAATTTTTAATACAATTGTTATAACTGAGACTAACACTAACAATACTAAAACACTAAGAACACTAGCAATAGAAGCCATATGAAACTTGTCCAGCTAAGGTTTTAGTTATAAACTTTGAAGTCATCTAGTTGGAAAGAGATTTGAACATTTTAAAGAAACACTGGGATCATTCATAAGTGAGTTCAGTAACCTACGATGTCTCATGGAAACAATCCGACACTCATAACTTTAGCTCAAAATATGGTAAACTCTAGTGTTTTCTAGACAACCCTGGTTTCAGCTCCTGGACAGGAAACTCATCAGGTAGGAAAATGAACCACAGCACATCATTCTGAGATGAAAGCATCCATGAAAAGGTCTACCAAGGGCTGAGAGCAGAATGTCCAAGAGGGACTGTGGAGATCACACTAGGCATTAGGGATCCCACTGCCTCCAGCCTCACTGCCATACCTCAAGAGAACACAGAGGGCCCACAGCTGCAGAGGGCTGTGTGCAGGGTCAGAAGTTGTTTGGCTGACATATCTGTATCAGCTGCCTGAACACCCACTCCCCCTCCACCCCTGGGACCAGTGATTGGGCCAGATGGAAGCCATTTCTCTGCCAGATCTGACCCATGGGCCACGTTTTGAACTGTTCTGATTTAGTTTGATAATGTTTAGAAACCAGACCTCTCCTCAGTAAAGAATATTTAATATTCATTAAATATTTGACCAGTAAGTGCAAACTCTGTGCTCCTAGTTTTTAATACCACACCTATCATCAGGAATATTTGGAAAAGAGGAATCTTACCCTTATTTTTATTGTAATCCATAGTGGAATTTTTCTAAGTTTCAAACTTACAGACTCTCCACATCCTGTAACTAATTCTGGTAGCTTTAGGGAGTTTCCCAGTTGGGACAAATCCAGGCTTATCTCTGTTTGGAGCATATCCAGGCTCACTTCTACTGGGGGGCCCTGAAGTTTTCCAGCATCCCTAGCCATGACGCAGATCCATTTGGGACTCCTGCCTTCAGGCTGGCCATACTGTAGCTTACAGAGTTCCCAGGACTTGGGTAGGCCTGCCAGAAACACAGTTTCTATTGGAATCTTGCCTTGGATTTGGCAAAACTTTATCAAACCCAAGCTGTTTTGAGTGAAATATTTCACACTCAACTGACTGGAGTTTCTCAGCAAACTTTGCTTCAGCAGAAAATTTCTGACCAATTCTGTCTATGAATAAAATGTCAGGTCCGTAGGGCATGCTATATAGTGTGCTTCGAGATACTGAAGTGTTAATTCCTATGGAACATGTACTGTAACAACATAAGCATCCATTTGGTACCTGGATTTATTTAATGAGCATTGTATATGCTGTTACAGTCTCCAGAAGCAATTAATGTTCATATGCAATGGACTGTTGTTTCTCCAGTTTGTAAAAATGAAATTTTCTTGTCCTGGTGGCTGGCAGCTGGATTTGGAGCCAAGGAAGCCCACACTTCAAAGGAATCCACCTATGTGGATGATACCCCAGAGGGTTATGCTGCCATTCAGAAGGACCTTGACAGGCTGAAGAGACTGGCAGAGAGGAACATTCTGCAGTTCAACAAAGGCAAATGCAGGGTTCTGCACCTGGGGAAGAAGATCCCCAGGTACCAGTACAGCCTGGGGACTGATCAGCTGAAAAGCAGATCTGCAGAGAAGGACCTGGGCATCCTGATGAACAACAAGCTGTCCACGAGCCAGCAGTGTGTCCTTGTGACCAAGAGGAAAATGATATCCTGGGGTGCACTAGGAAGAGCATCCCCAGCAGGATGAGGGAAGTGGTTCTGCCCCTCTACTCAGCTCTAGTAAGGCCACATATGTGTCCAGTTCTGGGCTACTCAGTTGAAGGGAGATGTGGAGCTCCTGGAGTGGGTCCAGCAGAGGGCTACAAAGATGATTAAGAGACTGGAGCATCTCTCTGAGCATCTCTCAGCAAAGGCTGAGGGAACTGGGCCTGTTCAGCCTTGAAAGGAGATAACTGAGGGGCATGTCATCAATGTCTATAAATATCTGAAGGAAGGATGTCGAGAGCATGAAGGCAGATGGTGGTGCCAAGCAATAGGACAAGAGACAACAGGAAGAGACAGACAACTAGTGACAGGAAAAGAAGACATAACTTCAAGCTGTGCCAGGAGGGGTTCAGATAGGACATCAGGAAGAACCTTTTCACTGAAAGAGTGGTTGGGCATTGGAATGGGCTACCCAGGGAGGTGGTGCAGTCACCATCTCTAGAAGTGTTCAAAAATGACTGGACATGGCACTGAGCGCTATTGTTTAGCTGGCATGGGGGTGATCAGTCAAATATTGGACTTAATGATCTTAGAGATTTTTTCCAACCCTAACAATTATGTGACTCAGTGAAACTGATGCATAGGAAGTTCCACCTGGATTTGGGCAACAACTTCTTTACTGTGAGGGTGACTAAGCACCAGGACTGGCTGCCCAGAGAGGTGTTGTAGTCTCCTTCCCTAGAGATATTAAAAAACTATCAGCACACAACCCAGAGTAACATGCTCTAGGGGACACTACTTGATGAGGGAGGTTGGATGAGATGACCTCCAGTGGTCCCTTCCAACCTTACCCATTCTCTGATTCTGTGATGTGATGGTGAGAAAGGTACAAGGTAAATAGTGTGGGATGACTGATCAAAGGTGGATTGGAAGGGAGATATAACTCCCTCAGCCACTGCCTCTAGGTGTTGTGCTCCTAGGGAGTTTGAAAGGTCATCTGCCTGATGAGCTGCTCCAGAAGCAGTTTCCCACACTTCTGGTAAGATGGACTGCAACCATATCGTCAATATCTATAAGCTTCTGATGACTGAAACCAGTGAGAAGTAGGCAGATAAAGAATTATAAGAAGAAAGAAACTGTAGAGAATACACTAGCCACATCTTTATGCACTTTCAATCTCCATTTTTTCAGTAATAGGAGTGAGGGTACAGTCTAAATAATGGGAAAATTTGGTATGTACTTAAGACTTACATGTATGATTCTTGCTAACACAATGGACATTTAAAAAATATGGAAACCTAATAATAAGCTACAGATTATGTTCTGACTTCATTTCAATCAAGCACTATTGTACAGTAAAAAAGTATTTATAATAGTATCCTTCTGTTATGGATGATGTGCTATCTCTTGATATTTACAGCATTTATAAAAGGCTGAACAATATACATTAACCATATAATTTGCCTCATCTTTCACTATTCCATTTGTTTTATTGCCCCTATAAAATACAATTCACTGGGCAGTTTAGATGAGCAAAGAGCATGAAATACTGCTGGCCACATAACTCTCCCTTCTACAGCTGAGCTAATTCTCTCTGGAGTGATTGGTTTCAATACTCCTAGGCAGTACATAAGCATTAAATTTTTTTTTGCCTGCTTATCAATGTGCTTTCGTGGCAATCCTCAGAACAAAGCGAAAGAAAACAAAATAGATAAGGAAACTAAGATAATTTGTTTGCAAAATCAGTTAACTGAATTTGAACTGAGGTCTAATAAATGCCATTTATATTTAGGTTTTGTTTAGAAGGCTAGGAAGCAATCAAAATGAAACTTGCTACCTGAAGGGTGAGAGGGAATGTCACAATTCCTCCTTCTACTATGGGAAAGATAAAATGTATGAAAGAATTGGAAGGAGAATGAATTCTGAAATTCCTGGGCTGCCTGGCAGAGGTTACTGTGAGAAGTGGTACAGCTGCTGGAGGTGTTGCTAACCTGGCTTTCCCAAGAAAAACAAGCAGCAGGACCCCATTATTTTGCAGTTTGTTGTCCTACATAGCTACCTTCTTTTCCTATGTCTAAAGTCAGCTAAGATAGGAAACAAACCCAGCAATATTTAAATGAATAATGACAAAAAAAACCCACACCAAATGACAGCAAAAATTAGCATTCATATTTAAAATAGCTGTGGTTATTTCCTTAGTAGAGTAAGAAGTACCCAGAAAAGACAATGCTGCTTGTTTCTTTGTGCCATGCACTGTGATTTCCAGAAAAAATTCTTGTCCATTTTAGCTTTTTAGGCTGTGACCTTTCAGTAGAGAAAAGGAGTAATGGAACATATTGTAACACATTTTTTTTTATTTTCTAAACCAAATCATTCTTTACAAGGCCCTGTAAAATGAGTGGTTCCGGTACTAGGAGTCTGTCCCTGACTTAAATGTTTTTAGCTGTATAGGCATGATCTGTGAATACAACTGTTTCTGAGAATTAATCCAAATAATTTATCTTGGTGGCCCATGCGAAAATCCTTTCTTCATGATAAAAATTACATGGAGAAAAGCAATGACAGAATTTGAATTTCTAAGGACAAAGCAGTCTATTATGGGTGCTTTTGCACCTTGGCATGGCAGTGATCAAAAGGTGTCGTGGGTTTGTCTAGGTGACAATTTTTTTACCACACCCCCCAACCAAATTGCTCTAAGCTACTCTAAGTTGAGAGGGGGTTTATGCAGACGAAACCAAATCCAACTGGAGAGAAGTAATATCAGGATTTATTACTACACAATAAAAACTAACCAACTATATCGACAACAATTCTAATTAAGTAAAAGCACTACATATTTACAGAAATACCCCTCCGCCCTTTGTATCAGTCCAAGAGGAGAAGCAAACAAATTCTTCTAAGTCACTCTGCAGCAC
The DNA here is from genome assembly GCA_035583135.1 of Lophotriccus pileatus. Classification (NCBI taxonomy): domain Eukaryota; kingdom Metazoa; phylum Chordata; class Aves; order Passeriformes; family Tyrannidae; genus Lophotriccus; species Lophotriccus pileatus. The sequence continues at coordinate 98,939,776 of JAWWES010000115.1, read as the reverse complement.
TTGTAAGTTTCCTCTCTGTTACCTCTGGGACAACAACTCCGACTCGTTGCAGCTGGAACAGTTTCTCTCTGGCTCTTTTTCCTTTGTCGACCACAGGGCTGGGCCTACCTCCCTCCCGGGCTAAGGCCGAAGGCTGGGGGTTACCCAGGGTCCTGTAAGGTCCCCATGGAACTGCAAGGGGACTCTTGCTTCTCCATGGATCTGCACCACAGGGTCACAGGGAATAATGGCTTTTGAGTCCACCCCTGTTTCCTTCCCATGGGAATAGTCCTTGATAGACCTCTCCGATGTGGGTCTACCCCTCGGACAACAGTTCTTCCATTCTCTGCTGTCCCTCAGGGTCAGCAGCTGCATTCCCCACTGGAATTACACCAAGCCTTACCCAAGCCAACTTGCTCCAGCGTAGGTCTCGGACGTGGGTAACTGCACTAGTACGGATCCCCTTGTGGGATCCCAAGGTCTTACACGGGCCTCCTTGCTCCGGTGTAAGACATCTCTGTGTAGGCTGCAGTCCAGCAAAAACTTCCACAGAGTTACACCTTTTGTATCTATTCCAGCATGGGCTCCTTCATAAGCTGCAGACGGGAGTTGTCTCTGCTACCCAACAATCTTCCACAGGTGGCAGGGATGATTTAAATTTCAGTCTTTTTTCCCTGCTGAAGGGAGAGAGAGGGAGGGGGGAGAAGGAGCTGTCTCTTTCCCCCACCTTTGCAGCTTCTCTCTCCGGCTGCTGCTAGCTCTGACCTTGAAGGCTCCGTTATCTCTCCAGCTGCAGTTTCTAAGTTTCTTTTACAAAGTCCTTTAAGTTTTTTTTCCTCCTTCACTCTGTTACATGTCTGGATCGGGGGGCTTCAGTGGTTGCTCCTGCCTCTGGCCAGAGCCGGGGGAGGAAGGAGGCCTGCTGAGTCCTCCCTACATGGCTCCTCAATTTCTTCTGCGCAACTACCCTTCTTTTCTGTTTTCTTAAAGGTGTAATTGGCAAAAGGCGTTACCAAAACTTCTGATTGGTTTTGTCCCGGAAATTCACCTGGACAAACCACTTACAGTCCCCCAGGGAGGAGGAACCCTTACAAATCCACGACAAAAGGTAAATATTTAAGACCAATATTTCAAAAAATGATATGCATGTTTTAGTGATAATTAAGTTTTGTTGCTGATACATGCGTATGTAGCTGATGTCACTGTTTTATGCATATTGCAGATTTTAGCTGAATAAAAGGCTCTTGAAGTAGATATCTTACAGATAGCATACTTCAAAAAGGCTGCAAAGTTCAGCCCCTCTCTAGAAAGGATTTGTTAGAAAGTTTGAAGTAATAAAATCTAATAAAAGTAAAGAATATTGTTACAAATTATCTCAGTGTCTCTTGTTAAGTTTGACATAATTTCAAGCCAACTGATTCTCATAATGCCTAACCAGACTTTCTCATCATTTTAGTTCGTGTTTCTAGGTTTTCTTTGTTTCTGACATTTCCTTCAGTGATGAGATAGTACCATAAAACAGGCTTGGTCATTGAAATGGTAGAAGACCTTCAACTATATTTCAGCTTGAGGCTCATTCACCGTTTTTGTTCAACTTTCATGAACATTTCTCTGTTGGCCAAAATTGTCTTGCAACTTCATCCTCTAGACAACCGTGCCAGGTAGACATTCAGGTAAAAAAAAAAAAAAAAAGCCTTGAACAGCTTTAAATGCATCTTCTACCTTTATACAGGACACCTAGATCATGAAATTATACATATTTTCTTAAAAATATTCTATTCATTATGGGTTCCCATAGGGAAGAGTTTATCTTCTGTGGGCATGTATGAATGGTGCAGAACTGAACATACTGACCCATGCCAAAAGCCGAGGTACCTCTCAGTCTTTCAAAGAGTTGTGAAGCTCTTTTCCCTGGGAAAAACAAAACAAAACAAAACAAAACAAAACCAACAAGCAAACAAAAACAAACAAACAAACAAAAAACCAACCAAACAAAGAAACCTGAAACCAACCAAACAAAACCACCAAACCAAAACGCAACCAATCAACCAACAACAACACACCAAAAAACCCAACATTTGTCTGGAATACAGCCTAATGGATCTTCTGCGTGTTTAAATTAATGCACTCACAAGGCCAATATTCCAACAGGGGTACAGAGCAGTGTTCATAATTTGATATGCTCTTAGCCCAGTGCAGAAATGACTCTGGATCAGGAATTCAGTCAGACATTTCCCTGGCCATACTATGGTATATCAGGTCTAGACATTGATGTACAGGCCAATTCTGCACAATAAATTCTGGCTTGCCATAGTTATTTAGGTGTTCTGACAAAGCGCAATTGCCAGAACGATGGCAACACAAACTGCTAGTATAGAAGTGATTTTCTAGGAAAATTTTTCATGTGCCCAAACAGAGTCTTTAATTTGGGAAAGAGGCCATAAACTCAGCCAGCAAAACCATAGTTTTGTCAGTCTAAAATATATGGCTTTACATCCATTCTGAGAATATATATCAGGTGGGATACTATGAAGTTTTCCAAAGGCAGAAGTTTGCTTAATTTGTAAACATTTTTATTAGAAAATGAGCATGTTTCAAGATTTGGTTTGTGTAGTTTTTCCAAAGTCAGGAAAATTCATTAGGTCGACATTTCTTTGCAAAGTTGACTTTCCACCTCCTTTTACCTTCATATATCATCTGTGAAATGTGGATTATAGTATTTTCCTTCTTGACAGGAGTGTTGTATATATGTTTATTGGAAAAAAATTAGCTTCTCAGGTACCTTAAGCTCACAGAACTTTTCCTGGAAACAGAAACAACTTTTTGTTCAAGTTCTATGGGAAAATACACTTTTTGACAAGTATTTTTTGACTCCGAGGCTTCCAAATTTCCAAGCATTTTCAGACAGGAGAAGGATGGTGGGTTCAGGAATCTGACATGTCAAGATGATATATAATTTTTCACTTCTTATTATATACAATGTAAAAAAGAAAAATCTGTCCCAAACTTGCATAAATATTCAAAGTATTAAATAAGAACAAAATGTTAACTTGATTTAGCTACCATCTCTTTGCAAATCTGAAATTCCATTCCTTTCTGACTACAGCCTGACTAAATATTAACAGAAGAAAGTATACATGGAAAAGTTAGAAAAGTTTCTGTAATTTATCAGTAAAACTTTTTTTAAAATTAAGAAGACCCATATGTAAGAAGCATAGTACATTAAAGAAGAATGTATTTGCACCCTAAAATAAGAGCACAGAAATGATAAATCAAGATTTGGTCTTGCCTCTGGAGAACACCAGCATTTTTGAGACCCTCATTTGCCTGACCCCTGATAGGTCCTGGTATTTAAGTGACTGCCCAGATAGCAGTATCATTATGCTCCTCTCATGGACAAAACTGTTCAACTGAGAGATTGGGGATGTAGCTGATTACTTAAATACTTCTCTGGGTCCTGCCTTACTGTCATTTAAAAGTGAAAACACTGAATAGATTAAGTCTTGATAGAGGAATACTCCACCAACATGGATTGACCTATTTATGAGCACTGACATAATATTCAGAATATAAACTTTCCAAGCCAGAGTGTATATTTCAGACATTTTGTTTCCTGACCATTACCAGATGTCCTTGTTTGAGACAATTTGGAGGGGCAAAAACCTTAAAGTCTCCTCCCTCAATTCAATACCCCGGTTTCTCCAATACAAAGAGAGAGACCAAATACACCAAGTTGTAAGTGAACAAATAACTCTTTACCAGGAAGAATGCTAATAACAATACAGATAAAACTGGGCTAAACCAACCGATGAGGACAAACTTCCCAAGGCCCTGCCCATTGAACCAAATCGAGATGTGGACAGCCTCCCTCACCTGGAAAACCTGGCAGGAATGATTGGAGAGTCAGGGTTGGCAGGTGTGCTGGTTTAAGAGTTACCCAGCAGGGGAAATGAACTCAACTCAAAAGAGAGATTATAAGTCAGAATAACAA
>JAWWES010000115.1:98905755-98935706 GCA_035583135.1 Lophotriccus pileatus | reverse complement strand
GGGTGTAAATGCTCTATTGATAACAGTTTCTGGGAAATGACATGGAAGGCTATAGAATACACAGGTTTGGGTTACACACATCCAGTGATGAATTGGTCCCAGCTGTTCTAACTAGGACAGCAGGAAATTGCACATAGCTGGGATTTGATGCTGGCAGACACTTGTGTGGCACTGGAGTGAGGCTGCAGCTCCAGTTCAGGCAGTTGGAGCAGGGCTGTGGACCCCCCAGGTGACTGGAAGTATCCACAAGACACCTCTTGGATCCAGCAATGAAGCTTGGTTGCTGCAGTTGTCCAAGCGGTGGCTGCAGTCTGGATCTGTTTTGGTGGTGGTGGTGGAAGCCCTGGGTGATGAGAGAAGTCCCAAAACTCGGAGTTACATACACTCAGGTTCAGGTGGGAACACACCTCTGGTACCTCTCTTGGGGCGGGGAGTTTTACACTGGGTGATGTAGTACTGTGAGTCCCTGGAGTCTCTGACACCTTCTAAGACGTTGCAGCCATCTCTTACATCAGTGCAGCTGAGTCCATTATGGCACACTGTGGCTCATCAGTAAGAGGTGAATACCTTCAGGCTGAGCGTGAATATTCCGGGGAGTTGTCACAATTGAGTCACCTGTGTAAGGAAAAGAAATACTACTCCACCTCACAGGGTTTGCCTCTTTCCTTATCTTATTTAACACCCAGCTTGTAGCCTGAGGTGTTGAATGTGCACGCCTTCAGCACCTGGCCTGGGTTGGCCATTCTGCAAATGGTTAGCAAAACACAGGGCTGATTGAGCCATGAACTCCAAGAGTCCTGTTTCTCACAGCACCTGGGCGGTCACTGCAGCTGGTCCAGTGTTTGAGTTATTAATCACCAGCAGTTCAGTTTCTTTAAAGAAGGCAAAACTCCAAAAAGCCAAAAAGGTATATTTGGAGAAGAGAGAAGAGAAAAGGTGGAGATCAGAATTTTTGTGTAACCAGGACACCAGATTTCTCCTCTGTGAATTTATCTTGTCTCTTTAGGTACCCATTCAGACTTTAACCAAAACAATAGACCACTGATATTAGCGTGCCTTTGGATATACAGTGGATTATCCTTGGCTAAGTTGCAAACACCCATCCATCTTCTCCCTCACTTCTCCACCACTCACCTTTCTTAGGACAGGAACAAAAATAGGATGAGAAGGGTTGTGGGTTGAGATAAACTTGGTGAGATCACTTACGCATTATTGTGGTAGACAAAACAATCTCTTCTATGAGAAAATTAATTTAATTTAATGGAATCTGGTAGTGAAAAACAAAACCCTAAAAAATTAGAACAACCCTTCCCCCACCACCACCTTTTGCAGGGTCATCTCTGCTGCTCCACTAATGTTTTAATTCTCTCTAATCTGTCTTTCTATATTTTTTATCTTTTCATTCTTCTTGATTGTTAAATGACATGTTTATATTTCTTGCTTGTTATCTTACGCTTATTATATTTTTAAACAGACAACAGTGAAACCTTACATCAGCAACTATTTTAGACAAAATGATTTTTATAACATCCTTATTTTCCCTCAGGCCTAGGAAATACCACCAGAACAGAGAAAACAGACAAGTGTTTGTTCTATGAAATTTTTTGTTGTTATTTCTAGAGCTGGTCTAAAAATAGAAATAATTTTTAGTTAAAATTATTCTGTTATTTCGGTGAAAAATATTTCTGAATAGTATTCCTGTTTCTAAAGATGTGAAACCTTTTTCAAAACACCATGAAAGTGATAAAAATAGCAAATAAATTCAATGCAAAATGTAACAGATTAACGTTGTTAAAATTCTCTGAAACCTCTCTGACACATAAAAGTAATCTCTGTGAAACACCGCTGTGAAATACTACTTCCAAAGCTATTCAGAATGTATTTGATAACTACTGCAGAATTTAATTTGTATCCCCAAAACATTGATAAGTTCATTGGAATTGTTCTTATTTAACAACAATTTCAGTTTCAGTAAAGTATGGATGTTTCTTAGTTTGGTGAACTTACCTACCTAAGCTTGCATCGCTTGATAATTGATGCTCTTTAAAAGGAGTTTTGTAACACTATGGGCAATTATAGAAATTGGTTAATTTAGTTCCAGAGTATCCTACCAATGGTATATTATGGTAAAAGCTTTTTTATCTCCAGCTTTGCTTTCAAAGTTATGTCAGCTACTTGTTTTTTTTCCATTGCCACCTTATATAGCTAGACTTATATATATATATATATATATATATTCAATAGCAAATTTGTTTTGTTCACCAGTTCTATGAAATATTTTGAGATTTTCTATCACTGCAGTGACACCTGGTGTTGAAAGCAAAGTTGTTGATAGCTCTAAGGTATAGGAGAATCCATTTCATAGTATGGATTTTTTTAAAACTACCAACATCTAAGACTTTTTAGCACCTTGTAACTTCAAAGACAAAGAAAGGGAAAGGGAAGGGGAATGGGAAGGGGAAAGGGAAAGGGGAAAGGGAAAGGGAAAGGGAAAGGGAAAGGGAAAGGGAAAGGGAAAGGAAAGGGATATGAACTGCTTCATGGATAGGATTTCCCCACTAGAGCAAAAAAAAAGAGAACTTGGTTTAACTCTGATGTCACTTGGTCATGATGTTGTACAGAAAAAAATAGTCTAATAACTCTACTGCACTGAAGACTGATTCATGCATTAACAAAATTGTCAGGGTTAATTTCTCAACCTCACAATAACGACTTTTCAAATTCACTGGATTTAGAAGAGCTCAAGGTGTCTGTGACAATAAATCAAATAGAGAAGTGTAATATCCCTTTACGTTTGTTGGTTTTTTTCCTGAGGAGATACACTCACATTTTAATTTTTTTTTTCAAGAAAATTAAAGCATTCTTTCATATGTCTCTGTATGTGTAGGTATATACATATGTTTCTGTTTCAACTGAAGGAATTGTAGTTTTGTGATTGAATGTAGAAAAATACTTCAATAAAATCTAAGTGGAATATACATTCAATGGATTTAAATCCATATATACATTTTTGTCTGTAACAGAATTCCTGTGTGCTAGCATACATAAAATATGAGCATCTCTAATAAACAGCAGCTGGAGCATATAGCAAGCTGAATCTTTGTGTGGAATATCTTTAAGGTGTTTTTGGCACAACTTCCAGGACTGTCTTGACCAACACTTTCCCAGATGTGTAGGATTATGGGATATATCTTCTGGAATCTCTCAGGAAAGCACTTTAATTCACAGCCACACCTGGGCTGGATATTGCAATCAGCTCCCATTTTCCATTTACAATTTTCCTACCTCGTTCATTTTAATTTCTCTGTTTTCTCCCTTATCACTTAATATATTTTCCTCATTATTGGCATCTGGGCTGTGTGTTCTAACACAAACACCGAAAGACCAAATCAAGATTAAAAAAAAAAGAGCAAAAATATTCCCATTTCAGATGGAAGAGCAGATGGAGCTCTTGGCACTTCAGAGGATTCAAATTGACCCTCTGCACCAAGCTCAGGGAAGACAGACTGTCACTGCTGACTGGAAAACACTAAAGAGACCTGTTTTCCCATCGAATATACAGTAGCATTTTCTAATTCTTTAGCTCTAAGCTGTGCATGGCCATGAAAGAGCAGCTGAGGGGTGTTTTTTTTAGATGAGACTCTTTCATATCTCATGGATGCTCTTCTCTCACTGTTATGTTGAAATGGTTGCCCTGAATTTTGAGATATAAGTTTGATACTACATTTTCTTATTAGTACTTGAGAGAATCTGTGATTAAGTGGTGATCATGCCCTGCTCTTTCTCCATGCTTTCTTGGTAGTTTTAGAAGTCACACAACCTCATCCAAGGATTAAAACAGGCAGAACAGAAAGGGCGAAAAGTTCAGCTGGGGAAAAAGGATTCAGCTCTGCACAAAGCAGTTCATGATCCGGCCTGAATTCTCAAAGCTAACCTATGAACATTCACAGAATAACCATCTTTCCCAGGTACTGCGTACTATGTTGGTTGCCTATCTTCAGTAATAACACAGTGAACCTTTAATGAGCTTTTCCTGAATATTTTATGCTATTCTATTTTGGCTACAGCAACGTTTCATTAGACTGATGCAAAATACTCTGTATGAAATGTAATGATTTATTTCTAAATTACATAAGTGTAATTTGACCATTTTTTGTTTGGGTTTTTTTATTTTCCTGAAGAGAAGAAAAGAGTTACACTTTGGTTAAGTTTTTTTTCTGAAGAAGTAGGGCAGACACAACTGTTGTAAATCTTAGCATAATGTATATACATTTAAAGAGCATCAAAGTTTCAGCTAAATTTAGAAGCTGAAAGACACACAAATCAGACTCATGTAAAAGACTCAGGTAACAAATTCTCACTGAGTCAGAGACTTCTCTGAGACATTTTCTGTTTTAGTATTTCATCTTACTCCTGATTCTGATCAAACTCTGTCTATTATATTAGTATATCTGAAGGGAACTTAAAGGAAAGTTGAGGCAGTAATATTTATAAAATCATGTAATGACAGGAAAAGGGGGAATGGGTCCAAATAGGTTCAAATTGAAAGAGGATAGGTTTAGATTAGATATTAGGAAAAAAGCTTTACTTTGAGGGTGATGAGGCACCGGAATAGGTTACCCAGGGAAGTTGAGGATGCCCCATCCCTGTAGGTGTTCAAGACCAGGCTGGATGGGGTTCTGAGCAACCTGCTCTAGTGGAAGGTGATCCTGCCCATGGCAGTGGGTTTGGAACTAGATTACTTTTAAGGCCCCTTCCAATCCAAACCGTTCTGTTTTTCTGTAATTCTACCCAGTGGGGTAAGAAGCACACTGTGAGAATATGTAGATTGCCAATGCTGTGAGAATTTTAATTCTCCTTTGACACAATGAACAACTGAGAATGGACACATCAGGACTTGGCAATTACACGACTATTGTTCATGGTCAGGGAATCCTTAAAGACAGGCTGAGCACAGCAACAGTACTCTGAAACACTCTGTTCAGCACATGTCATTCCAGGGAAAACAGCACAGACTGAAGAGATTTTGCTCTCCAGGTATTATCTTCCTGCCAAATATATCTTGAGAATTGGGTGCAAGTTGCTCTATGTTACTTTTCTGAGGAAATTTTATTATCAATTCTAAAGAGAAAGTAGACTCTGAAAGATGTAATAATGTTTGTCTCCTAATTCCATGGAAGCGAACTCTACCTAGGAGATGCCAAGAATCGTCTTTCCAGATATCACCGAGTCTTTCACTTTGTCCACTCCCTTTGTTTTCTGTAATGGAAGTCTAAATTATCATGCAGCTAGTTTTAAAAAGAACTCTGTCAAAAAGCCACCAATTCCACCTTCTGTGCCATTTTGCATTATGCTGTGGTGGATGTGTTACAAAGGAGACTTATATGTGATTGCAATACTTCATCTGGCAGGACCTGCAGCACCACATCATACAGAGCCTCCTCCAGAAAAGATGCAGATATAATCTAAAATGTGCTGAGATCCCTCATGATTATTTAAATCCAAAATTAAAAGTCAGAGCTATACGAAAATATTTCTTGTTTTATTTTCCTGAAACTAGGATAATACAGGAAAATCCTTCATTCTACTGAATTTATAGCAAACTAAATTTGGCCCCTTTATTAATAGAGCTTTAATTATCTCACTCTACCTCAATTTTTGAAATAATTCAGTTTGATCATGCACCCTTATTTTTCTCCATAAAAGTGGTAAAGCAAGATTATCTTTAAGCAGCCTTTCCCTTTTGAATAGTTATTTTTTGGTTTTGAGGGAAAATAGAAGCATCTGAAATTATGAACATCATTTGCCACTCAAATATATTTTTCTGCCAAGTTTTGTATAAAGCAAATTTTCAGCTTAGTGACAAACCAATAAATATGTAGGCTTACAGTAGCTCTTCTGAGAAACTGAACTTCAGATAGTGTCTTTATAATACTAACAAAAATGTGCTAATTTTTATGTTTATTTTTCTTTCTTAGTTTGTTCCTGATGGTTAGGAAGTTGATCGTTCATTTTTCTACTGCCATTCACACCAGCTGCTATAAAACAGCTATAAAAATACTCCCAGTGCAGATCTTGACCGTAGATCACTGTACCTAGACCCAGCTGCAGATGGATGGAGCAGCTGGTCCAGAGAGGTGCTGTTCCTGACTCCCACACACACTTGGTCATGATGCATGAAGCAGCACAGTTGCTCCCCAGCCACAATTCCCATTCAGTCACAGATTTATGAAGTAATGAGCCGCCTACCAGAAAAAAACAAAACCAGCAGCTCTCCAGCACTCTTTAAACAAACACCCAAGAATATTCCATAATTATAAATAACTGCAGCTCAGCCATCAGATGAATTGCTAAAACTTTTTCATGTAACTTGTTAAGTGGGAAGCAAATACAGTAGAGCAAGCAAAGAAGGAAATATGCCGATGTGGAGAGACAGCCACATAAAAATTGGTAATTATTTTTCCAGATACTTTTTTTTTTAACGTTAGTGTAATGGCTGTTTTGCTATGATTTATGAATATTTCATGTAACCCGGTTATTCAATAATTATAATGTGAACATGCCAGCTTATCCTGACTGCATCTATGAGAAACAAGCAGGAAGAACAAAGCTATGGATTCTGTAGTAAATTCTAATACACTGTGAAGGGACAATAAGCAGCCCATTACTTGTGAAGATGCAAACTCCTGATTCCAAGGCAATTAACATTGTTTTTTACTAGCCATGGTATAGGGGGCCACCAAGGATTAATGGCTGGTCAGAAATAGTCTCTCCAAAGCAGAGGTGGGAATTTCTTATGAGGCATTTGTACATAGCCCCTTTCTGTGCCATGTATGCAAAACAGACCTGTGCAACCCACAGTTTGAGATGATGGGGGTTTTGGTAAGGAAGGCAGGGAGAGGGCTTACTGTTCTAAGATTATTTTCCTCTGGTGTTATGCTTCCAGTTTTAAACTGTCCATTTTGGAAAACTAGTTACTGCAACTACCAAAGCTGAGATGTTTTCAAGTTCCTGAGCCATGTATCCCCCAGCTGTATCCTGGTACTGCACTAAGACATCATATTGGCAGAGGATTTGGTTCTCTCCTCATATCTAATGATAAGGTTGCCATGTAAAAATAACCCAAGAACGAGACAGAAAATACCCAGTGTATTATCTGAGAAACAGTGAATCTGTAGAAAAATAACTGTACCCATTGGATGAAGACTAGAAATAGGGGCCTAAGAGTTAAATGTTGTAAAACACTTCATTGCAAAAAGATTTATATAACAATTATGTACCTGCTGTATATCTTTCAGAAAATTAATTTGACTTTGTTTAGTATTATTTAGTGCTGATAAGAAATATACTCACAGCTCTAAAGAACCCAACCTCTTGTACACTGTTTTTTTGTTCCTACAGAAGGAACATTGAGCTGTATAGTTTATTTTCTTTACTACCAATTTCTCTTGAATAATCCACCACTGATCTTAAAGCTTAAAAACAATACAATAACAGTGTCTGATTTTATTTGATGTCAATTACTCTTGAAAGGGCAGGCAAAAAAAAGACCTTTAGGTCTCTCTTCTTCAATGAGCATAAGTAATTCAATGACTTGCCCTGTATCAGGGGGGAGATAGCTACATAATGTAATAGACTTCTTCCATCTCTGTCTTGTAAGATCCTATCAATGCCAGTAGTTAAATCCTATCAATGCCAGTAGTTAAATTGTGTAACAACAGTAATGTATTCACAGAAAACCAAGATAATGGAAATAATAAAATCTGGACTCTGGAACACTCAGATTTTAATAAGGTAATATATTAAGTTTTTTATTTCTTTTACCAGATAAAGATTTTCTTTTCTGTACTCAACAACTCTCCTCATTGACTTTGTATTCTTTTTTTGGAGAGCTCTTACATGAATGGAGTCCCACAAGAAATTAACCATAGACATATATAAACTGATTAGTTAAGCAATACTTGACAACAGGGGCTTGCATGCACAGAGACGGAAGGGAATCTGGGACAAAAATCCAAACCATGACCTTCCCAGGAACTAAGATGTAGGAAGTGAGAGCAAGCACTACCCTAGAGAAAGCTGGAGTGAAGTTCTCCTTTGACCTTTGCCTGCTCCCACAGAATTCATTGTCCTTGCTCATTCCATTAATGTTTTATCACAATGAGGTCTCTCCAATGCAGTAGCACATGAAACATAAGCTGTCCCAGTTTGGGCTACTTATATTTGGAGAGAAGACAGCTAATTTCATGAGGTGATTACATTCTCCATCCTGTCCTCCTCACCACACGATAGAGAAGCAGTTTGTTTCAGAAGCAGTAAGTGCTGAACAAGTCTATTTTCTGTAGCACTCATGTAAAATGTACTCCTTGATATAAGGGAAGTCCCACCAATAATTCAAAATGGTCGAATACATTTGTAAAACACATAAAAATACAGAAAGCTTTTCCTTGCTAGCTGGGAAGTTTAATTGTATTTCCAACAAGAAAGGATGCTGGGCAAAAAGTATATTTCTAAAATCCAATTCCACTCTCAAGGTGTGAATGAAATCTAAAATGTAATCACAAATTGAGAGTTTGCTGTTCTGTGGCCTCTCTGTTCTCAAGCAGAGTGACACACACCTGTCCACAAGCACAACAGGCTTCATTTGTTTGTTTTCTGAAGTGTTAGTTCAAACTCTGTGACTTTTCCCCTAGAGTTTTGTGTGCTCCTCGGAGTGCTAAAATGCTCCCCACTATCACTTTCTGTGAAACACTTTTGGACTAGAATTTATTTTAGAGGCAGATGAACAGCAAATGTCTCCAGAGGAAAGCTTATCTGTATTTTGGCATTTCTGAACCTGCCTTCCCGCAGCTTCTGAGCAGTGTGTGTGCTGTGCTTTTTGGGGTACTGTGTCATTTTCCACTGGCTCCAAAGAATGCTTTTGGTGCTGTAGTGGCTCACCTGTTAATAATGGTAAATTGCTGTATAATCATTAATGGACTCATATGTGTTAAAGTAAAACTGAAGTAAGGAAAAACAGATGTTGTTTTCTGTGTTTAATGAAAAAGGCTTATGCATCCTCATGCCACATTGTCTGACCTTTCTTGGGTTTGGACCTTATGTACCAGACAGAAGTATTTACCACATAATCCATGTATTTGAATGCAGTTTACAGATTACTCATAATGCTTTTGGAAAAGCAAAACAACAGCCCTTGGCAAATGTGCTGGCGAGCATAACCTCTGAGCAAAGGGATGTAGGACACCTGAGAGCTGCAGATCCCAGAATACAACTGCTTACATGCCCAGTCATCCCTTGGAGACATATGAAAACTCTTACACTTAACAAGAAGCCAGAAAATTTCACTTTCTTCAAAATTTCACATCAAGAGGAAGAGAAATAAATATCAGCCCATCACCAGCGAACTTCGATTACTTTGTTCTACCACAGGATCAAAAATGCACTTTTAAAACAATAGTTTTCCAGACAGAAAGAGTTTCTGACACATCCAGAGTGAATGGCAGCTCTTCATGGTTGGATGGAATAAGTACTCAACCCATTGGGGCTGATAGTAAATGTGAAATGGTGACATGATCACTGCATTAATAGCGAGCACAAGCTAAAACTTCTGTTGTCAGAGGGGGTAAATCATCTTAGAGATAGCATTGACACGATAGCAAAGCAAGATGCAAGGTTATCTTTAAAGGTATTTGACCCCATTTTGTTGATATAACTCAGGTGATTTCCATCTTAAGGTAGGAAATTTCATAGCCTCATTGAAATCATTCTCTTTTGGCAATCAAATGGATCATCATTCTCTGTCTGTGACCTAGTCACCACTGGGGAGGAAGGGTATCCCACCAAAGAGGCAAGAATAGCATCGAGGAAAGCAGCTGCCATAACCTTGCTTCATCACTGAGGACAGTATGCTGCACTAGTGAAGAAGGGCAGTATCTCACGGGATTCAATGCACTGCTATAATTTCCAGCATTAAGCAGCCAAGTCATATAGATATGCCAAAAGTAGTGACTTTGCTATCAGAAAAGTATTGAAAACCACACTTCCACCCTCTCCCTTATTGTCCTATAGGAAACCAACACCTTTCCTCTCAAGGGAAGTCTATCTACATGGTTTTGTCCCTCCTTGTATTGAGTCAGGTCAAAAGTTTATCCAGTTGAGTAACTTGACTCTTACAGTGAGCAGCAGTGGATGCTCAGGAAAGAAAACATCATGTGTAGAATGCTCCCTGCCCTACTATGCACCTCTAGTTTCTGATGATCTAGATGTACTGCCTTTTGTTGAATGAAATATACAATTTCATTCTGTTGTAATGCAGAGAATTGCTTTTATTTTCAGCTTTTTGTATGCTTGCTTATTTTTGTTCTGCTGATAGCCAATTTCACTGTTTCACCTCATTGTTCTTTGTCTCACCACGTCACGTACAAATGTGACAATTTTCCAACTATGCTGGTTGCTCTAATTAAAGATACAATCTCTCTTCCTTCAAACCTTTATATGCCATTGGATGCTTCCTAGTTCCTGTGTTAGGAGATATAATGATGAATCTATCCTATATGTATTACTCAAACAATCTATGTTTTTATACACCCTATTATATTTTCTTCCAATTGCTCTTTTCTAGATGAAGAGTCCAGGTCTAACCTCACTTCTAATGGAGATGCGAAGAAGGAACTACTGTTATCGCGTCTGAGATTCTTTGTCAAGTTAGTCAAGAACACTTCACCAAAGTAATATTCTTGGAAAATGTCAGTTTGTAGAAACTTAATATTTTTCCAAGACCACTCCAATCTCAAAAAATCTTTATTAAGAAGTTTCTCTAGTTGGGGTAGCTTTTTTGGTCAAAGAAAAGGGAGAAATGAGGGAATAACTACACATCCTTTTGCCACTAGGATGTAACAACATGGAAATGTGAACATCATGAACAACCCATCTTCAGTCCCAGAGGGTTAATAAAAAGTTAAAGAAATGCTCATTGGATTAGGTAGTTTGCAATTTATCCAGGTCAAAGGAACAACCAGTAGAATGGTTTTATTGAACCCACAAATGTTCATGCTTGTGGCATTGCTCTAATCTCTCTGGCACAATGCACTCAATTCTCCTTCACCCTAGAGCTCTTTTACCAAGACCAGCAACATAAAGAGCCTTCCAATTGTAAAGCAAAATTAATTACTATCCATTTTTATGTACTCCTACACAACCTGTGTGCTGCTGCCTGAGAATTAAACAAATTGCTCTGAAATTATAACAGAACTGTGAAATCTGCCTTTGTCACTGAATAGTGGCTTGAGCTACATCTGGACACCAGGCTCTGGCTTTGGTGAATTTGGCTCCAATGTTTTCTTTTGGAAGAGAGGAAGAAGAGACCAGTTCACCATTTATCATTCAGGAAGCTGAATATCAAGGTATCTAAGGGTCATTTCTGGTGAAAGGCAGCTTTTTGGATTGTATGCCACAGTCCTCAGATACTCAGCATGTTGCTGCTTATTTTGTATAAAGTCAGCTGTAGTGCTAGCTAGCATAGCCAACATTTCATTTCTTGGCTCAGTTAAATTCTCAGAGAAGATGCTGCTGACTGTGAAAAGTAAGGAATGAAGTATTTGTACATGGAACTCAGTCCTGAGTAGATGTTTTACTTAACTTTGAAAAGTTACAAGATTTTCTTGTTTTGTTAAGTTTAATACTGATATTATTTCAAAAGTAATGACCAGGGCTGATTTTTCCAAGTGCTCAGTTTCCTCCGCAGCAGCCTAATTCCACATTAAAAAGCCAATGTGTGCATATAAGCAGAGCAATGCAAAGGTACCACCTGGAGCTGTACAGCAATATTAGCAGTACAACAGTTCCTACCAGCAAGGCAGACTGATACACTGTGCCCAGCCTGGATGTGATGTGGGTAACTCCACATATTAGCAGGTAATTTTTTTTAACCCACCAACCCAAAGGGATAGTGAAAAAGAAGCATGTTTTGAAAAAGTGTCTCCTTTTTTTTTCTTTTTCTGTCCACATAATTCTCTTTCAGATTGGAATAACTTTCTCTTTCCATCCTATTTCTAGGGAGGCGGGTGAGCTTTCAGTGAAGCTGGACAAAAGTGGAAAAAATCAGTGAAGAATCAGTGTTCTTTATTATTTAAGCACCATGCATGAATAAAGCTTGGAAGAAATGTACCTCTACTGACAGGTGGAAGAGATAGAGTTACTTGTGTTGATATAGCTGTATGAGAAAGGAGCTAAATTGTCACTTTTCTCTACCATTCAGTATCCACACTGGGGAGAGAGCTTATTGTCTCTATGACAATTACTCTCCTGTGCATTGCAATATGGAGAGTAGCTCAGCTAAAGCATGTTGTCTCTGCTGAACTAAAAATGACAAATTTCACAAACTCGTATTTAATGTCAGCTTCTCCTTTGTTCTTCAATTTTTGTAATCTGCAAGATTAATCTCCTGGTTAAACCACTTAACAGCTACAGCACTTACAGCTTTATTGTTTTCACATTATCTAGCACATCAAAACCCCAGCCAAAACAGAGCCACCCTGGGCCAAATTTTTGAAAGGGTGTGGCTAGGAACAAGTTTTTCTTTGTGAACAAGGAAGCATTTATATAAGGTTTTGATTAAGAGTGAATACTGTATATAGCCAGTGACAAAAATATTAATTTCTTAGTGATGCTTACAGCAAAATGTCTCCTGTTCTGTACTGTACTGTAAACTAAAGTGGGCAACATGGCTTGTACTCTTATTTTACCTACTACATATATTGGTGTCCACAGTTCTCTCTGTTACAATGGGTTCACAAATATGCAAGGTCAGGTGAAGAAAGTCCCTGTAATGATGGATGTTACTTTCAGTCACAAATATACTCTGAGGAATTATCAAAGATAAAGAAGAAATGATACATAGACCAAAAACACAAATAAAAAAACAACAGCAACAGCAACAACAACAAAACCCTTAAGAATTTTGAAAAATGTTTTTATATCAGAACTTTGTAAAATGCTTTTATATCACTAAAAAATATTTCTTTGACCTGCTAAAAAGCCCCAGTTCTTCAAGAAGCAGACATTTAATTTTTTTCCAGGAAGTTAATACAACTGAACTTCAACATACTTAAATCACTTGTAATTCCTGTCTTAATTCAATTTTCTCAGTCTAATTAAAAAATTCATGTATGTGTTCTGAAATCAGATGCTTCCGTAGAATCAGAGCCTTTACAGAAGGCCAGGTAGATTAGGTCTTCCAGATTTTCTTTGTCTCAAAAATCAGATACCTCCTCAAAGCAAGTGAACAAGCTAGTACATATAATTTACCTTAAACTCGCTTTTTGTTCAGTTTTCAGTTGCACTTTTCTATGCTTAGTGCATTCTTTTGCAGTTTGTCCTGCAGTCTTGCCTGCTTTTGAGGTGAGACCAGCAGCCCCAGCAGTGCCTGCTGAAGCCAGATGGAGGGAAATTCTGGCCCAAGTCTTTACTCTGACCCAGACTTTTGGAGAGATCTCTCATTATTTTATTTGTCCATGACTCCAGTGTTTATCTCTGAAATGGAACTGCCCTTCCTTTCAACAAAGTTTGGAAGAGATTTACAGTGGTGATCAGCTGCGCCCTATAAAACCCTTACAGAAATAGCTGCATACAGGCACTGACATGCACACACCCACCTTTTTCATTGACATTTTACAGCTTTTACAAACACTCCAGAAAGCATGAGAGCACTAGGCCATTTTTCTTCTCAGGCTACATGTTTTCCTGTGAGTATTCGTAAGGTCAATTGGCATATCTAATCGGGTACCGATAAGTCTCTGATAAAGGTGGTCTCTAGAAAAAGAAACATGACTGGTAAAACATTTCTTCCTATTCTGCAGAAAACACTCTGATGCCTCTTAACTGCACGTGCTACCAACTACTGCCTTAGCAAAAGAAAGTAAAACATGAAATTCAAGGCACTTCTGCATTTGAAAAGACACAAAAGAAGCAGAAGGAATAAATGTTGCAAATGAAGCTGTAGGGAATAAAGCCCTCCTCTTTCCACTAAACATGTCTGCAGAAGAACACTCCAGATAACCTTCATTATCTTTCTATAGACACTTTGCTAACACAGGTGGGAGTCACTTAGGTAACTAGCAGATGAAGGGCTTGTTCAAGGTTAAGCAGTCTGTCAAATTCATTGCTAAATCTAGTGAAAAAATTACATTGAAAGCATCCCCCCACAAAAAAAAAAACAACAAAAAACAACAAAAACAAACAAACAAACAAAAAAACCAAACAAAAAACCCAACAAACAAAACAAACAAATAAAAAAAATCCAAGCTCTTTTTTTCTTTTCAAAATGCAAATTTTCTCAGAGAAGAGTTTATTCTCCTTTTTTTTTTTTGTTCAGTCTTTCCATACAAATTGTGAACAAATACTTGATTTTTAATTGTGATTTTTTAAGACCCTGCATTTTTCATGTCTTTCCAGTGTTTTGTGTGGACAATACTGCATCCCTCTTAGCTGTAGTCAGTGCCAGTTGTGGAATCTGGAAGTACTGATTTCCAGACCCTTGCACTTAAATATAACATTTTATGTTGGGTAAAAAAAAAAAAAAAAAGAAAAAAAAAAGGAAAGAAAAGAAAGAAAACTCCCAAAACACAGCCCCAAATGATCTACATAAAGCAAACAGAAATGTAGACACTGGATTGTGTCCAGGACTCCTGATTTCCTGAGACACTTACAAGACAAAAGTTAGGAGAACATGTTGTAAAAAGATACCAAGCTTTTCCAACACTGATAGAATTTCCATGTCTGCAATGCCACAGCTATAGAATCAATTGTTGGACCCAAATTATCTCTCCTGCAGGCAGTACTGCCTGGGTTTGCAGGGCCATAAATCAAGGCTATAGTCCGACAATTCAGGCGGGGGAAAGAGCTTTTAATTTTTTTTTTTTTTCAAAAAGATATATTCCTTTTTTAAAAAGTAATTTCAATCAACTTTTTAATCTTCCTGGTGTTTTGTTTTGTTGTTTGGGGGCTTTTCTTCCCCTCCTCATTATTTTTTTTTGTGGTGGGCAGTGGGTTCACTCCATGGGAGATGCTGGAACAGAGACTGTCGGGAGAAGACAAGTGTGCCTTCAGAGATCACATTTTTTATTAACAGCTGAGGATACTCGAGTAGCAAAAATAGAGCAGAATAAAAATCTGGATTTAGATAATGCTGAACTGGGACTAGCTCATGCAAAAACTTCAGGTGCAGACCAGTATTTTCAGAAGCAGGTCAACCAAAGCAACAGAACTAGTTTGAGCCAAGTCTGGAATAAGCAGCTTGATCTTACACCTCATTACTCAATATTCATCTTTGTTGGTCCCCACATTAATGACCAGGCAGTATTTGTGCTCCCTTTTGATTTTAAGTTTTTCTGCCTTCAGAAAAATTAAAGGGTTTCTTAGGAGGAGAGAAAAATATGTCAGGGAAGGGAGGCTCCTGCTTTTCTGAGGAATCACAGTGAAAAAGAAAATTTTCATCAGAGTTGGAAACCAGAACGCAAATCCTGGTAGGAAGGCAGCTGAAGTGCTACAGCACCATCTTCTGGAAGTTGGACGTTTCTGAATTTCTAAACCCAATTTAATACGCAGTCACATAGAGAAATTAAATTTAACAGACCAAACTTGGTGGGAATTTAATACGTTTTTCTTCACAAAAATGCTTTAATAAAATATTAAGCTAATAAAAATTATTTCCATGACTTAGAATATTTGCAGGCAAATTTTTTTTATATAGAAGTTTATTGTCATCAGGCAGTACTCAGTCCTTAAATTCAAGAATTTGCTATTAAATTATAAGAAAAGGGAGTCATAAAGTTTGACAGTAAATTTGGTTAGAAATTGTCCTTCAACAAAAAAGAATTTGGTTAGTTTTAATCATCTATTGTGAGATGGATAATAATAAAAATATCTAGCTAATTCAGAAAAAAAAAAAAAAAAGCATTACAAGTAGTCTGAGATTTTGAGAGTTTTTAAATTATCAAGTTCTGCTGTCCTAGAATCAGCTTTATAACCCAACAGCATAAATTAACCTTCAAAAAAAGTGGTAGTAAACATGTAAATATGTATTTAAAAAAAAATACAAATGTCATCATATCTTTTTGATGCGAGGATTCCTAATGATTTTCTCCCAAATACCTACTGAATTTTAGTTTATCACAGTATGTCCATGTAAGTTTTTTCCTGAAATAAAAGGGTTTCCTCCATATTAAGAGACCAATTTCCCATTCCTGTTGACAACATGACTCTCTGACTAAACATGTTTATCTCCTATTCTGGCTTGGAACTTGTTCCCAATGGAAAATAGCTTCTCCCAGCTACTGATGCAAAATCTACCTGAAATCATGTTGACTCTCAGGGCATATGTGATTGTGCAGAGCAGAAGCTGCAGTCCAAAGAGTCCCGACTAAGGCAATTCAGAACCTGGATTGGCAGTTCATGTCTGTTTTCCAGTTCAGGTGTTTTGTGTTGGGACAAAATCTTCTCTTGACCTTTTTTTGTTTGATATGCATTTTATCTGCAGAGGGGTGAACCCTGCATTTTAAAAAGACTGGAAAATACTGAATTTAAAAAGTAGAATTTAGGTGATGTCCAGAATAAAATAATACCTCAGAGCCCTGGAAAGTGGTTTCCTTTGTTACAACTTAGTTCAGCAATACTGATGAGCATAACAGGCACTCAACGTAGCCCAATAGGCTTTATGACAATGTGCCCTCATGTATCACTACTGAGGCATATTTTGGCTTTTTTTTATACTGAATTCTTCCCTCTTTTCCACCTGCTCTCTGCAAGAAGCCATGTCTTGTTGAGACACATCCAGAAACAGCTTATGTTTTTGCCGTATTCACATTTCTGTTTTAAATTTACAGTGTGAAAAGTCTCAGCCAAGTTTGGCAGTTTCGGGCAGCTCGCTCCATCCCGTGGCAGCTCTGCTCCTTGCAGCAGCGCTTCCAGGCTCCCCTCGGGCGGGCTCCAGCCCCCTGTGCCTGGCCATCACACATGGCAGCGCAATGCTCTGAAAATCCACGCCGTCTGCCAAATCTGGGAACAATGCCGCCTGTTCTTTAATTCCATTGGCACCTCATCTGTATTGCCACACATTCCCTCTGCAGAAGGAAGGAATGCTGCATGTTCCCTCTTGTAGTGCTTCCTTGCTCTTATGGCTCACTTCATGTGCAAAATTGCAATATAGTCTGGATGCATCGGCTTAGGACCAGCGAACGATCCCCTGAATGACATGACAGAGACACCTCAGAGTGTCTCAGGAGCCACAGGCTTCAAATTTTACTCTGAGCACTGCTGATCCCATCTAGTTCCACCAAGAGAAGAACTCAAACTAGGAACTCAGAGGGTTAATACAACAGTGCTTCAACATGGAAAGTAAACTCCTGTGTAGACAAATCATGAAAAAAGTCATATTTAAAGATAGCATTTAGCATAGGACTTTTCCAAAATGATTCCAGTAGTGAGTGAATCATGGCTAAACACTGAACTATTTCATGTCAAAAAAATAGAGCCATAGAAAAATAGGATTAGAAGGAACTTCAGAAACTGAATGCTGTATGGTGAGATCAGTTATACTTTCTAATTATACCCTATCTACACCTTGTAAGTGTAGATATATGCTATAGCTACACCTCCTAATCACCAATCAAACTCCCACTGGTTCAGTAACTTTTACTTTTTTTTTTTTTTTTAATTAAATTTTAGTAAGCTTTCTCAGTGTCTGACATGAACGCCTCCTGTATTTCTTCAGTTACCTTGTTTTTCAGTATATCCCTACTGGATGTAAAAAACAGATCATCCCTTTCCTCCCTGCACTTTATATACATTTCCTTTCTGTTCTTTACATACTTGAGGCTTTTTGTTTTGTCTTCCTTCAGGTTTCTCTTTAAGTTGCACTCCCCTCTCCTTTCGCTATTTATTTCAATATTCCCTCATTCCTCAGGCTTTTTAGACCTCTAATTCAGCTTCCAGACTCTGCAGAAGGTCCACATAATCCTTGCAGTATGGTACTCCGAGGTATGGTACTCAAGAATAGCTGTAGAGGTCCAGGTAAGCCCTCAGCAGCAAACAGAAAACTTTTGTTACCAATTCTTATAGCTTGCCGTTTGTCAGTTTTTTCTGGGTTTTGTTTTATTAGATATATAGATGTCTCCTTTCTTATATGCTCCACCATCAAATGTACAGTGTATGCACCAGCTTGAAATCGAGCATCTCTTTTGCACACGAGCTCTTCAAAGTCAAAGTACTCTCATCCCTGAAACACACACTCAGGTTATGTCAAATATATTCAGCATTGACTTTGTGATGAGTGTTACAGTCCAACCAAATGGGCCGAGAATTTGGTTCCATTTAGAACAATGGCAACCTACATTTGCCCTGAGGTTCTGTCCTGGCTCAAAGGACTTCTAAGCTAAAGACTCATGCCAGCATCAGCTGTACATTACAAATCTTTTTATGATTTTTGTGAAATTCCAGGAGAAAGAATGTTGAAACATTTTACATATCAAAACCACCTGAACTGATAGATGTTGCTCCAACTATTGACATTACCTCATGACAACTGAAATAACATTGTATAAATCTCTCTAATATCCTTCATGAAGGTCATCACTGATTTTTAATTGTTCATAACACTGAAGTGTAAGATAGAGAAGGTAGTGTTGCTCCTTTGGATGTAGGGATGCATTGCACCTAACCACAGCATTTTTAATAAACTCCTGTAAATGATAAAGTACATATTGATGTGATGATTGCCTTATTTATACCTCAGTTACATCTGACAATTTTAATATTTCATCTTAAACAACTTTATTTGTACTGTTTCTGATTCTTTACTTTCTCATAGTTGTAAAATGGACTTAATTTAAGATACAATTTTAAATTGAAGTGCTGGAGTTTGGAAAGAACTGAAGTATCTCACACTCCACTAGGCTCCAAAGAGTTGGAGAACCTTGAAAAACACACCCCCTAGGAGCAAGTACTCTATGCTGGTCTACCCTACCTTGCTCCCCTCCTGGACAGGTAACCCACACCTCCACACCCCTATGTTAGTGGGAAGTGTATGAGATCTGTTCCTAGAGAAATGAAGTAGCAGATTTGATTGAGGAGGAGGAGGACAAAGAGCCTGTTGGTCACCTTGTGCTGAAATTGATGGTAAGAAAGAGGAATTTCTATTTATATATGCACTAAATCCAGGTTGAATGCATGGGAAAGTCAGTTTTGAGCTACTGGCCCTGCAGGTGTGGGGGAACAGACTTGACTACTTAGGAAGAGAAAGTAAAACGAGGAAAGGCAGAGGTGAAAACTACATATAACCAGATGACAGGAAAAGTAGGGAAAAAAAGGACTTGCTAAAGGAAATTAGAAATTAAGGGTCAAAGTAAGTGAAGGGAAACCAGGAGAGTATAAAATTGTAAAATTCAAAAAAAAGGACAGTGCATTCCTAGTAAAAGAATTTTATTAGGACTGGTAAGAGAACCTGAAGAATGTCAATGATGCAAAGATGGCATATTATATTAAATTAAAGACATTAAAAATTTGAAATAAGCATAGGAGAAAAACAGCAATTTGAAAAAAAATTATGATCTCTGAAACAGGACAGAGAGCAGGCACAGGAGTAGTTGCCTTTAAAAGCTGAAATAATGCTGCCCTCTTACCAGATTCAGAGAAATCTGGTGAAACTCCCCTTCCCTTTCTCCTTGTGACTGGAAAACTAGAAAACTGATAGGACAGGTACAAGAACAGTGAGGTTGTATCAGAAATTGTACCACACTAAAGTTGTTAAAATAAAACAAAACAGCAACCATTTTCTTGGAGTTAAAATACCTTGTTTGTTTGTTGTTTTGTTGGTTGGTTTGTTGGTTGTTTTTTTTTTTTCCCCTGCCTGCTGCCTGTGAATTACATTTAGCAACAGCTATTCTGGTCCTTTGCCCAAATATATTCTGAGACCACTTAAAGCTTTGTGGCAACCAAAGCATTTAAAAATTAAGCAGACTTAAGCAGAAAAAAATATACTAATGCTCACCAAGAAGAAAAACATGTCAGCAAACAAAAGCAGAAGAGTGTGTACTACATCTTGTTCTGGAAAATCTATCATACCATGGACATAACTCTGTTTTGATATAGAAAAATAGTCACACAGAAACCAGAAAAATAAGCCTTGCAAGTTTCCTACTTTTGCAATCTCTCCACGTCTTTCTCTGTCATCACATCCCCAGCATTTATATGATAGATGAAAGACCTAGGAAGTTTTTTCAGAAACTGAGATTTTAAAAACCTCTCAAAGTACTTTGCTGAGGTTTCTGACTGAAATAATAATAGTCCTAATCTTATGCCACATTGTTTAGCAGTAGTTCTCAGAAGATTTTCTTGAATAGGTTTGTTTAATTATTTTTTTCTATCAAAAAATAAATAATACCTGTCTTACAGGTGGCTCTTCTTGGAAAGGACTTTTCTTTTAAAATACTATATATATTGGCATAATATGAAAAAGGAATAGCAATCACTTCACTCTGAAGAAAACTGAAATTAGTATAAAAAATCCCAATACCGTTAGCCCCAATGGCTTAAGTCAGACTCAACTTCAGCTTTCCTTTAGATTCCTCTTCATGTCCCTTGCCAAAAACTATTGACCTTTATGTGGTTTCATTTGTGTCGTATATGGTGCCAACACAGGAGCTGCAAAAGAACATGCAGGGAGTTTAGATGCCCTGGAGATACTGGGGTTGGGGTGGGGGGTCTGCTGCTGAACTTAATGGGGAAGTCAGTCCCAGAAATCAGTGTGATGCTGGACAACCCACTGTGCTTAAGCACAGAGGTTTAGTCCAGACTGTTCATCTGGTCTTAACTTGTGGTGGCTCAGAGACAGCAACTTGTGAGGATTAGCTACCACTGGAGAAATGCTGATTAGTAAAATGTGACTAAAAACCTTTTCATGTCATCAGCTGACAGGGTATCACATTTTGATTCAAATTTCAGCTTCAGCTTTGAAGGACTTACTTAGACTTAGGACTTAAATCAAGGACTTAGAAGCCCCCTTTCCCACAGAAAGGTTGAGATCACTTAACCAGCAACAGATGGCAATAAGAGAGAACTTCGTAAGGAGATTGGAAGAAACCAGCATTCAGAGAGTTTACAGAGCTATGGAAAAGAAGGTAATAGGGCATGTAATTTCTCCCTGCTAGAGCTGACTCAGCAGCCAGCTCTTCCTCCACCTGCCCTCAGGGGAGCTATGTCCAGACTCAGATCCGATCCCAACCGTAGATGTTTTTATCTGGGTCACAGTCTGGATTTTCAGAGAATGTGGTTTATAGCATAATCCAGAGATCCAGGAAGTGTAATTTCCTAGAAATCAAATGGAAGAATTACAGGAAGAGAGGGTGGGCTGAGAAGTATGAGGGAACACAAAAACTTCATAGATGTACTAGATGTGGACACTCCAAGAACAAAGAAGCTGAGGTCTGCAGAAGCCCCAGCAAAAGAACAGGAACACATTTCTCCACGGGGAGAAAGTTGGCTGTGACTTACTATTGCTGGCAGATGGAGCTTCAGCCTCAGCTGGCAATCTATCAGGTTTTTAAAAAAGTAGTCAACTGTCTTGGCAATGAGCGGGAAACCAACTGCATTGCTGAAGGAAGAAAAACCACATGCTCTGACAGCTAAGTGGTTCATGACCCCTGCTCACTAAAGAAAATGAAAGGTGGCAGTGGTTGGTGATTCACTTCTGTGGTAACAGAAACATCCATTTGTTGGTATGACCTAATGCTTATGGAGAGGTTCTGCCCAAACCAGAGCTATTGCAAAAGTCTGCCAAGGCTCATTCAGCCCTCCTCCATGTGGCTCATTTACTTAAGAGCTTGTGCTGCTTCTTTAGGAACAAGTGAGAGAAAACCATAAGAAAGAGCAAGGCTCTTGAAGTGATGATGAGAGAATCGGAGCCTCAGCTGGTGTTCTTATCAATCCCATTGGAGAGGGTAAAAGCCCAAGCAAGGACAGACACATCCTGGAGATAAATATGTGGCTGTACAGATGGTGAGGCTTAGAGGACTTGGGTTTCCTGAAGGGGGAGGAGGTATTCATAATAGGGTCATAAGAGGGACGAGAAGGAAATGACTGAATCAGTAGTAGATATGTGTAAAGTATTTTGCCTTATATGATGCAGGATGCACATGTTCACTCTGAGATCTGGAATCTGGTGGGAGCCAGACCTGTTGAAAATCTCCATGGTAATAACAGAAGGGAGGAAAGGACAACTTTAGGAAAGAAATACAACAGGACACAGAAAATGCAAAGCTGGGTGCGTTAATTTATTTTAGCCTTTTCATAGGTATCTAATTTAAACTAGTCATGTAGGTTCATATTGCAATCAAATCCTTTCACCTGTCCTAGACTGCTTTTTTAGAATGGGAAGAATTGCCTCTGAAGGAGTCTCTCTACAGAGACTACGAAAGAAATCTAAATAACAAAGTGTCTAGATAATTAAAAATAAGAATAAATTATTATCACTTTCACAGTTCTGCATAGAAATCAAACCCCTTCTCAGCTTGGTTCTGATCAAAAAGGAAAACATGACTGAAAATGAGGAGGGGCAGGTAAACTCAAGGAAAATGAGAAGTGGTAGAATTGATACTTCTTGGGAACGGAGGAGAGAACTGAAAAAACAGGACAGTGGGCTTCAGGACAGGAGGTTTTCATAACTCAGTGAATCGATCAGTAAGACCCATTAGGAAACACAACTATAGGAAAGACAGTCCAAAGGAGCTGGCAGCTGACAGTTTCTTAAATAAAGGCAAAAGAAAGATGCATAGTAAGCTAAGTATAAGGAAGAGTGGCCACCTCAAGGACTGATTTAACTTTCTAGTTTAGGGGACTCAGTAAAATATTCAACAGCATTACAAACCAGAACAGAAGCGACATCTTTCATTCCCTCACAAGTTTCTTTCTCACCTGTCTCTTAATTTCCCTTTTGCTGTAATGAAAAACAATCTTACTTATAAGTTCCACTTCAAATTCTCCTTGAAAACAAATACCTGAACTCAATAGCTAGATGCTTCAGCTGCCTCTTCAGTATTTCACTCTCAAGAAAGAAAGGAATGTAAAATACAAACTGGTCAAATTGTTAATGACAAGTGTGATGAATAGCATAAATATGAAGAGCCAATGCCAGAAACACAAGTTAATTTCATTACAATTCTTACAAAAGAAGAAAAAGAGCAACCCTAAAGCATTCCTCAATTTTTTAAGTAGTATGATGTACTCTTTTGCTTAATGGATAGGGAAGGCTAATGACAGATGTTGCCAGTGGATCTGAAGAGTTCCATGAGTTTTTGGCTTTAGTCTTCACCAACTGTGAATAGATAGCTAACACAATTAGCATCAATGTCAAAGGAGTATGAAGTCATCTGGCATAGAAAAAGAGCATCTTGGAGTCTATCAAAATAAGTTAAATGCTTTCAAATAATCTGACACCCTCTTTAAATTCTCCTCAGTGAAATTAGGACACTGACTAGGGCAATGCCAGAAAATCTAGTCATTATGGAGGATAGCTGGGCTCCAGAAGACAGAGGAGATAAAATACAGAGTAACATGTATAAGAAGAAGAAGTCCTCAGTCATTTATAGACCAGTAGAGCTTAACTTCAGCTCTACAACGTAGACATTTGACACATAGATTAGTAAAAAAAGAAACACTATCAAATCCATTGAAAGAACATTGACAGAATAAAGGGGTGTGTGGATAGGAAAGAAGAAATAAGTATGACATACTTATGTATGTTTTTTAAGCTTTTGACTCTGTCTTCTATCCCAATTCTATAAACACTTCAGGAATATATGGTTAAATAAATAAATGCACAGAATTAGATAAGAAATTAAGTGTTAAGAAACATCAAGATGGGAAGATGCATAAAGATGGGATCTACAAGGTTCTGTGTTTGGTTTGGTAGTCTCCAGTATCCACATTAAATAATTTGGACAGAAGAACAGAAATAAGTTTTTGAAGTCTGAGGTTGTACCAGTCTGGAATTGCAAATATAGTACATGGCAGGATTAGACTCAAAATTACTTTGATAAATGGAATATATTCTTGATTTCAAGAATGACATTGAGAAATTTAATAATGGCATGCAATAAATGGGTCACAATTCAACAAGGTTATTGCAAAGCATGGCACTGTAAGATATAAACAAAGATGAAGTACAAATACATCAGTAAATCTACTGGTTACAGGTGAAGCTCTTGACCCTATGGTGAATGACACAGTATATAAGTTGATTGTGGCATACATTACAAAAGGGCTGAGAGGTAATAATAAGCAGGTGTTCCATATGGAAGACATGCCACTGGATCCCTTTCACTTCAAATAAAATGTGACTTCAGCCAGAAATCCATTCTACATATATTTCTGAAAAACAGGGTACTTCTGGAGAGGGTCCAGAGGTCAGTGACAAGTCTGGTCAGAAGTTTAAAGATAAAGACCTAGAAGACCTAGCAAGAAGACTTCTGGGTTTTTTGGTGTTCTTTTTTTTTTTTTTTTTAAATGTAAATAGAAGAGAGGGAGACCCTTAAAAGCTGTTTTCAACTATATCAAGGTTTACTGAAAAGGGGAAAGAAATTTTTGGCACTAGTTGTTTTGTTGTCTTTTTTTTTTTTTGCCTTTTTTTTTTTTTTTTTTAATGCACACTGGAGAGAAAACAAGTACTGGGGGCTTAAATTGCAGCAGTAAAAAATTTCACAAAGTTTTCTCACTGCAAAGAAAGGGAAACTCCAGCTTGGTTTGCTGAAGATAATTACAGAGTCCTCAAAGTTTGTTGACCAGGCTAGGCAAACAGGTATTACACGTTGTAATGAGGGAGGGAGGGATTTTGCCTTAGATTTAGGCAGTTTGGGTTACTTATTTTAGGCTATTTCCTACATAATTCTTTGAAACCATAATCTTTATTGGATCCTATTTTTTCCTTCTTTGAGAACAAAAATGATGCAGAGCAATATTAACCTCTTTTTATTGCTTCAATCCTGTTGTCAGTTGCTGAAAATGGTATCCATTTTGAGAAAGATAAATGTGGAGAAGATAATTTAATAGTCGTGACACTGGGAATGAAAGCCGCTCTGGAGAGGTGTGAGTTCTGTGATGGACATCACTAGTACTCCTTTAGGAAACTTCATCTCACTTGCAGATGAGACTCACTGTAAAGGATACAGTTATTCCAAAGGAACTGAGTTATCCATGAGCCTAGATTTAGAGATTTATTTTTAGATATCCTTGGTTTAAACTACAGAATATCTCATGGGCTTGGGAGACAAGTTGTGTTGCTGACAAATTCATATTCTGGAGTATGGTATGATATTAGCCCATTTAAGGAGTGCAAAAGACATAAACAACCCATCTTTTTCCTTGTCTCTCTGGTAGAGCATTATTTCGTCAGTAGGAGATGATTGAAAGTTTTACCCACAGGCACTTCTACTTGAAATCTTTGACATAAGTCATGAACCCTTTTCATCTGAGGGAATAAAAATAGAGAGCTACACTACATTTTAAATATATGTAAAATGAAAAATAAAATTAAAAAGAAAAGGAAAACCAGACACAAAAGGAAATCCAGACATCTTCATTTAGTGATTTCCTTATCATAAACTCTAATGAAAAACATATATGACAAGCTCCTAAAAATATTTACCTTCAGGTTGTGTACTAAAGACAGAGAGAAATTTTACTGTTTTCTTGATTTAATAAAGGCTGATATCTTGTTCCCCATGAAAAGCAAATAAACACAGGTAGTCTCCTTTATGAGTAAAAAAAAAATAAAAATTAAATTTCCATCCTAATTGTTGTGGAACTCTCTTATATCTCTCTGGTTTTTAATGCATATCTTAATCCTACAATTTCATCCTTACTAAGGCAAATTTTAATTTTTCTCATGCATATATGGGAAGAATTAGTATTTCATGGATGACTGCACTGATTTTTCTTCTGTAATCCAAGAAAATTATATTAAAAAAAAAAAAAGAAAAACATCGAGAAATTTTTATATTTCTATGGAATTTATCATTATATAAAATTCCTTCTGACACCTAACTGACCTGGTGCATTTACATTTATTTATTAGCTGTGGAGGAAAAACTCAAACTTCAGCAATCCCATTAGGAAACGGATTTTTTTTGTTTGATTTCACATGAAACATGGGCATTGTAGGCCTTATAGGCTTCTTTGCTGAACACTTATTATCAGTTCTATCCAATGCAAATTTAACATTCAGGAACTAATAAAAAAAATTTGATCAATTAAAGTCAGGAAAATTCTTTAATATACGTATTTTATTATATATAAACACTGGAATTTTAAAGAAACTGATTTTAGAAAACTTTTCAAGGGGCAAAGATTCTCATAAGTCTGTCTTATGAAAATACATAAGGCTTATCCTATAATAAACCAGGCAACCCATGTTCATCCAGCTTTTACCATGTCAGAGGAAAAATGTTCCACACCTTTATTGTTCATTTCAGCTGGAATGTCTTACTTTTTGAGAGTGGTATGTAATGCTAGAATTGAACATTTTGGTTCTTCCTTAGCTAAAAACAGACCTTGCTATCCTTCTGCCTGGCAAAGTGCACACAGTGCAAATAACCAATGCCAGTAAAACCAAGGTAAGAGAACTATCTAAGCTGAAAGTTGACTTCGAGGTTTTCTTACTCTTAGGACCAGCACAATAACAAAGACCATGGTTTGTCTGACAATAAACTTTGTGCAGTTTACGATGCAGAAGGGACTGGAATGGAAAGGAAAGCATCAGGATGATACAATCTTCACAATATAACTGTTGGATAAAATCCTCTGTACCAAAAAATGAGAAAGATTAGCACTAGTGGGACATTTGAGAGTGTGGAACAACAGGGAAGCCAGCCCATGTATTGGTGTATCTCAGGCATTGAATGGACAATGTCAGTGTCTCTAGAAGTCTGTTGAATGCATTTAGGGTAGTTTTCTTCCATCAAAATTAAGGTAAAATGCTGAGCAAATAAGAAATTCTGGAGCACCTCCATTCAGAGAATCACACTTCCACAGAATCACAGAACTGATGAAGCTCGAAGGTGCCTTGGGAATTCACCTAGTACAACTCCCTGCTCAAAGCAGGGTCTCCTAAGAGCAGGTTTCTTAGGACTCTGTCCTGTCAGGTGTTAAATATCACAAGATTGGAGATGCCACAAACTGTCTGAGGAAATTATGGTGTTAAACCAGTCTCCCATTAAAAATTTTTTTCTTGATGTTTAAATAGAATTTGTTTTCCTGATGTTTAAATAAGAATTATCAGTATTTCATTTTGTGGCCATTTACTCTTGTATTCCCACTAGATACCACTGAGAAGAGTCTGGCTATCTCCTGATCAGTATTTATATATATTGACAAGATTCCCCCTAAGCTTTCTCTTTTCCACTATGAATCAGCCTTCACTCATATGTCAGATGCTACACTTCATCATCTTCATGGTCCTTCCCTGGATCTGTTCCAGTGTGTACACGACTGCCTTGCTTTGGGTCCAGAATGTATTTGTAGTCCAGAAGTGAACCAAGCACTCCTGATATTCAGGGCTGAATAGAGAGGAAGGATCACTTCCCTTGATCTGCTGGCAATGCCGCTCTGATATAGGCCAGGATGCTGCTCACTTCTGCTGTGAGGGCATGTTCCTGGCTTATGATAAACTTGGTGTACAGCTGCACCCCCAGGGCTTTCTCTGAAAAACTGCTTTCCAGCTGGCTGGCCCCCAGTGTGTACTGGGGCATGGGGTCATTCCTTCCCAGTTGCAGGACTTGGCATTTTCCTTGGTTGAACTTCCTCAGATTCTTGTTGGACCATTTCTTGGGCTAGCTGACGTCCTTCTGAATTGCAATGCAAGCATCTGGTGTATTAGCTGCTCCTCCCAGTTTTGCAATGGATACAAGCTGACACCACGAGCCTACATACAGCATTGCTGGTTCTCCTTTACACAGAGACAGACATACACACAAACATGCATATTGTGCACTGGAAAATGTATAACAATTGTATGGGCAGTTGGACCAGATAAACACTTTAGCTTCCTTCCAACGGAAGTATCCTATTATTCTTTTACATAGATATATATACACATACAAATGTGGGTGTGTAAGGGCGCATATATATACATATACACACACTGATATCCACTTAGGTGTTCATCAGGTGTAGTAGACAAGTTCATGGGGTGCGAATAGCTCATTTTAAGCACACTTTGGAAAGTGTCCGTTCCTTCCATATTCCACAGGCAAAGGAGTAGAATGATTAGAGAGAAGTATGATTATGGACAGTGAGCCATCCCAAATCTGATCACCAGAATGTGCCAAGCACAGCCCAAGCAAGGCACACACCAACATTCTCCTAGTCCTGTCAGTTCTTCAGCAAGTGTGGAGATTGTTGCACGCAGATAGAATCAAGGTTTATTGAAGCAAACACATACTGTCTGTCATCCAGCTGAACCAAATTTACCTACCTTGGCAGCAAAGCACAGAGAAGCTGGCATTAAAATGCCTCTGTGAAGACAAAACTCCTTTCAAAAATTCTCTGCGCTGCAAGAATTGTGCAGGCTGATAATGTCAGATATTCAAAATTCAGAATTTGATGCCTTGGTGAGTATTTATATTAATTTAATTAAATGGTGCCTAAAGGAGAGCTGGCGTTCTTGAATGTCCCTTAATAGGACATTCCAGCCAATGCCAAATCTAGAAAATGAGCTGTATTTAACATCCTTAGCAAAAGGCTTTGGATATCATAGGCACAGCAGGAAGTGAAACCTGGGTTTATAGAGAAGTAAGTTGATGATTAGATTGAAATAGATTTAGAGATGAGATTTAGGCAGACTGGACAGAAAAGATGTAGATGGGTAGACACAGTGCAGAGATGGAGAGATGAAGAGACAGATACAGCAGATAGATTCTCATGAAATAGTCTTTCCATGTTTGGTGTGCAGCTGCATAGCACCTGCCTGACATTTACAGCAGATAGCTTTTATTCATTTCATGGGATATTCATCAAAATGTGGTTGAGAGATGGAGAAAATTCCAAGTATGTGTCATCACTTTACTGGTTTGTGCAGCTGTTTCCTAAAGCACACAATGATGTTGTGTTGTTAAGGAAATACACTGTCACCCTGCTGAACAAATAAAGCATTTAGTTTTATTGAGTAACATTACAATAATGGTGGTAAATAATAGACTAAAAATACTGTTTATTCAGTAAGAATGGACAAAAACTTTACTGTCCATGAAAGAATCACTTCATATACAGAAAATAAAAATTGTGTTATTTATTTAAGCTACCTTTTTGATAGTACTGGTGCAAAATACTTCCTGACATAAGCTTTGATCAAGGATAAGAACCAGCAAGCATCCTTAGCAGCAGAACTCATCAGACTGAGCTCAGACTACTGGAACCTGACAGAAGACTGTATCTATTGAGTCTAACAAATAGCAATTATGCTGGGAAATGCATAAGCCTAAGATAAATGGAGGGTGGGGGTGCAGGGTGGGTGTTGCAGTGTTGTTGTTGTTGTTGGGATATTAAATTCATAAATTTCTGATCATCACAAAGGCTCATTACCCTATGGTGGGAATAAACCTGTTTTGAGTTTACATCTCT
The DNA here is from genome assembly GCA_035583135.1 of Lophotriccus pileatus. Lineage (NCBI taxonomy): Eukaryota > Metazoa > Chordata > Aves > Passeriformes > Tyrannidae > Lophotriccus > Lophotriccus pileatus. The sequence goes on along the minus strand of JAWWES010000115.1, from coordinate 98,906,045 downwards.
TTTTAAATTATGCTAAATATTTCTCAAAAATTGATGCTTTCAGAAGCACTTATTTAAGATATTTCTGATGAGGATAGTATATCGGGCAAATCATCTGAGCCACAGCTCCACAGGACTAGGCTGTTAATTGTATGGGACTCGTTTACACAGGCACATCCATCCCAAAGTCACAACATTTTCTTACGTGCTGTTTTCTTTCTTTAGATTTTGCAACTGTTGCAGAATAAAAATAAGGGAAAAAGAAAAAGAAAGGGAAAAAAAAGAAAAAGAAAACGAAACAGAAAAAGACA
>JAWWES010000115.1:98880205-98905582 GCA_035583135.1 Lophotriccus pileatus | reverse complement strand
AAAGAAAAAGAAAAAGAAAAAGAAAAAGAAAAAGAAAAAGAAAAAGAAAAAGAAAAAGAAAAAGGAAAAGAAAAAGATCTGTCATAGTATTTCTTTTCAGAGGGGTAGCTGCGACCAATTTTCTGCTCACAGTTTCATTTGTAATAGATTTTTCTAATGTTTCTTATGTTTGAACCTATGTTTTGGGGCTTTTACTTTATTTAAGCAAACTTTCACATGAAAGTTCAGGGAAAAGATAGAAGTATGTGGTTTGTATTCAAGACTGTGTTGGTCCAGACCAGGTCAAAATCAGACTTAATTTCAAGTTAGGCCCCCTTCATGTGCTTTACTTGTCTTATCCCAAACCTGTCCCAAACCTCCCCCACATCTGACCTGTCCCTCTGGGATAGTCCCCAGGGAGTGCTTTGCCCCCACACTGCCCCGTGCTGGCTCAGCGGCCTCACCGCACAGCACAGTGACAAACCCCAGCCTTGGGCTCAGAAAAGCACTGCCTTGAGGGCAGTCTTGGAGTACACACAACCCACAACATGGCAGTGGGACAAAGAGCAAAAGCAACACCTTACCAGCCCAGGATTACTCAGCAAACTAACGTGAGCTCCCCTCCCATGGCTAAAGGCCATGTGCAAAGACAGGACACCAGCGCTGTGTGCTCTGCCATAACCTTCTGGCGGGAGCAAAGGACTGCAATACAAATGGGGGGCGGGGGGGGAATAGTGTTCCATGGATTTATGTTTTTTACTTATTTATTGGAAATCTAAGAAAGTCCAACAAACTATTCTGTGAAGAAGTTGCTGCAAAGGGCTGAATGCTGAACTGCTGATGTAAGCCCTTAGGACAATCCCTGCAATCACAGCTACAGTGACATGCAGTTACTGAACCCGTCCAGGCCATCTGTGGTGGCAGCTGAAGAAGGGAGTAGAGATGCACTGTTGTAATTTATGGAAAAAGCTTCAGAGCTCCCTGAGAGCCCTCCCTGTTCTAGAGGCAACCCTAACCACTGCAACCACAAGCTTTTCTCACTTGAGCACTCGGTAGCATCCTCTCAACTGAAAGGAAAGTAGATTCAATTCATAATGCAAACTGTCCACTGAAGCCTCCTGGAGCTAAGTAAGGAATTCACGAGTGTTGGAACATTTTACACTTTGTCCTTTAGAACAAAGTTGTTAAACTATGACTTCATGGTGCCTCGATCCTGGCACTGAAGTCAACTGAAGTCAACTCCTATTGACTTCAGCGGGCTTTGGAACAAGCCCTCTTCCACTTCAGCACAAGGCTGTTTTTAATGACTCAAGACAGCCTCGTCGGAATCCGTTCTGGCCTTTAAAAATGGAGTGTACTGTTGCCCTGGAACTGAAAGTCTCATCATGATGCTTGGCTATGATATCAGGATGGAAGGAGAGATAAAAGCCCTTTTCTTGCATCAAGCTGCTCCTGCTGGAGCTGCCTTTTCCTTGTTTCTTGTTGCTAAAATAGCAGTGCTGTTGTTTGCTTTTATTGGTTTCATCTTCTGGGATTTGGAAATTGCTTCTAAGGCAGGCAACCTGCATGCACACACACAGGTACCCCACATACCCCTACCCACACAGACACATCAATATTCTGTGCTCATTGCTGCCCATATTTCTGCACAGGTATTTTAGCTTCATTGCTACAATTCACTGATTGTCTATTCAAAATAATTTTTTTCCTTATAATCCAGGACAGATTTCCCAGAAGAGTCTGCTATCATATTGCTATGCATAAGCACTTCTTCCATTTCTTAAACATGTAGCAGAACAACTTTCATATTTTTTGTGCTCAAGGGAGATGTTTTTACTTTATTGCCTTTAGTTTTCACAGTGTGCTGTCCTGTCTTAAAAAAATCAAACAATTTCATTGTAACATTAAAAGGAAATACTGATTGAAAAAAGAGGGAAAAAAGAGAGATTTCATTTGTTGCTATGTTACTAGAGAGCATCTCTCCCCACAATCTCAAAAAGAAAACCAAATCAAACTGGGTTTTTCAACCATATTTCTCTCACATTATGATGTGTTAGAGGCAGTGATAATTTGTATTTCAGACAGTAATTAATAATAGACGATGGCAATTATGTATAAAAGAAGAAAATCCCATTTCATAAGTAAAATATAAAACTGAAGAATTATCTCTGCCTTGATATCTCAAAATCTGAATAACTTAGGTTATTATGTTCTATAATATTTGTGTCATAAGAAATCATAGAATCATAGAATCATGTAATATGCTGAGTTGGAAGGCACCTGTCAGAATCACTGAGTCCAACTCCTGGCCCTGTGCAGGGCACCCCTAAGAGTCACACCATGTGCCTGAGAACATTGTCCAAAAGCTTCTTGAACTCTGTCAGGCTTGGTGCCGTGACCACTTCCCTGGGGAGCCTGTTTCAATGCCCAACCACCCTCTGGGTAAAGAATCTTTTCCTGATATCCAACCTAAACCTCTCCTGACTTAGCTTCATACCACTGTATTTTTCTAAATCAGAATGAGAACAATCTTCACCATGTTAACAATTTCTTATTCAAAATTAATTACAATTTTCAACTGGCTCTGAACTGTGAGAGGAATAGAAGGTCAGACGACCTATGTTTCAAGCCAAAAGGTCTTTATCTTGCTTGATATTAATAGAATTCATAAAAGGAAATATAATGAGCTTTCACTAAGCTCTGTGGATGTAAGTTACCACAGAAATGGAAAGTGCTGTTATTAAAAAGAAAAACAGTGATTACAGGTCTTGAGCCAGGATATGGAAAGAGCCCTATCCAAAGCCCTCTGGAGTCAATCACAGTCTTTCCGTTGCTTACTGTGGAACTTTATTCAAATTGCAAATTTCTCATGGTGACATCTGTGCGTCCTTCATTGATGGATGTGGTGAAACAGTGCTGGAGACGATCACAGATAGATGCCATTGCTGCAAAATGACAATTTCCTGGCTTTGTGTAGCATTTCTTCAGTTTTGTCATGCCATTCTTTGGATGTCATCATTCATCTGTTTCCCATGGCTCTTTTCTGTTTCCTACTTTGATTTAATTCTCTCTTTTTTTTTTTTTCTTTCACAAGATATAGTAATAACACATACAATCAGACGTAAAAAATTATTCTGGAATATGACCAGTCAGACAATATATTTTCTGTTTTACTCTATAGCATTTGTTTCTCTGCAAGTATTGAGATTGCTTTTTTCCTTCCATACAATACAGTACAACACAATACAGCTAAGAGGACTGGAAATGAAATACAATATTACATTTGTGACAACCTGAGGAATAACACCGTCACTCCTTCCCCATGTGAGATGAAATTACAACTCACATGTTTTCATGTCACCTTTCCATATGTAATTTCTGATGTTATCTTACATTAGAAATATGCAGGGAAAATAAAAGTGCAGTTGTTTCCTTGCTTTTCACCTCATAGGATAATATATTGATATGATTACATTCCGTTGCTCTGGGAGCAGAGGAGAGTTTAGGGCCAGCTGGGATCTACCAAACCTGGGCAATATTGTTTGAGTTCAACCTTTGTAAGGCTTGCATGAGCACTACTGAGCCAGACCACTGGTCCTCAGTGCATGTATTGTTCTTCAGTATAATAGCCCAATGGGAAGTGCATAATATGCACCTGGAAAACAGTAAGTTGCCAACATGTGGGAATGTTATCTCCATTTTGGTCTACAGAAAATGGGAGAAAGAACAACTTGTTTTCATGCAATGGGGATGTGTAGGTTTAGAAAAGATCTCTAGACTCCAGAAACACCATGTTATGGCAGAATTTTAAAGGTGATTTCACTCCACTAAAACAATAAGACAAAGAGAGTAGAGATTTAGTCTGTTGTCTTCATAAGTAAGTCTGACTTGGTAAGCATCACTGCCTGCTATTTCTTTCTCTTCATAGAAAGATTTTTTTATGCACTGCAGCTGATATCTGCAAAGACAGCAAGTCCTATCTACAAAGACAGAGAAGTATTTAATTCTATTTTAAACCTAGTCAACCTGGCAGAGCTGGTGTGCCAAACTGTCTCATTATTTGGCTACCAAAACCAGAATAAGATTATTGAATGTGTCTACATCAGATCTTACTTTCTGGACAAGTAAACTTTTCTTCCACTGCAGGTTTGGCATGGGCTTTAGAAACAAGGCTTTCCCTTACCATTGTTTTTTCCTAAATACTCTTCTCTCTGTGTCCTTTTGTTTCTTGAGCTCTCTTCACTCCCAAGATTATGTTGAAACTATTTCAAAGTCAGATATTTTGTCCTCTTACTGTCTTTTCTCAAAGCCTCTGTAAAACTGAACTTATTGCACAGGGTAGTCTCTCCTTTCATTTTCACTGCCTTTATTGTAGGCTGCTGGAAAGGCAAGGAAAAGCCTCTTTCATTTGTTAAGGAAGACTCCACCTCTTTCACTCACAAACAGCCACTAAATAGTGATATGGATACCTACATCCTGGTAATCATGTGAAGCAGCAGCTGGGACAAACTCAGACTGCTTCCTCCATGTGCTCTCTTGAGTATTTGTGGCCAGGGAGTGAGATTTTAGTAGCCTTCCTATGTTATAAAATACCATAGTGGCCATAATGACTTGTCCAAATGTCTGAACACAGGTCTGAACTTTCCAGAAGGTTTGGAGTAGGTTCTACTTGAATTGTTATTGACAACACAAGGTCTCATCATGGATTTAAATTCATTGGGCAACAGAGTTCAGAGGTGTTTCAGGAGGTCCTAATTCATCACCAGGACAACCTTCCTATGAAATATTTGTCCAATCTGTTATTAAAACCTCTAACATGGAGAAACCTCAAAATCGTTAGCCTGTTCTGGGGCTTCACTAACTTAGCCATTAGTAAACCTTTGTTTCACTTCATCGTCCTTTATTTTTGCAGGCTAAAGCCACTATTTACCCACCCACTATGGACAGAATTATTCATCAAATAATATTGTTGGTCATGGCCTTCAGATTTAGGAGATTATGCTTTCAAACAAGAGTGAATCTAAAATGCAAGTGTGAGACCTGAATTCAGCCAAAATACAGTGGAGAGGTAAGACTTGGCAAATAAATGATAATGGCAACAGTAGGAGAATTTAGTTTGACTGTATTTTTTGAACTTCACTTTCATTATAAAATATCATTTTGGAATATCAAACTGTTCAAAAACACATAAATAATTGTCTTAAGCAAGTCTTAGAGAGTTACACCATATGAAGAATTATTATTTAGTATATTTTTGAATAAGTAAAGATCAAAGCATGCATTCTTCATGAGGATTTTTGAATGTAACACACCCATCTATTTTTAAACTGATGAATTGCTCTAAAAACAAAGATCAGTCGGAAACAATAAACCAGAGGGGACTATAGACTACATATAAATATCAAAGTGAAGACATATGGCTTCTGGCACCAGTGTTCTGCAGTTATGCTGGAATAGTGAAGAGAATGGAAAGAAGGAATATTACCTCAAATTATATTGATTTAAACTGTGAATGTCCTGATATGGACCTTTTTATATATGGGCTACATCTGGATATATGAAATTGTGAACTGTTAGCTGGAAAAAGCACACCTGCATACCTGATGAGTATAAACAACTATAAACAGAACAGTCACAAAGATGGCCCCATGTGTTTTAGGTGAGTTTAGGCAAGTTTGCTGCACAAAGAGCTCAGCTGACTGTTTCCAATCAGAGTTCAGAACAGGGGACATCAAAACTGGAGACAAGTCTAAATCTTGCATAACCTGTGAGATAAGCCTCCTCTGGAGGTATATATATATAACAGTGATATTTTTTCTGTTGAATGTAATGGGAGGCTTTGCTGTCCAGATATCTAATTTGTAGACATACAGTTTGGGTGAGATAAAAAACCATGAGAATCAGTGTGAGAAATTCAGTTTTGGCTTCCTCAATTACAGCTCTGTGAAAGGAATGAATGAAAAAATTTTGCAGAGCAATAGAAATAAAGCACATCAAATGTAAATACTGGAAATCTGCATGTATGCGTGTCAGAGGAAGATTTGGAAAAAATAAGGCTGCTTTGCAAATCTGTTTCTTTTAGGTATGTTTTCACCATTGCTATTTGTACCCCAGTCCCCACACTGAAGTGGGATGGAAACGTGCTGTTTTTCAAGGTTTTGTTGTGTGTTGTGTGACCACTACTAGAGCCATCGCTGCTGTTTGATGCACCTCCCTTTATTGTTTTTCAAAATCAGGACTTTCTCCAAGATATTTAAAGATTTGCTTGTCTGATAGAACAAAAGTAAGAGCAAAAGACAATTCTGAATAATATAAAACAAGTGACTTCTGTGGTTGCTTTTTGGTTCATTTCTGGGCTGGTCTTAGCATTTGCTTCTAACAATACAACAAAATGTTCTTAAAAACAAAGGATGGGAAAATCTGGGTCAGAAATTTTGCAAAGGTGTTATACAGCCCTATTTCTTTGGAAAGATATCAGGTTCTATGAGCAAGAGCAGCACAGACTGCCATCTATAAGTCTAGTCTCCTACAAAGGTAGCAGCTCCCAGCCCTGTCTCCTAATGGGTTTGGACCTTTCATCAACGGCACATTGTCTGGCTTAGAATGGAGTCTCTGGCTCCTGACAACTTCCTACCAGTATGCCTAACCTCTAACTGGGGCAGGGAAAATACTGACCGGAACAACAAGTTTGAAGGGGTGCTACTCCATGATTTCAGTCTACCTTCTGCCAAACTCAAAGTCTTCTCGATTTCCAAACTCCTTGCATTCAGTATTATTCCTTGTGGTTGAGAGGAATTTCCCAGGCACACCTTCGGAACTGCTTTATCATCCTTTGTCCTGGTCTATCTCTTATTAAATGTTAACCTATGAGATGCTAAAATTACAGTATGACAAGGTTTGGTTCTTGAACTTGCCCTGTATGAAGATGCCAAGTGCCCCTCTTTGGTGACCCTGGCTGGAGTTGTGAATGAAGGCAAGTCTATTTGTGCTCAGGTGGCAGTGCTGCTGCCATGGAGGGAAGTGTCCTGCCAGCAGTCCTGGCTTGAGTAGATTGGCAAAGCAGATGCAAAGTAACCCTGATATGCACTTTTCTACACAGACAGTTTATTAAACACAGTATAAATAGTCTTTTACACAGGTATGCTATGAAATAAAGTATGTATGTTTTGTCACATTAACATTTTACACCTGCTCGATTTGTATTTGGTGGTTTTTTTCCTTTCACTTGTATTTGCATGGTGGGTTTGTGTGGTGGTTTGATTTGGTTTACTTTAGAATTACACTGCTCTGTGTTTCCATCTTTTTATTAAGTACAGTGTTCTCTTGTGCTCAACTAGACAATTTCCCTCTAACTCTTTAGGTTTTGTCCTTGCCCCCACTACGAATCTGCTCTGCCAGGTTTTCAGATGACATAACATTTTTCATATTCAGGAAGTTACTGAGCTCCTGCTGCTTTCTCACTTCTGTTTAACTATGGATTAAACACACAGACTCTCTTCAGCTGCCTGCAAGGTCTCACCATTTTGCTAACCAGGAACACATTTTTCAGAAGTGACAAGTTGGGAGCATGTTCCTGGGAGAAAAGGGTTACTGATACACATCAATTCCCTCAATTGCTGCTTGCTTGCCAGTCTATATGGAGAAAACCTGGGTCTCACTATCTCCATGCATAAAAGAAACAGAGTAATTTAAATCAATATAAAAAAATAAATGACAATAGCAATTTATAGAACTATCTAAAAACATGCTAGAGCAATTCAGGTGGTATAAATCCCCCAGTATAATCTGTGCCTAACAATACTGCTGGCTGTAGGCAGTACAGATTCAAAACACTGAAAGAGAGCCACAGTTAGAGAGCCACAATGAAAGCACTACTCCTCAGAGTAACTGCAAACTACTAAACCTCGTTGTTTCCTTGTCCCTTACCCACACTCCTTTAGCCTCACATGTTTTTTCAAAAAGCTGATGCTAAAGTGGTATCACATTCCAGAATATCTTCATCCTCCATGTTGGGGAACCCCAAATATTTCTGTTGAACTGAGTAACTTACTGTCTTCAAAAAATATGGCTAGCAGAATTCATGTCTTTCATACTCCATATGTGGCAACAGGAGGAATCAGGAAAGGTGCTTCTCTCATACATCTGTAAGTGGATCAATACACCAACACTCTGCATGGAGGACTTATCAACCTGTTGTTCAATTGCTATTTTTCCCCACATGGTCTTCCTCAGTTGTTGCAATGAGTAGATGTTTTATTCTGACATAGAAATTAGTCACAATAGTCAGAGGTTATTTATGCAATACTGCTGATCCCTGAAGCCAAAGTCTGGGAGGGCATTACCTTCTGGACCTTCCGCTATCATCAGCACATATTGTGCAATAATTCCTAGAAATTGTGTTGAGACCACAGAGGTATTAACTATGGAGAGAGTTGGGGTCAAAATGTCCTCCAAGTTGCTCTCACTGCCTGTAAAGGCTTGGACAACAATGATATTCACAAGCTTCAGGACTGCCTAGTGCCTGACTTCTGGGGGATTATCAGCTTAGTTAAAGATCTCCTTAACTTTTCACTTAGTCAAGAACTAAATGCACAGTAATATCTGAATAAAGGTTGTAGGTGTTGTTTGTTTGTGTTTTTTTTTCCAGGTGGCTATAGCTTCCCATTCCAATAAAAAATAGCATGTCTCCTTCTATTTAAAAAAAAAAAGAAAGAGAATATCCTGTTTAGTTGATGATAGGCTGTTTGTGGCTACCTGATATCTGGATCACGTAATTCAGGGCTGACTTGGCATAAAAGAAATAAGATGTATGCAAGATATCTTGTTAAAAACAAGCAATAAAATGCAACGCCTTGCTGTATTTATTATGTACTCAGAAATCTTATTTTTGGAGCTTGTGCTGTAGCTTGGTTTGGGCTTGTTTGTTTTGGGATTTTCATAATGAGTGAAAACTTGCAGGCATACATGCTTATTGTTCAAAAGCCAGTGGATGGACATAGAGAACCCAGAACTTCCTTTTTCTTTATGATGAATATCTTTACACCTCTTATGATTTTCCAGAAGCTGCCTCATAAATGGGTTGCTCACACATCACACAGGGGTTATTTCTGTGTAATGCAGAACAGGTTGCAGGAATCTGCTGCAGGGCAATCTCAGGCTGCACTGTGGTCCCTTCACAGGATGCACAGTATGTCTCCAGGTGGAACTGCAGAATAGACTTGCTGGTACAGATCTGCAGAGCTGGCTTTCCAGGTACAAGAATGCTATCTAATGGTTAAAAACTTGAATATGGACCTCTCTATATGAAAATACATATAATATATTACTCTTTAGCAATGCAGAGCAGAAGAATTCGGGACTATGTATTTGAATGAGCAAGTGAAACACGTGTTAGGCTGGAAAGTCTAACTGAATTTTCATTGAGTTCCCTTTGTGTACCATCAAGGTGTCTTCAAAGTTAAGGCATCATCATATCGAGGCACTTACTGAACATTTCTCAGATGAAGCACATTCTCATATCCAATTACTAAGTCATAAATCAAATCTTTTTAGGCAACTTGTTAACAGCAATTTTCACTGAGCTGTTCCCACTAAAAGGAACATTTTTTACTTTGTTTTACTCACAGGGTTTATTCAAGTTTAACAAGATCTGTTTCTCCTAATCACTTACCACCTTTTTCTGCTTTTCCCTTTAAATCTTCTTTCATCTTTTATCTTTGTATTAATTCAAAGTAATAATTTTCATTGGCAGCTTGCTACATGGTCAAATTAGTGACCAAAAGATTTCGTTACCAGGGAAAGAAAAAATCCCTAGTAGCAAGGAGCACCTTTGATATTGCTTTGTCAAAAATAAAATCAGGAGGCCAGGCTAAGTAGAGGCCATCTTGCCTGGATTATAATTAATTTTGAATTCCTCCTGTTGCCATGACACCATGCATGAAAAGAAATAAGCCAGGCATTGTGCAGCACTCAAGAGCTGGTTGGAATTTTGGGGTTTGATTCTTATGTTTAAAATAGCAAGAAAATTCCAATTCAGTGAAACAAAAGGCAGCACTAATACCACAGAGGTTTTCCTCTCTGTGGAGTGGTAGAGGGATACATGCAAGATATCTTTTGACATTTTGCTTGTTGAAGGAAATAATAATGAATTGGAGATGTTTGCTTAAATTGCCTGATTCCACTCCTGACAAATCAAGTGATTATCACCTTTTCTAATCTTTGTGGAATACCCTCATTTAATATCACCCTGTGACCGCCCCCTCCCAGCTGCTTCAGGGGCAGCAATTAGCCAGAGCACAGCACACAACCCACACACCCTTCACATAAACCTTGTGTTGTGCCTTCAGTACCTCTGCAGAGAGCTAAGAAAGAATGAGTTCTTCAGGGTGGAAAAACCTGTCTCATACAGAGGACATACAGGACACTCCAGAGAGGAAAGAAAATTTTTCTGAACCTCATGTTCTGACTGCTTTTATGATCTCTGAAGTGATTATAATACTTTCCTATAAACAGAAAATGTTTTCTTCTCCTACTGACATGTTGACTGCTCTTTGTATCCAGGAGCTTTGTTTGTAGTGTTTCACATGTGGTTGTTGAATACCCCGAAACATAAAGGTCTATAAAATCCTTCCACTAGGGCATCCTTAGGTGTTTTATTGGCAAATCCCACCCAACAGAGACTTGTGACTGAGACCAATAACTGTCAGTTGAAGAAACACTGCAGTTGTCTCTGTGGGGCTACTGTCCACGCCTGTTTGGAGAGGGTCATCTCTGAGCCCAGACAATCATGAGCACTGCTACTGAATGCTCCACAGCGCTCTGAGCTGCAGTAAAAGGGCAGCAAGGCAGCTCTCAGCTGCTTTACTGGCACTGGATAGCAGCTAGAGCTCCTCTACAAGCCCCATATTCTAATGGGAGTAAGGAAAGTCATAGTCCATGCAGCCGAGAGTGGTGTTATAACCCTACTGACCTGTGCTGACAGGCTGTACATTTGAAGTTGCCATCAAAAACTTTAAAGACTTTAAGTACTGTGTGTCCTGAAGGGTCATTAAGGTATCCTGTGATTTAAAGCAGATGTTGCTGGAACCTCAGGCATTTCTCAGTTTCCTTTTCCTCACAGCCACAGCTTTTCCCCACAGCTTCTGGCCAGACCCTGTGGCTCAGAAGGCATTTTCTCAGGCTTAATATTAAAAGCTATCAAAGGGAGATGGTTGCACCCTCCCTACAGAACTTTTTAGGTTTCAGAGAAGCCCTGGGATGTCTCTAGAAGGACAAAGGATGTTGCTTGCTAGTACTGTAGCTTATCACATTCAATTTATTCCCACACGCAAACAGAAGAGAAAATATCTGGGTCTCATTTTTAGGGCAAGGAAGAAGCTGAGTCAGGGGGCCAGTTCTCACATAAGGCACTCACATTTTAAATCAGTCACAACACCCTCTGCCTTCCCTGAGTCTTAATTGTAAGGAAATGTCAGTAATTGACTGCAGAACCTGCAATGCAGCACATCCTGAGCAATGCAGCACATCCTTAGATCACAAGTGAAAGGATAAAAACCAACGTACATTTTAGTCACAGCATAGGTAGAGGTGACAGAGAGAAAGCTGTTATTTCTCAGTGCCTCTGCTTTCTGCTGCTCTGGATCTCTCTGCTTACTGCTTCAAATTGTGGGAAGCAGTGAGATGGCCCCTCTAGATTTGCATCTTCCATGGGCCATTCTTCAATACTCTGCACCTAGAAACACTACCCTGCTGCTGGGAAGCCAGGAAGAGCTGCAAGGAACACTGAAAGGCTGGAGGCATCCTGAACTGTGGAGGTTCTCAAGCCTGTAACCCCTGATCGATGCTGAAAGCTGGGAAAATCTGCTGAACAAAATGCAAGGAATATGGTGGGAGTAAATTGTTAATGGTTCGGTAAGATACACTGTGCTACCCCAATCCTCTAATTGCACCATTTTTTGTAAGAAATTTTCAAGGTTCTTAAAAGGAAAAACTGATCCAGCTCAAAAACATGCTCCAAACACATCCCTAACAGGCTGTAATTGTCATGAACTAGAAGTTTCCCAGGACTCCCTGGAAGTTTTCACTTTGCTTTACTCAGACATACTTGGGGGCTGGGCAGGGGAAGGAAGACACATTAACTTTGGAACATATATAAATAGAGTGAGGTAAAGGCAGGAGAACTCACAGCAATCCCCCATTGCAGCTTGCCTCCCCTGACAGACATGTTGACTGCTGAATGGATGGTTAGTTATTGTTTGGACAGTTGCATTGTTTCTGCTGAGCATCTGTATTAAGGAACACAGATACGACAGCAGGCATGGATAGAAAGGGAGAAAAGAATAACTTGGCTCAGCTACAACATCCGTCGATTATAAAACAGAGAAGATAGAAAGTTATTAATCAATAGTTACTGTTTGTAACCAATTTTTAGTGTTCCCCCTTCTCCCAGTGTGATTAGTCAGTGCTCTTTGAAAGGTGGCATTTTGAAAGAGACCTCTGGTATGCACCTCTCATTTACATTTGTAGACTGAAACAGCAGCTTTTGAAAGTTCAAACGCTTCAGCTTTTCCCTTTTCAGAAAAGGTTTATACACTCTTGGAGAACAGGAGCAATAACATATGTTAATATCAGAGACTAGAACAGCCCCAGCAGAGCGTTCAGGCCCACCATAACATTGTTATTTTTAGCCGTATCTTTACAATTAGCTCTGCGGAGGCTTTGAAACACAGACTTTACAAGCTCGAGGTAGAAATCTGGTTCACAGGGATTTCTCTGGGAAGCCTACCCGCGCTGAGCCGTGGCGATCGGCGGCTGCTCCCTGCTGGCTCGTAGTAGCACCGCTCGCACGGCTGCCTGAAACATCCTTCCAGGGGGGCCTTGCTAAGGCAGCAGGAAAAGTTTATCCCTATTCCAACTCAGGAATTCCTCACTCCACCTGTACCCCTTGTTACAAGAGACTTCAACAAAATGAGTCCACTAATAATGACTAAGGCATGCAAAAAAAGAAACATTGCACTCTGCTCATCTGCTGAGGCAGTTTTAAATGCAATCTTACACAAGCTCATGCATTTCTCCCATCGCTAATCCCAAAAAATGACAGTGGCATTCTCAAAATACAGTAAGACCTCAGGATTTTGAGGCAGCCTGAGCATTTCTTCCACCTATCAAAACACCATCTTGAGGGAGCATAGAGGAAACACTGTAATTGTTTAAAGAATAGCACATAGCAGTGAGATCTCAGGAATGGCTGAGCCTGCATCCTTAATTTAGACTGGTATGAGCAGGTCAGCCTACAGAACCTTCTGAATTATTAATGACATATAACTTTTTTCTCCTATAGTCCACAGTAAAATCAGTCTTGTATTGTGTCACACACAAAAAAAAGATCATGACAATTGAAGAAACTCACTGGCAGAGAAAACCCTGTCAGAAAAACACAGTTCTGTCACAGGTGTTCTCTTACACAGCACGATGAGCTCTCTGCTCACCTAAAACGAAACTCCAAACTCACTACAAGATAATGGAAAGGCTAATCTGTTTTAATGGGCTCTCAGCATCCAATTCACAGCAAAGATGGATGGAGTCTGCCTCACTCAAGCTTACAGGCTGTTGGCTTTACTCTTCCAGTTACTTGGTAAAAAATAGGCAGTGTTTGGAAGAAGGAAGTGATTTAATTCTATTCCTAATACACTTTATTCCACATAAGCTACAAAAAATATTGTAGAACCTTTACCAGTCTATTTAATATGGGCAATCTGCATTGCTCCAGGATCAGATTTCTTGCTCTAAAAAATTAAACAGAGAATTTCTTCTTCCTGTAATCATATATATAATAAGTACACTGACTAGAAACCACATTTGACATTTAAGGAGATGCTGCACATAAAGTACGTATCAGCTAGACACATACATAGATCCAGAATTTAGAAAATTGCACTGAGTGATGAAACCTAGAATTTGTTCCCAGGAGCTCTCTTCATTGGGATCTAGGTTCAAGTTTAGCATTTATATACTGATCATAGTGTTAATATCATTTTTGGCTTTAAAAACAAAAGAACAAGGAATACTGGAATAAATCCCCAGTTATCACATATAACTTGGCAATGTTCTCTCCTGTCACCCACCACAAAAGAACTGGAATCTACAGTCTTTTATGTGCACTTCCACTGCCTGCATGTCTGAGCTGGTTTGCACGATATACAGCTTCTAAACCTTTTGTATATGTGCCACATGTGTTAAGTTATAGTCACCACACAGTTATAGTCACCACACACACACTCTCATCTGGAAACACCATATGGGAGCAGAGTAACCTGGTTCTAATTTGCACCATCAAGTTCTGCCCTGGTATCTGAAAGCAGTCCTTGCCATAAGGCACTCTAGGACTGTTTCCCTCAGTTTTAGCCACGTAAAAGTGGATAAAGACAGTTGTCTAGACTTCCTCTGTCAAAATGCGTGGGGAAAAACCCACTCCTAAGAAGCAGCTTGAGAGGCTAAAAAAAGAGGCTAAAGTTTTTTTATACAACTAGTTCAGTAAGAAGTATAGGATGTGAAGCAAAATGTCCTGAAGACCTCAGGAGATGTGTCTTTGCACTAACTTATGTTAAAGCCAGACACATAAACGTCAAAACAAATCTCATACTTCACTGGTGTCAGATACTAGGCTGAATTTTGGTTCCTAGAGTGCAGAATCTGGGTAGCAAAGGCTTCCTTGTATAAAAGAGCCTTACCTATAAGAATCAACAAGAGTTTTCATCAGTTTCACTATATGCTGCATAAAATAGCTCTAGGTGTAGATGCAGTCCTAATAGGCAAGTTAGCACAAAACAGCACAAAAATCCCCTATCAGAAGAAAAGTGCTTTGTAGATGTTTGTTTGCATCCATCTTTGTGGATGGATGCACTGTACTTGGAGGTTGATAGTGTCAATTCCTAGCACTACCCCCATACATATGTGTGTACGCAATACCATTTCTACAGTCACATCTCCATTGGTACCACTATGACTAGCAGAACACTAGAACTTGCACAGTTTTTGTCCTGTGCAATTCTATTGCCTCAGTCTTTCAGGTTTTACAGGACAGTTAATGCTATGATTTTGACCTGAAGTCTCCCATCCAATGCCCAGGTACATTCCAGGAATTATTCAGGGCCTGGGGCTCCTCCTAGCAGAACTTATTACTATGGATGTGGGTCGCATTCAGCAACTGAATGATTCTGGACACTATTCACTGGAACATACATGGGCTGTAAGTTTGCCACTTAAGAATTCAACTTAAATGTTCTAATTTTAGATAATCGCCTGTTACTTAAGAGTTTCGGCAGTGCTTGATTCTCTGATGACAGACAGTTGTGCAGAAACCCAGTCAAACAGCTGAAGGCATAGGTTAGAAAATCATTCTACACCAAGG
Source organism: Lophotriccus pileatus (assembly GCA_035583135.1). Lineage (NCBI taxonomy): Eukaryota > Metazoa > Chordata > Aves > Passeriformes > Tyrannidae > Lophotriccus > Lophotriccus pileatus. Next base: position 98,890,194 of record JAWWES010000115.1, on the reverse strand, counting down.
TAAGCTGAACCTGGCAGAGAGACTGAGAAAGTGCCCAGGGGCGAAATGTTACTAAACTACATGATTACTGCATGTGACAGTAATGTGACATAAGAAATAATCCTACTCTCTAAGAGAAAACTACGATGCAAAACACACCCTAATAGGAAGAAACAGACTGGGGGAGTTGCAGAAGCAAGCAGAAAGATCATTTTGTTACCAATACCTGCTCCTAGAACACATCAAAACACCTTGCAGCTTTTATAGACGATTTTCTGCCCAATTAATTGAATGAAATATCTAAATTGATCTTACCCTTATGGAGAAAGATCATGATGCTGCATGAAAATGAAAGAAGGAATGACTGAGTAGCAGCTATTATGTGGCCCTGATTTCTCTAAAACTGTCAAGTATAAAGCATGTAGATGAATGTTATTTATGCATATCATTTTCTTGGAGAAATTGTTCTTTGTGCTTTTTTCACGGGTAGGGATAAATTGTGAGAAAAACAAAGACAAAAACAGAAGTGCAGCAGGAGGTCTCCAAGTTGTGTTTGCTCTGAAAGACTGAGAGGCAGAGAAGCCCAGAGAATCCCACAAAAGTACTTTCTTTAGCAGATGTACAGAACTGAAAAGTAACTATGAAGAACCACAGGAGACACACTCATTTAAAATATCTATTGAAATTACAAATTAAACTCTTCGGTATGATTCAAAGTACAAAACACCACATTAAAAGGCATTCAACAGCTCTTTTATACATCACAGTGTTAGTGGCACAAAATGTACTTACATTTCAAATACATCAACAGAACTATCTTTACACTCGTGAAATACATTATTTATACATATGCATGACTCCTTCATGCTTATCCCTATACAAGTTTAAAATACTTCATGATAAAATGATCAAGAAAGGTTCAGTTATGGACCACGTACCTGTACCTAATGTTCCTGAAATTCTTATAAGAGATACGCAAATCAAAGCAATAATGAAGACCACAGGGCTCTAAACACAAACAGCATGCCTTACTTAGTATAAGTGCATTAGCAATTAAGCGCTGATACAGGCTTTTTTTATGTCCTTAATATCACTGTTATCAACAACCATATTCTACTTGTTTTCCTCAGGCTTTCAGATTACGTATGTGAAATGTACAAACTTTGGTTTTTGGAAAAAGCAAACCTGCACAAAGCTTTATGCATGCTGTACCTCACTGGGATAACGGCCTGCATTAAACACATTTATTCCTATGCAGTAAAAGGCCTACAGATGAAATGCACAGAACTTAATTTTTATCTTCCTGCCCATAACATTAAAAAAAAAAAAAAATAAAAAAAAAGCACTTCATACTTTTCTGGCCTACGAATATTTTATCCTGTCAGCTCCATAAACTAAAGCTTTTCACTAATTTTGATTGCTTCCTGCATGTCAGGATATCAGATGTAAACTGAGATCTGATCTAGTCAGCTGTTATTTGGGATTTTGCCTAATTCATAAACCAGCGTATCTGAGGAAAGATCATGTTATTTGCTATGTGAGGGAAGGCAACCCAAATTCTTGACATGCTAAAGTCAATAGGAGGATGTTTCAGGATGACTGCCAACATGAAGAGAATTGAAATAATAACATAAACCAATATACAATCATTCATCACAAACTCTTGAAGAGCTTTAAAACTAATTATTTGCCCTTACAGCCTTCTTGTGAAGTAGGCAAACACTGGTTCATTGATTAAAAAGATGATGAAATTGAGATAAAAGGAGATAAGTGACTTGTCCAATGTGGGGAAAAACCCAAAGCTACCACCATTGAAGTTGATGTGGGCTGTGCTCCTGATCTCTCTCAGGACTGACTTCAGCCTAGCTAATGAATGGCAAACCTGGGGAAATCCAAAGCCTCTGGAGTTGGGACTCAACACTCGCTAGACATGACACCAGTTCACCCAGAACATGCAAATGAAATATGCTACAAACTCCATTAAAAATGGTATTTAGGATTGGGCCATTCACTTAAGAGTTGGACTCGATGATTGTTGTGTGTCCCTTCCAACTCAGAATATTCTGAGATTCTGTGTGAATGCAGAACTCCTAAATGATAGCAGAACCATAAAAATGCAACAGAAATTATACTGTGATACCTATTTTTCTGGTGAAAATCTAAGAAGCCATAGCTGTTGTAATTTCATTTGAAAAGCAGCAGAAACAAACATTAACTTTTCCATGGCAGGGCGTTTAAATGTCAGAGTTTAAAATAATGTATTTACAATTCAATTTCAGGGTATTAAATGTCACAGTATCAACATAAACTGTAACATTAAAACACTCTGAATATAATACATTACCACCAAAAGTTGCTACTTTGGAACCAAATCAGCATTAAAAAAAATAAAATAATGATAACAAACAAAAAATCCCATACAGATGGAATGACATTTAGCAAACCTGAAAAGACTAGGTATTTGGTAAATATATGTAGGCATATAGTCTATCCCAACAACCAGGACGTGAAACAAGAGCTGTGTCATAAAAATCTCCAGTAGCAATTCAAGTATGTTGAGATCAGAGATATACTGACATAGTTTTCCTGTTATATATAATGTTACCTGTAAGCATCAATTATAAATTATTATTAAAAAAAAAAAATCTGTATTTGCAAAGGACTTTTTCCTTCCTTTTTGTTTTAAATTTGGAAATGCATTAACTTTGACACTGATTATTAACTGGCCTCACAATACTCTGGAAAACTCAAGTTTTGCTGTATTGACACATAAAGGCTAAGAAAGGCATAGAGAAAATAAACCTTATCATACCAGGACACTTAAATACTGTTCACAGGCCACTGAACCTCTGCTGTTTACTATGATGCCAGTAGTATACCTATGTGGTCATCAGAGTCACAAGCCACAATACAGCAAAATCTCTTAGTGCCCCCAATTAGAAAATTAATAACCCATGAAGCCTTTAGATCCTGTTGTCCAGGTTTTTCCTCTTCTCCAGTTAAACAGAATTACAGGGCCATGGAGGAAAGGCCACAGTTCAAGCTTACCTGCAGGAAGCTGTCCTTCTCAGAATCCTTCACAGAAGGTTTTCTGCACAGTGAAGCTGTGACTCAGGACAACCCAGGTGCTTGGCTTGGGATATCTCTGGGACATGGACTGAGCTGATGCCAGAGCCAGAGGGAGATAAGCACTTCACTGCCTGCTGAACTCAGCAGTGCTTCAGACACCCTTGGGGGCTGGCAAACAGTGATCAAATGCACTACCCTATCTCCCCTACAGATATTTTTTAAGAACAAAGCCATTTTTAATAACAAATTCTAAATACTAAATATACTCAGATAAGAAAAGATCTTAACTGCACATTGCCATAAACAATCTGAAGATATCACAAGGAGTTCATATTTGCTGGAAACCAGCTATCCTTTTTCTTCACATTATAATGGCTGAACTCATTAAAATCAAGCCAAATAAGTGAACTACAGATAACCTCCAGCTCCTAGAGCTAAAATCTGTGGTTAGACACAGTTTGAATTTGAATAGCATTAAACCTGGAAGATGGGGGAGGAGAATAGTTTTATAAAAAGACAGTGGCCCTTTTCGAAACCGTGCCCTACAGTATTTTTATTAACAGATAGACAGTGTAAAACAAAAGATAAAGAGTAATTTTTTATGCTTAAGCTATGAAAACATATTCCCAGCCTGTGACAGCAGACAAAAGCAGTTGAATTTAAGGGTCTTAAGACATTTTCAGTATATAGTTATTCTGGCTTCAAGATATCCACAATTCATTGCTGATGAACAGAACAATGATGATGAAAAAATGCAGTCAGACTTCAGTCCACAAACCACTCAAAAGAATGTTTTCCTTCAGTACTACAGACATACACATTGTTTCAGGTGCTTCATATTTTATGGCAAGAAGTTATCAGTCAAATTCTTGTAGGCTTTAAAATCAAAGCAAAATGGTTTTCAACAAAATATTTCTAAAGAGAAACCACAATGATGTAGTATGTTGGCTAGCACACTGTACTACCCTGAAAACACAGCACTGAATACTGCAAAACTATCAAGTGATTATTTTTCAAATAAAACCTTATTTTGTTACAGTATTGTTATTGACACAATACACCACATATCATACAATATTAACTTTGAAATGGGCTAAGTAGTTTAAATGTAAAGTACAACTTCCACATATATCCCAGGCATTTTATTATTAACTACAGGGATAACCATGATGTATTATTATATTTAAAAGGAAAGATTCATTGATAACCCAAGAGTATGCTAAGTATTAAAGTTAGTCCTGTATTTTTTAATAATTGCCCTAAAGACAGAAGCAATATATTCTGAACTTCCAAAATATTTCAATAGCACAGCTATTTACACATTTGGTTTAAATAGGATTATATATATATATGTATCTATAAAAAGATTAAGATACCTGGATTAGAAGTTATGTAGCCCTATCAGTGTAGCAGAACCCTAAACAATGGCAAAAAATAACAATTCAGAAAAACACTAATGGTCCAGTGGTAATCAATACCATAAATGCATTTTTAAAAGAACCTTGATTAATTAGTAGGTTTGTGTCACCACTTAACCCTACAGCTTCATCAATTAATTTTAAAATGTAGCTTTTACTCAAACAAATTTCTTATAAGACTTTACAAAATTCATGGAAGGCAGCAGGACGAACTTTGTCCCTCTATCCCTCCCCCAAATTTCAAGAAAGGCATAGGATGGCCTATATGCACCTTACTAATTTTGTTATACTTGGAAGAATAGGTACTAGAAAGGACATTTTGATGGCTTTAACAAAAACAATGTGTAATAAACATAATAAAGTCACACTAAGTTGACTATCTGATTTAAATGATAGGCAACATAAATATATACAGGAATAAGACACCAAATCTGGAAGCAAACAGATATGCAGAAGTTTATATTTGTATGCTTTTTCAGCTTGTTTTGCTGATGTCGTTCAGTACAGTCCCCAGTCCACCAGCAGGGCAGCACCAGCATTTTGCATTATTTTTAGCAGTATCACCTCTTCATTTCAGATAGCTACCCAGGTCCGTGGTCTCCCTTTAGCACCAAACTTGCCTTCTATTACCCTCCTTGTCTATTATCAAGTGATCTATATAACAGTAGTAACAACAGTTCCTGGAACCAAGACTGTGTGTCAATTAAAAGCAGAATGGGGCAAGTAAGGCTACAGCAATGTAAGTGCAAGAGGGAAACATAACAGCACAATAAAATAAAAACACGTGATCAGTCCAATCTTTTCCCGGTCTAGGTAGGTAGAGGGTCATCATCTCCTTTATTACATTTGCACTTGCAGCAAAGAACAAATGGTGTAGCAAGTAGAAGGAAAGGGGAGGCCACCAAAAGTAGAAGACCAAATCCTGCAAAAATTCCTACCACCTGCAAGAAAAAGGGATAACATTGCATCAGGGAGAGCATTGCCTAGATCCTGTGTCTGCTGAACCAATGCATCATCAGTGTCTGTCAAAAAGACCTCAGCAAAAGCCATTGACCTTGCCAGAGCCAGGACTCGCGCCAGGTGTACACTACAGTCAGCTCCTGTTACCAGCAAATTCAAGGGAAAGCAGAATGTTCATGTTTCATGGCTCCAGTCAGAACCACGCCACACAACTCAGTTTGCAAAGTGATGCAGATGGCTTTTTGCCTTTCTGAGTTTTCCTAGATCTCAAACAACTAATGAAGCAACTGACTACTCAAAATTAGGAATTTCAGTCATAGATTATAAACACTACAGAATATAGGAGGACATTGCATATGAAACAGCTTCTGCAGCCACACCTAAGCTCATCCTGCTGCTTCAGGGGACAAGACCTAACATTTTCTAAAAGCATTTTTTCATTGACATTTATTAATTGCCCTCTTCCCAGCATGGGAAGAGGACCACAGACTTACCCATTCTGTCAGTGTGCCAAACTAATAATTTCTACAAAGCTGAAATTTGGAAAATTATTTAGAAAAACATTCAAGTTGAGGTTCGTTGCCTGAAAAAGTTCCCCATTTGCCATAGGCAGCTGTAAGAGTGATACTGCAACAATATACCCACAAATTATTTGAGAAAATAATTTAGATTTATTCACGTAAGAGTGCCTGGGAATAATTTTGAATAACGAAGGCAGGAGTGGAATGCTAATTTGCTAGCAAAACCTCACAGCAGAAGACAAAATGAAATTAAGAGTGCAGCATTCATTAAGAATTCTTCTAATATAGATACACCACTCCAATTAGCTGGCAAATATTTAATTGGCCACGGTATATAGATGGGACAATCCACTAGCACTTTTGCTGGCCACGGGCAATTTCGCATTCTGATTACCTTGCACATCGTTTTGCCATCCTTCCACTCCGGGAATTCCGGCAGGGTGAGAGGGCCGGGTGGCTACGGGAGATGGCGCTGTGGGACAGCGCTCACCAGCCCCGGCCCCGGCACTCCTGCATTCTGGCTGTCCAAGGATATGCAGCACAAACCTCCTTGCCCTAACTTTTTTATTTCTTCCCAAGAGCAGGGTTTTTTTTCAGCTTCAGAGGTGGGCACGTTTCCTAACTCCTTTTTTTTTTTTGGTGGCGCTGACAATTGGCTGCAAATTCCATTTACTAATCTTTGCATTATCTCCCACTAATATAAACCAAAGCTAAATTCTCATCTTTAAAAAACACAAGAGCTGCAACTATTGCCATGCTTCTTTTTGAAGACAGCATGCTCTTGTCTAGCTCTTTGCAGCCCAGGCCAAATGCACTAAGGCAGACAGAGCCAAGCTAGAAATTAGCAATACAATGGACCAAATTGACTACTGGTAATTAATATTAAATATCTATTTACACCTTCCTTTCAGCCTTAATATGTCATCAAACAAAATCACCAAGTTTCATTTTGTTTGTTGTGTTGGTTTTCTTTTTGTTTGTTTGGGGCTTTGGCGGGTGTTTTTTGGGGGTGGTGGTTGCAGCGAGGTTTCTGTTTCTTTATTTTTAAATAAAAGTGACTGCCGAATATTACTTATTTATTTTCTACTTGGTTGTTTGCCTTCTGAAGAAATTGCTGCCTTACTCAGCATCAAGCCATTTCCTCTGGCCAAAACCAATATTATTTTAAACCCACAAACAACAAATCAAAGGCTCACCTCAATTTACTTTGGGTAAATCTAAGAATAAACAACTTAGTCAAAGAAACAACATAAGGAAACAATTGCAGTGTTGATTTGGCTTTAGTGGGTTTAGCAGAATTATATCTTGATTGCTAGAATATGATCACTTCCTTTCTCAACAATGACCTGATCAAACATACCGTGTATTAAACATATTTGCACAAACTGCAGTGGCTTAGAATAGATTCCAACTATCAGATTAATTACCTCATATTACACGTGTATCAGGTAAGCTTAATGTACCCACACACTTCCTAAGATACCAATGGCTAAGCCAAGCAAAACCCAGTCCATAGCTCAGGGACCCAGTGGTGCATGTGGAAGGAGAGGGATGAATGAGACCCTTCTCCTTTTAGCTGTTTGTCTGTTTATCAGTTTAGCTGTTTGTCCGTTTATCAGTTTAGCTGTTTGTCCGTTTATCAGTTTAGCTGTTTGTCCAGACTTGAGGGTTATTCTATAGTCTTGAGGCTTATGCTCAAATAAAAAGAAATCTGTACTTCAAGAAAAGTACTTCATCTCAAGCTAAGGTAGCTTTTTACAGGCACACAGTTTAGGAAGAGATGACTCAGATACACGGATGTCCCTGTATCTCTGAAGTGACTGTAAAGGCACTAGATTGAACCAAATCACACATTAGCATTTATATTGCATTCCTGCCAGGCCCAGCAACACTGAATCTAGACTACAAGGGCTATTCCCACATTCTTTGCAATTGTCAATTTGAAACTGTATTTGAAACTACTGATAAGCCTTCAGGGTTACCTTCTGTCCAACCTACACAAATGAGTCAGCTGGAGCCCACAGCAAGATACGGACTGTATTCAAGCTAATTCCTTGCCAGTTCTGGATCCGGATCTAAAGATCCCTTGCAAAAAGAGCTTTCCTGTTAATAATATGGATGGAGGCAACCTAGTTTGTCCTCCAGGTTCAATGAGAACATATTGGGACTGACACTAAAGTGGCTCTGCAAATGTACCTTTTCTCATTCTCAATGGCTTTTTGTCAAGGAGTGTCCTCTCTAGAAGAGCTAATTGTTCCTCTCCAAGCTACTGCCCTCTTTAACTCTGCTATGAAAATCAGTTACTATTTGGTACAGAGTTTTACCCTTAGGTGTAAAATGAGCAAAGCAAACAAAGACACTATGACAGCAGTAGATTCATACAGAGCTTTACCTGTGTCCTGTGCCAGATAACAGATGCCCTGGAGTGACCCAGCTTGTTTCGACAAGGTCCTTTGTCATAATGTATAAGGAGAAAATCATCCTACAAAATATTAAATGAGAAGGTAGGCAATAAACAGAAGTTCTTCACGTTACCATATCCTAAGAATCTAAAACCAGGAATTGTACAGGAAGATAAAAGCAGGTGGATATGGCCAGGTCTAACCTTTCCAAAGCACTTTTTTTACAGTTATAGATATACAGTGAATTCTTCTCCCAAAGCTGCTTCTCTCAAGCTGCATATTTAAATGCTAGCATGGAGTTTAGTGAGAAGATCCAAGAAGACAAGCTGACTCTTGCATATATTTTACACAGATAGAGAAAGAACAAAGGAAAATGAATACTTCTGCTGCAGACTTCCTAAAGTTGATTCCTTTCAGTAGTTGAAGAATAGAAGAAAGACAATACAGACTTTTGAGATATTATGTCCCTATCAGTCCTGCCATCCCCTCACAAATCAGCCAAGACAGCAGGCCTAGTACCACAGGAATGCTGTTTTCTATCTGAGCATGTGAGAAGCCTGTGACTTCAGGACTGTTATCAAAGTATCAAATGGGACAACCACAGGATTTAAGTCGTCAGAGTAGCTTTTGGGAACCTAACTTCCTTTGCTATTGTTAACAATGCTATAAAGTAAAACTGATAACACGGAAACAGATGTTGTATATACTCTGATCCTTGGGCACAATAACAGGCTGATTTTAAAAAAATATAAACATATGACAGCAACAGCTTATGGACTGATAAATTCCTGCTGTTGGGACAGTATTGTATTCTTTTTCCTATGTCAGATCTATTTCTTGTCCCACAGAATACAATGAATGGTAAACAAATCTGACTGTTAGTGACACACCAAATCTAGTTTGTCTGTTTAAACTTCCTCAGACTATTAGCATTGCTACATTCATCCTATATCTCCTTCAAGAAGGGCACCATTGAAAAATAAGTACTGAAAAATAAAAGCAACGCCCCTCCTCCATGTTAGTTGCCATATAAAGATTGTAAACAGATTCTTGTCATAAAATTTTACTTTTCAATAATTATTTACTGACTCACACAGATCAAACGCTAAGATCACACAGGTCAGACAAGTAAAACAGAGCATACAAATCCTACCAAATTTCCAGCAACAGCTCTGGTGGGTTGTAGCCAAAAGCCAGTGGGCTATTTATTTAATTCACTAAAGAGACAGCCCCATGGCAAAGCAATGAACTTCTAGGCTTCTGAGAGCCAGAGTGCATGGCATATACTCACATCAAGAGATTCCAGACAGTACCAGCAAAAGGCATGTTTGCAATTCTTACACATCATTTGGGCACAGCCTTCATCTCTTTCAATGTAAACTTTACACTTTGGACAGCGTTTGATTGGAGCGTTGTCATCTTCCATTTTAAAAACTGAACTGTGGGAGAGAGTGAGAAATTACTAAGATGTGTGGCCATGTCAGTTTAAAGAAGACCATCTAAGAACTGTGCTACAAAAGCAAGCCTGCTTTTTTGTCAAAAAAAAAAAAAAAAAAAAAGCGAACTTACTAGAGATTTAGGTATTAAACTGAGATTTATTATTCAGATATTTTGGCTATACACTATTTTTCAAACATATC
>JAWWES010000115.1:98857959-98880105 GCA_035583135.1 Lophotriccus pileatus | reverse complement strand
TCAAACATATCTCTGGAAAAGATGTTTAATGACTACCATGCATACATAAAAGTTAGGGTATTTTCTTTACCACATATTTTACCAACTGTTTTTGTTATATAGTGATACTAATAGATATTAAACTGTTTTCTCCTGGAATATATCAGATGAGCAGCTAGTTCACACCTAAATGTTTTGTACCTCTAGGTCATTTTTCTTTTTTCTCCCTTCTTTCTCAGAAAAGGGAACAATTCTTTGATTGTACAATAAGCCCAGACCACATTCCTTTGGATTGGGCACCAGTGAGAGATTACTTGTCTCTTCCCTCCTTGAGGATCCTCCCTAGGAATTTCCCTCCAAATAAAGAACCATAAGGTTTTGGGGGCATGTCATTCTTCCAGAGTTAATCTCTGCCTCTGTTGACACAGTCCTAACAAGTCACTGTTCACAAGTAAGCACCAGCATTGACTCTTCCTGTCTTACAACATGTGCAAGACCACAGGTGTCCCCTCATATAGGGGGCACAACACAGAGGAATGTTGAAACACTGGAAGAACACTGGTTTCCCTTGGGGAGCTCTCTACTGTATGCAGGTTTTATGCACACTAATAAGTAAAACGTACTGTAAGAAATGACAATTCCAGCAGCAACTGCCAGTGCAGATACAAGAATAACTGATGGGGAATCAACAGTTTGCTGGAAAACAGGACTGACACTTGATTGATTGGTTTACCCAACAGCAGGATAAAAGGACACACACTAATTACTTACGCTAGGAGCAACTGTATTACAGAAAACTGCTTTGTATGGATAAAATGTATATGAAACTTCAAATGCTTTGTAGCATAAGCTGCTACAGGCCCATTACGCTCCAAAATAATAAAACAAAATCAACTTTTACTCAGTGTAGTAAAAAATAAAGCATAAAATAATTAACTAAGAGCAACAAAAAGACTAAGCAAAAATAGATGAAATTTTTTATCTCGCCATGAAATTTAGCAAGCTTCAGTTCTTGTTAAGCACACACAAAAGCATGTGCAAAAGTTAGTATATTTGACCAGGAACTTGTCATGACAGCACCCTAGCTAGTCATCTGTTACAGTAAAGCTTGAAAGAAGACAAGTCATGAGTAACTAAGTCCAAGGCTGGGTAGGGCTTTAATGATGCCTTGACCTGCAATACAATCTTTGAAAAAGTCCAAACATGAAGTGGAACACATGCACAACAGCCTTTCTTACTCAGTGGCTGCAGTATGCCATGGGAAACTGCTTGAAACAAAACTTAAGATCATGGGCCAAATGTGCAGCAGTTAGGATGATTGACAGGGCATCCTAAAAATCACTGTCTGGCATGATGTTATTGACCCTCACATTGTCCAGGAGTGCAACAGTAACAAGATCTTCTTTCAAGGAAGCTCATGAGCTGCCTGGATGTCATATTTTCCCACTGGGGCAAAAGGCCAAAGGCCCAAGCAGCTCCTTTGTGCTTTGCTGGGAATGGTGGCAAAGAGCAAGGCTGCCAAGAGCTATTCAGTTTTGGAATATGGCATTAAAAGAACAGGAATGACTAAGAAAAGGAAACAACTTCAGAACAAAACATCAGGAAAATGCCTCTTTACTATTCATAATCCGATTTGTTCAATAATTGAGTGTTTAGTTTCTAAATACTTGAGCTTTTGCAATACTTTACCTTGTTTCTCCTGGAAGAAAAGAGATTGGCATGTTCTCTTGACAGCCTTGACCTGGATGCCAATTAGATTTGCAAGCAGAGCAGAACTCAATGTCGCATGCTTTGCACTGGACCAGCTGGGGGTCCTGTGGGCTTGATTCCTGGAGCTGGCAAACTGCCTGGCAAGTAGACGATGGACACCAAGTTCGGCATGGATCCAAAAGCACTTCTGCAAAGGGACATAAAAGAACAAAATTCAAAGGCGGATACAAGACTGGCCTTCCATAACAATGCATTCCAGCTGAGGTTGGCTGGCAGGGCTTTTGAAGACACAAGTTTTCAAAAGGAGCCTTTTAATTTATGCTACCCACTTAGACACAAACCTGGCCTGTTTTTCAAACTAAAGACACCAAACTAAAGTGAGCTTCACAAGTCCAAATTCATGGCCCACTTTCATTCACTGAACTAAACTTGTTCTGAGAATGAGATCTTTTTTTCAGCTGTACTTCAAGTTAAGCACAGCATATACTATGCAGGTAAAACCCATTAGAAAGTGTTTTTACAGTGCCTTGCCCATTAGGACTCTTATTTCAAGTTGCCTCTGCCCTAATGTGACCACATGATTAACAATGGCATAAGGCTCTTATACAGTTTGATCTCTTTCTTTAAGGTTCCTTACAGGTAAGTTATTTCATGTTTCAAAGCCCACTGAAGACAATATAACTAACTAAATAAATAAATAAAAAATGAAATTACTTCAGTGGTTTCTAGGATGGGTCCTGCCCTCAGCAAAACCTTATGACCACACCATTCCACCTCCTGATAGGCATGCAGTCAGCTTATATTCTTAACATGAACCTTGTTAATGCTTGTATCATTACACACTACACATAGAACTGTTTGGTGACTCTGCACCAGATGCCATCGCAGGAGATAATGTTGACTCCATGAAAGAGATCAGTCTACCTCCCCAGCCCCTACAGTACTAGTAGTCAACTTAAACAGCAAAGCTTAAAATAGAAGTCACTCCCTCCCTTAGTTATATAGCAATATAATACACAGCAATTTTCTTTCTTTAGTTTATTCCCAGAGTGCTGTAGTTCTGGGAATAACACAGACAAGAACAGAAACAACTAAGTTTTGGGGTTTTTTGGGGTTTTTTTTGTTTTTTTTTGGTTTTTTTGTGATGATCAAACAATTAATGCACAATGCTACTGCACAAACATGTGCAGAGACAGACTGATTTATAGGATCATTCTGGAATGATACCATTCTCACAGCCTTCAATGGGTAGTGTTATATGTGTTACCTCTTTCAAACTGTAGCTTCTTATACCTTTGCATGATTTCTGATGCAACCATGCACTCAATCTGTTGAAGGAAGTAAAAGAAAGACAAATTTCCAATTAGGAGCAGCAATAATCTAACTAATTTTAAACAGAGATAAAATATTTGACCTTTAGTGAATTATTAAAACAATGTCTTGGCAGCAATGGAAGCTATAACATAAAGGGCAAGACACATTTAAACATCCTGTAAAGAAAAGAAAACACCCTGTTTGCAGTAAAAGTGTACCTACCTCATTTTCTTGCAGATGCCCTCGCTTTGGGCAGGCAGCATCAGGGCAGCTGATTGCTGTTTCTAGACCTTCTTTGATCAAAAGTTCCACATACTGTTTTAGGCACTGTAAGAAAACCAGAGACTGAGTTTACTATCCCACCAAGAATAAATCACTCAGTATTTTAATAGCTTTCCTCCAAAAATTGGAAGAACTCAAACTTTGCAAGAACAGGTACTATGGTGTCCGTTTTACAGCCTTGGGCCATACTCACAGCTTTTGCCACAATTATACCTTTAAGCAGAAAACAGTAAAGTTCAATTCCTCATGAAATCATAGAATCACTGAAGTTCGAAAAGACCCTTAAGATCACTGAGTTCAACTGTTAACCAAATAATTCTTCATCAAATTCAAATATGCAGCAAATTAAAAAAATAGCAATAATGGGGGAAAGGACAAATCGAACTGGGAGCAAAGAGGAAGGAAAAAAAATAATAAAACATCACCATGATAAAATTAGACACTCCAAAGATCCTTGCGACTGGAAGCCACGACACAGCTCAGTAATCAGTAACTCCCAGTAACTCCCCAAAGACAGACATCTGTCAAGCATACCAGAGCACAAAGGGAATTGTGTATCATGTCTTCATTTTTCTAGAAAATAATCATCTGAACTTCATGGTTCAAGAGATATCTTTTCCATAGGAAGGAAAATGTGAGAATTAGGATTCCCTGAAGGACTACAGTTTCCATGGGGACTGAATAATAAATATTGGTAATACTAATACTTTTCTCCCCTAGCAACCACAGCGTTTTACCCAAGTCATAACTGAAAATGTGGCCCCTAACTCAGCCGCACACAACACAGCTGTCAACAAAACAGATAAGAAAAGAGGGTATTTGTGATCAAGGGCAAATTAAGACCAAACCTTGTTATTCTTGAAGGGCAACAACCCCCTTCCACTTCCACCCTTCCCACATGCATAAGTGTCTGCTGGGAAGGCAAGGGAATGATGAGAGACAGAGACCCTTCTCTCTGCAACTTGCACCAGCCCAACATTACACCAAAAGAGCAAACCAGGGTCTGCTTCCCCACAGGATGGGTCATCCTGTGGTGTTCTCACCCTGCTTGTGAGCTCTGCTGTGAGCTGGCAGTGGTAAACCAGAGAAAATTATACAAGGAGAACCCTAACTCCCTATTACCAGATGTGTGAATAAAGACCGAGGCAAGACCAACAGCAGAGTGAAATGAAGATGTGAAACAAGCTCAGCATCCAGCTGTGTGAGAGGCAAGATTACATGCTCTGCAGCAAACTGGCAAAACAGGGACTTCATTTACCATTTCCATACACTTGCAAAAGGTATGCAGCTGCTGATTCACTACCAGCCTGGGAAGGCAAAGGGCTGCACCAACCTTGCCAAGGCTGGCGTGCCTAACTGCAGGTCAGAGCACAAAACTGTTTCTTCCTTCCAACCATGCCATCAAATGAGCGCCTTATAGACTAACCCTCAAGCATGTGGCTTGCAGCTGTTAAGGTACAGACTTCGAGCCTCTTTTTCTCTTCTGACTCTTGATTTATCTATTCAGCTCCTTTCAGAGACCTGTATTAAGACATTAGATTTTAGCCCTCACAGCTTGGTTGCAGCAAAAACTTCACTTCTGGCCCACACAATCTCTGTTGCTCTGGTCCACAGCTTTTCTGGTAGCAACATGCCACCACCTTGATAGCACAGCAAATAATTTCTGTTAGAGTCCCCTTTCTCTGAGTCTACCACTCAGTAGAGAAAACAGGTCTATTTTTTGACAAAGAAAAAGAAACAGATAACTGACACCTTTAAAATCTTTAATTGTTCAGAGAAATCCACATGTGACAGATTATAGTTTATGTCTTTCTCTTTATCAGCAAGGAACTTAATGAGGACAACTGTTCACTTAGTAAATGTTTGATTTGCAGAGGGTTTCCAAGCCTTCACTTCAAGCTCTGCAGGGCAGGTGGTGGAGCAGATCAAGAGAACCACAAGCAGCAATGACCACAGGCTGAGCTCTGCAAGACCCAGATTCTAGGTTGTATGCCTTGGCAAACTGTAATTTCAGCTGTATTGAGGTATTAGTGCTGCTATAATGACACTGCTGGCTCTTTCCTTTCCATTTGCAGACGCCAAGTGTGGATTAAAACGAAAATGCATACATTTTTAATGCCAGCACTTAGCACTTATAGAAAGTACTTTTCAAACTGAATGAGCTTTGCAATCATTAATCATTAATGTGGCTAATTCTCCTTCTCAACCTGTTTGGGACCATTGCCAAAGCCTATTCAATTTGCTTCCCTTTCCTTGCTCACATCTTCCAAGAAATGACACAGTTTATCCCCGTCACGAGCAGCGTCCATGGCCTTCCCCTTCTCCTGGTGTGGCACTGGCCCTGCCTCCTCAACATCAGCACAGCCAAGTGCACTTCTCATGCTTCACCCTCTGGGAACTGTCTCAAGGCTGCAAAATCTTACTGTAAAACAGGCAGAGGATAAAACACCCTGTCCACTCAAGACTTCATCACTCCAGAGACTTCTTAAGTGGAGAAAGAGTAACCCAAAGTGGTTGCAAGAGAAGCAGATGCAAGATGTGCCACTTGTACCAGAAATGCTCAAACACTAGGATTAGTATTCAATTATACACTATGAAAAGTTCATTACAAAACAATTACAAAAGGATGACAAGTAAATCGTTGCTCATTTTCTATGTAACTTGTAGTTGATTCCATGCTGGAAGAAAGTATCTTCATAGCCTTTCCAGTAAGACAATAAAGTATTGCATAGCATGAACAAAAAATGTGAGAGTGTAAGTCACCCTGAATAATGTTCAAAGTTCAGTGTATTACATAATTTTTCTCAGAGAAAACAGAAGATGAAATTAGATACCTAAGGGCTGAGGTTGGACTAAAGTCACAAGATACTTCTTGTTGTACACTGATCCTTATAAAACAAATATGCTGAGGAGCATCTTTATTCTTTATTTAGTAGATGTGCATCAATTGAAAGTTACTTTTATTTGAAGAAGTACTTTTACCAAATTCCACTTATTTCTTTCTTTTTAAAAAAAACCCATTGCATTTTAGTAATTAAATAACTAAATACTATTTAAGTAATTTACACTTGAAAGGACTCTAAATCTATCAAAAACTGTTTTTTTTTTCATTTCTATTTCTGCTTTAAGCATAACAATCACTGGGCAGGTTATTCTGATTTATGTTACAGTTGTAACAAGCAAAGAGGTAACTGGAGTAGCTTAGATTTCTATCCAGCATACATTGTCTCAGTACATCAAACAACTCAAGGGAGGAAAACAGTTATTACATGGTGGCACCCCAGGACACTGCTAAAGTTGTTTGGGTTCCTTAGGGATACAGATCTATACCTTAACATTTCACTTTACGTCATGAATGTTAAGCAATGAAAACTGTCATTTAACTCTGGTAATTTCCCATAGACAAAGGAAAGCAAAGCACTGCACAACACGGGTTACATATAAACCATATACAGGCTACATACACCATATATATAAAACATATATATAAACTATAAATAAAGCTTTATATCAAAATTATGTAAAGTGCAGGTCAAGATGCATCCAGTGCCCCAGATGCTGCTAAGATCTGTCAGAAGAGACTGGTTAGCTCCCCTCAGCATCACCCCTGTATTTTTCCCTGTGCATCCCTGCTCTGTCCTTGTTCCATCACTGTTGACCTTTCTGGTGTGTGGGTAACTTTCTCTTTCACTTGGTAATTCAAGAATTCCACTGTCACTTGCTGTCCCCATGTCAAAGGGCAGGAGCACAATCACTTTGAAGAGTTTTGGCCCACATCCATTCTTACCTCACAAAGGTAGACAGAGAGCCAACTCAGCAGCAGTTTTACTATAAGCTGTCTATATAAGTTGGGAACACTTTTGGTTTTGCCTGGGAGACAGATGACTAGTAAAGGAATGACTTCCTTTCTGAAGCTGCCAAACACAACTTAGTATTAAAAGCTCTCCAAGATGTGTTGTACTTCTAACCTTTACAGATCAAGGCTTGTACCACACAGAAAGGTATGTTCAGAGACCACTACATGCCACCGCTTTAGAGCTGCATATCTTTTTGTCTAATGCTATGAAGATCAAAATACCCTATGGGAATCAAAGCAGCTATTTTTTGCCTAATTTCCAAACCATAACACAGTCTTGCTCTGCTGCACTTAGCTCTAACAAACCTGCACAGGCCACAGCAAAATTTATATATAAAGAATTAAAATTTCTGGCTTTTAATTATTTTTCAGGAGAATTCCAGGAACAATCATGCTTACTTCTGATGATGGTGCTTTGACTTATTTTTCCTGACATCAAAATTCAAATAAACCCCATCCTAATTCCTAAGAAGAAATCTAGCTTTCATTGTTTCCATGTGGGGCAACACTTATCTATCATCTACTTTGACAGAAAAAAATAATGTCTTCACTTGGTGCCTAAGGTCATTTTACAATACAAAATGCATATAATTAAAAACACTTGAGGATGTTTTAGGAAAGTCATAACAAATTTACTTTTAAGAACATGTTATTGCTACTATCACCGCAAAGGAGAAATGGCTTTTCAAGGTGTCATCTTTTATTTGCAAGTTCAGCAGGCAAAAATATTATCCTGTATTATTTTCTTAACAGCTGCCAGGTAGATTTGGTCAGAATGTAGACTTCTAACTGCATTAATGCTGCAGATTCAAGTGCCAAGTCATATGGGAAATTTTATAAATAAGTCAATGGATTTGGAAAACCCAAAAAAGCATGACAGGATTGCAGAGCCAAGTATATCATCATATCATTTGATTTATTTCTTAAAACTTCAAATGTATTTTAGTGCTGGCACTAGGTCACAGTCATCCCCAAATGAAATAACCACTACATGCGGAATGATCACATGCTGGTGCTGGTAAAACATTTTTAAAAAAACCACACAGACTGATAAAATTGAAAGGGGGAAAAAATAAAGACATAAAAATAAGAAATACAGTTTTTACAAAGTTCTAAAAAGAAAAGGAAAATAGTTTTTTACAATGCATTTGGTAATGGTAAATACTGAAGATGAGCAAAGGGAGTTGCTGTTGAACACAAAGATGAACCAGGCAAATAACGCTGCACTTTGGATAGACAATCACTAAGAGTTTGCACTGCACTTCAGGAACACAAGGAAGGACTGACATGCTTTTCCAACATGGGAGATTTCTTTAAAGTTCAAGCTGATCAAGAAAATGTTTTCAAGTAGGATGATTTTTAATATGTAGACCAAATCGCTGGTCTAAAATTCTGTATCAAACCAGTATTAAGTGAACTTTTAAAAATATACATACATATATACACACACATATAAATAAACTTGCATTCAACCACATAAAAAAGCAGGAAATGCCAGCTGGTATTTTGTGATTCATATTACAAGTGACATCAGAGTAGGTGAATGTAGAGATGCCTTCAGGCCTTACGTTCTAGGAAAGAATATGAAGAATATGAAAGGATATTGAGTGAGTAGCACTTGCTTAGTAGTGTCTTCTAGCTACAAATCTACAGTTTGGTTCTGTGGGTCATTTTTGAGCTAATAGGATACTAAGCCAAAGCTCAACAATTCATGTGATAAGGCTACACAGATGAACAAAACTACTGCAACAACTACTTCTGATAGTATTTTGTAATATTTTTATGCTCTGCATACCAGGAGTTTCTTTACATTACTTTTAAAATGACTATTAAGAAGGTCATATCTTTTCTGGCCATAAGGCAGTGCAATACCAGTTATTCCACTGCTCTGAGCTAATTCCACTAAGCCAATTCTGCAGTCAGTCTGGTGAATAGGTATTTATACTGGTAGACATATTGTCTGTAAATGTTTCAGGTAATGAGATGTAATGCTCTATTTTAGCTTCAGATTAGGATAGTACATAGTACATGCAGTGTGTAATATTAAATGGGGCTGGGGGCGAGAGTGCGTGAATTTCAGTAACTACAAGAAAAAAAATTAAAATCAGATCAATTTGAGTGTCCATGTCAGGTGAAGATTAATACTCCTGGAATAATAGCTTCCCTCTCTTCTGTCCAAACAGCAAATTCACTCTGGTAGAGAGCTTTTACTTGAATAAAACATTGTTGTCTAGAAATATTTTCCATTTAGACAAAGCTGAGCAATTCTAAGAAGAAAACCTCCCCTAAAATAAGTAGCCTACATCTCATGTGTTCTCTGAAGAGAAAAGAATGATACCATAAGGTTTGACCATCCCTATTCCTGAAAAAGAGATTCTTGTAGTCACATGCAACTTTCATATGCTTCCTAAAGCAACAGCTCACCTGGCAATAGGACAAATCTCAGAATGGCTTGGGATGGGACACACCTTACAGATCATCTAGTTCCAAACCCCCTGCCATATGCAGGGACACTTTCTACTAGACCAGGTTGCTCAGAGCTCCATCCAAACTGGCCCTGAACACTTCCAGAGATGGGACATCCACAACTTCTCTGGGTAACCTGTTCCAGTGCCTCACCACCCTCACAGAATTCTTTACTGTCCTAGTATCTAAACCTACTATCTTTCAGTCTGAAGTCATTTCCCTTTGTCCAATCACTACATGCCTTGTAAAAAGTTCCTCCAATATTCTTGTAAGGCCTCCTGGTCAGGCTCCCTGCAGCACTACCCCATTATGAAGTTACCTGTCCCAGCCCACCCTTTAATCCTGACCCATAAGCTCTGGGTCAGCTCCTTGTTCATCCTCAAGCAGAGCTCCACAGCTGGTTACTGACATACCAGGTAAGTGACACCTCCACCTCATCTCCTCTGTCTGTCCTTCCTGAAGAGCCTGTATCCTTCCATTCCAGCACTCCAGTCACAGGAATCATCTTATTTTAAGCTTAATGTTTCATAGAAAAAGAAAACTACTTTCTGACAGATTTCCATGGAAGAAAACATGTGTGAGGAAAGAAAAGGCAGATTTCTTGGAGAGCTTTTAAGCTTCTTTCAAACTTACTACATGGCCTCTTTGTGTTAAGTACTTATAATCCTGCCTCAAATCTATTGTTGTTTAATAACAAGCTCAACTTGGAATCACTCCTGTGTTGCTGCTCCAGTGTGTGCAATTCTCTACAGCAGATCTCCAATCTAGCTTTTGAATATCACCGTAATCCTACTTAGTTGACAAGTGACTTACCAGAAAATATCTACACACACAATCGGAGATCTGTTTGAGGCATATGCATGACTGTGGGAGTGGGTTTTTTTTTCTCTACTAGATAATCTGTCAACTACACTGACCAAATCCACAAGCACAAGCTATATCCAACTCCACAAACCACCCAGACCAGAGACAGATGTACACTAGAGATACTTAACATTTGTGGTAATACACTGAACTTAAAGAACTTCCACTTCTATAGATATCTTCTCTGAGACAATACTCTACTATCAAAGAAATCTTCACTATTAAAATTCCAATTTTTATTAACCCTGCATCTGATTCATCATCCTTAAGATTAAATCACAGGAAGAAACAGTCACTTATCTTGACATGCAGTACTTCAAATCTACCAATCTCAATGCAGTAACAGAGAACACTCTAACATGTTTATTCTTTATATCCTTTGTTTTGTTACAGAGACAAAAATTCTGCTACACAAGCATATCAAACCTTGACTCCCAGAAAAGCACCTGCAAGGTGATCCAGAGGTCTGCAACAGAAAAATATTTAGTGCCCTGTGCTGTGAACAAGAATGTACACACCGAGAGACCTTGGCCAGGACCAGAGGTAGATAATGTCACAGCTGATAAGTGTTTTACCCCAAGTGGCAAACAATTTGAAAAAACTCTGTTTGACAGGCTTCTTACCTCTACCTGCCCAATACTTGACCTCTTTTTAAAAGATACCTTTTTTTTCAAAATTGCCAAGGGTAAATGCCTCTATCTCCTACCACGCTGTCAATTTTTAAAGACTGTGCCAGCTGTTCTGTAGCTCTGTTACAGACTATATTGTCAGTCTGAATGCAATCACATCATCTTGCCTGTGGATGATGGCCAAACAGGATGATGGCTGGGCAAGATAAACAACCCCTGTGCTTCCATGTCTGAGGACAAACCATCTGAGCATCCTTTCCTGAGCTGTAAAAATTTTCTTGTTCAGAAGTCCTTGTGCTCCCATCAGCAGTGCAACCTCAAGATGGGAACTGGCCAGCATCCTGGCAGGAGCAGGGACTCAGCCACTGTACAAGCCACTGTGGTTAGTGCAATGATGGCTGTTGATTCATCTCGTGGACAGTGGGGTGATTTTGTTGCTTTGGTTCTACCTCTGTCCAAAGCTGTTGACAGTACACCCAGCAGCCCCTGGTACACACTCCTTAACTGATGCAAATAATAACTCAGAGAAAATATTCATATTAGGGATGAGGTGCATCACCCCTCTGGCTGAATCCAGCCTCCAAACCCTCCGTGTAAGATTAACTGCCAGTTTGAGTACAGGGAAGTGGCAGTATCAGGCTATGAGTCAACAAATGGTGAAAGTAAGGCAAGAAGAAATGTATGTTTTAAGAATGCAGCAAGAAGAGCCCTGACGACTACTTACTAGTAGGATATGGTAAATATCCTGTGAAACACAGAAATCAACAGCTGCAGAAGTCACAAGCAGGACCAAGAATCCAGAAACAAATGCACTGGAAAAACAAGTGCATTTTCCCAGTTGAATATCTTAAAAGAGAAAGGAAAGGCAACCCAGACTTACAGCAGCCTAGCCTTTGAAGTGGTGGAGCAGTTTAGACACATATCTATTTATGACTGTGTACTGTAAAATATATAGAAGATGAACAATTTTTCTTAAGAGAAATCAATCATAGTAGACAGCAGTAAATGGCCAAGTGAGACAAGGATAATATCTTGCCATTTGTGCCTATCTTCATCTTAGAATAGGTAGTTCAAGTGGATGTACATGTAACCTTACCCCTCCATTTCCCTGCATAAGCTGCTTGTTCTCACCTATTCAGGGCTGAAATTTGTAAAAACACACAGAGTAAGCTTTACAAAAATAAACTTGTTTTCAAAATGCCAGTATATGTTGGATGAAACAAGTATTCAGGAGGCAAAAACATCAACAAATAATTCCGTCTTTCCTTATGTTTGAGAAAAGTTTATTCTATTTCAGAACAAAATTAATATTTCTAGTGGGAGGACAATACACCTGCAGCAAACAAAGGACCTTTCCTTTCACATGCAAAACACTATGCAAACAAAAGTGAACTAGTTTCCTCAACACTCTGATGAAGGACAGACAATGTTAATCTCATTTAGTAATGTCACACAGAAGAGGAGAACTGAAGGCTCTGGATCAAGTGTAGTTTTCACTCAGGGTTCTGCAGTTCCCAACTGCACATTACTCTGTAAACAGGTGAGTTTATTATTTAAGCAGGAAGTTCTATCATCACAGCACCTAAAGACAAGTCAGAACCCAGCCAGCCATGTGAATTGCTATGTAAACACATAGTGACCTCTAACCACAAAGCCTCTACTGACACATCACATGTCAAGGATCAGTATCAATTCTCTGCTAAGGCTGCAGCAAGTGAGCAAAAGCAGCAAGCTGTAAGCTTTGCCAGCAGCTAGTAGGAAATAGCAAAACATTACAGCTACTAAGGACTCAGAACTCTGTAAAACCTCACTAGCCATTAGGTTCCCCACCCTCCAGTTTCCAAGCACATAGGGCAGCTCCTTTGGTAGAGGCAAGGCCTGGTCTCAGTACGATGCTGCCCTGCTGAGGTAAGTTTCCCTTGGCAAGCAGAGGCAAACCATGCAGGATCAGGAAGGCAGCCAAGCCCACCTGTTCACATCCACACTGCTCTCAGTGTCTGCCTTGCCCCAGGGGAAGGAGAAGCTGATACTGCCTCTGCCTCATTTGGAGTGAGGAATAACACTAAGTAAATCATGCCTTTTCCTGTCATTTAATTCAGAGAAGCTCTATGTGCTTCCAGTCAAGCATGACAAGAAAAAAGAAAAAAAAAAAAAAGGATTCTTGATGCCAGTTACAGGCAGGATAATTATTGCCTTGCTGATCTTCAGTCTATAAGGAAGCTTAAATAGGGGAATGATTATATGATTATAATTAAGCAGGTATGTATGAGCAGCCATGACTAGGCAAATTCAGTAATCCCGTTTAAAAAGGACTAGTGAAAGCAGGAGTTTGTCACTATCCTGATGCCATGCTACTTAAGATAGAATATGCCAAACTCCATAGGACACCTAAAGGTTGAGGTGAGATTAACCAGCTGCCTCAAGGGCTTAAGGTAGAGCCTAGGAGCAAAAATATGAGTATTTACTAAGCAGTGCTAGTTTCAAACACCACAAAATTGATCCACATATGCACATCTGGCCAAGGATAAAGATAAACAAAGCAGCAGAAGGTAGGTCTTAACATTAGTTTTGTTATTTTCTTTCTGACTGTAGGCCTTCTCACACATCTAAACAGCAGTTTCTCCATCCATCAGTAACAAAGTGGACTGCAGATGAGTAATCAAAATAAACTTTTCCACCAAAGACAAGTTTTCTGTTAGGCTTCATATTTCTTCTAGACATTTTCTTGCCTGGACTACATACTTGACTGATTTTCTTTTTAAACTTGAGAACAGTAAGCAATGAATCCTCCAGTAACAGAATGATTAGCACTGCATAACATCTTGAAGGGAACTGAACAGTCTAATTAATGTGAGGTCAAAAGGAGCTTAGCCTGTCTTGAGTAATAGTAGCATCTCTGTACCTGCAATACATTGACACATCTATGTGTATGTTTCTACATATATAAATTATTTAGTATTTATGTACACAGGTGTACATGTAAATCCTGAACTGGAATACATTAAGCAACTAACTGCTTTACTTACATCCAAGAATATCAACTGGAACAAAAACCTGTTGTAACTTTAGCACATATTCAATTGGTAACACATCAAGGAAACATCCTGTCCTTTAAGACACATGAGAATTTCATCATAGATTACAAAATAATCAGAATTTCAAACAGCAAGTCGACTAAAATTGTACCCTCTTTATCACCTGTTAAGCCTTCAAAAAAGAAAAGGCTAAGTGCAAAAATTTAATGCAGTAACTAATAAAAAAAAAAGTGTTGTTCTCTGCTTTACTCTCTTTCTATAAGTGTCATGAGGAAAGCTTTCTGAAGAAAACATGTACAACCAATTGCTTCTGCTGGGGCAAGCAATTGTTAAGTAACTATCTTAAAATTCAGAGTTACTAGCTATGTACTATGTGCTATTTAGGTGGGAACTGATTTAATAAGAAGCAAGATATTTAAGTGCTTCGGTTCAGAATTAGATGAGCCCACTTAAGAGTAGTCCTATTGTTGACATGATTCCAGAAGAGAGATAGTAGTCTGCCTCTTGATAATACTCAGAAAAACAAAAAGCCATCAGCAAATAGCTTGTTTTCTTTCTACTCTCTAGACTTTTGTTCCTCTGGTACCTTGAGCAATCCAACAAGGATTTGCTTGAGGTGCCAGAGCAAATACATTCTTGTAACATTCCTAATGGATGAGATACACAAAACTTGAGAGCTCACAGCACTGTGTGCACATTAGTGATCATAATGATAAAAAACCATAATGGAGTACTAAATGGGGTAATTTGTACTAAATAGCCACAACTGGCAAAGTAATACTATGGGAAATTGTAGTGCCTGTGCTTATCAGCAGAGGAGTGGCAGTCTGCTCTATTCAATCTGGCACAGCTCTGCCAGAAAGCAAAAAGAAACAGTGTCCCCATTCTATTTTTCTGAATAGCAAAGTTGTGCTACTGTATAAGTGTCAATAAGAGACAATTCTTTACAGGATCTTTTCTACAGCACTTCTATGATTATAAAGAGTATTATCACATACAAATATTATAGGATTGAGAGACCTGTACATTGATCCAAATTATGCCTACCTACCACTAGCACTGAACTTCAGAGATCTTTGTAATACATACTGATGCTGTCTCAGCTTGCTGCGATTTAGCCAGAAGGCTAGAGCTGGTGGCAAAAGCCACAGCAAAAGTAGTTCTCACACTTGTAACAGACATCCCTTTTTCTCTTTTGCTCATATCCCTGGAGAGGCCATCACTTATCTCTGTTCATTTACATAAAAGCAAGCAGCCAGAACAAAACTATTTATTGGTCAATCAAAAGCAAAACAGATGTACTGTACATAGACTCCATGCAAAATTTTGATCAAAAGGCTTGGGTTTTTTTCCTGTTGGTTTTAAGCAATTTTAGTTTGGCCATTCACAAAGTACAGTTCATACTGAAGACTGCAATGTCCTTGGCATTTCTGGAAATTGTCACTGGAGGAACACAAGAGGACAAATTTGTGCACAGTTGTCACACTTTTCCTTAACAATTGCCAATAGGCTAAACAATCCCGCCTGACTTAGAGGAGTATTTTCTTCAGCAATTTATTTTCCTTCAATTTATTTACCTTTGGGACAGGCTGCAGGTTGAGATGAAGGCCTTGGATTTCAGATGAAATCTGGAGCTGTAACAGGTTTACAGCTACTGCCTCCTTCATTTATTTGGATTGATTCTTAATTCTTCCTTCGCTGTCAGTGACAGCAGAAGTAATATTTCCTATTAATTTACGGCAGCACTTTAGGATAAATAATTTTTTCAGGGCACTCAAATGTCACTGTAGTGAAGCAAGTGACAAACAAGAGGCAGACAAACTATTCCAATTTCTTTAAACAGGACCAAGCTGAATGAACTATTTAAGACAGTCAAATACAAGTGGTACCAGTGGGTTAGTGATTCCACCTGAGCAGAGTTCCAAACAAAAATCCCATCTCACCACAACCAGGTTATTTATGTCAGCTGCTAAGTACATGTTATTGGCAAAGGTTACATATTTAATGTCTCTAACTGCTTATATCTTTCAAATAAGCAGTAAGAGTCAGTTACTATACTCTACCAAGAAACAGATCAGTGAGAGCAGCAAACATCAGAAGGAACCAGGTAAAGATGAAAAGATGTATGTGATAACCCAGTCTTTCTGATACCATTGAAATGTTACTGGAAACTGATATTTAAGTATTTTCCATACTCAAGCAACAGGGAGAAACAGAACACTCAGCTGTAAGTACTAGGACAGTGGAGAACAGTTTTCATGAAGCCTATTATTTTATATATTTTTTATATATATATTCTTTATATACTTTTGAACGTTTAAGCAAACACGCTTTTCAAAGTGGAACTGTCTGTTGTATTGGCTGTTCTTTTTTTCATCAGGGGAAAAAAAAAATCTATTATTAAAAGATAGTATTTCCATGAAGAAAAATAAAACTAAAAAGTAATTAAAATCCTTGATCTTGAAGACAAAGAACACACACCAAGAAACTTTGTTGAAAAGGACTTTCAAATTTAGCAAAAAAACAAGTCACTCAATCCCATTTCTGAATCTGTAACACCACATCAAAACTCTTGGGAAATTAAAGCCTGAGCATCATGTACCCCAGAAATTATATTCTTATTGATAATACTCCAACTCCTCCTCTGTTGAACCATTGTTACAAAGTTTTTGGTGTACCTGCACCCATTGCAAAATTTAAAGATCTAAAATTTTAATTTCAAATCATTATTAGGGATGAAAAATTAGTACTAGTTTTCATTCTCTATTCATAAACTATTAATCTCTATTAACTGTGACAATGATGATCTTTGTCATATGTGTCATACACTTATGTTTGCCAGTGTTTTGTACTTAACTGACAATATGCTTGTTATTCCAGGCAAGCATTTGTACAATACAGTAATGGAAACCCGTTATGTGACTAACTATGATACAATGAAATTGAAATCTATAATACATTAAATACTTTCGTGGTTACAAGTGTGTGGCTATATTGGGTACTATTGAAAGGCATTAAAAGAATAATGCAATCAACAGGCACAGTCAACATGGGTTCACAAAGGGTAAGTCTGTTTAACTAATTTGATAACCTTCTATAACAAGTTCAGCTGCCTAGTGAATGAAGGAAAGGCAATGGACATATTTTTGCTGGATTTTAGTAAGGCTTTTGATACTGTCCTTCACAGCAGCCTTCTGCATAAGTTGTCCAGCTGTGGGATGGGCAGGTACATGGCGCTCTGGGTGAAGAATTGGGCTCCAGGGGTTGTAGTGAATGGGGCTACATCTGTCTGGCAACTGGTCACCAGCACTTTCTCTGAGCTCAATTCTAGCGTCAGTTCTGTTCAGTATGGTTATCAACTGTTAGGATGCAGGAGTTGAATGCACCACTAGCAAGACTGATGATGATACAAATCTGGGAAGTGCTGTTGATTCTCTTGAGGGACAAGATGCCTTGCAGAGGGATGTACAGAAACTAAAGCATTAGGCTATGGTTAATGGCACGAAATTTAACAAGTTGAAGTGTCAGATTCTCCATCTCATATTGAATAACACCAGACACAAATATAAATTAGGAAAGAAGTGCCTGGAGAACAGTCCTGCAGAAAGGGATCTGGGTGACAACAGGCTCCATACAAGTCAGCAGCAAGCCCTGGCAGCCAGGAGGGTAAACTCCATTCCAGGGTGCATTAAACAGCCTCACCAGCCAGTCAAAAGAGGTGGTGATTATTCTCCTGTATTCAGCATTGGTACAGCCTCACCTGGAGTGCTGTGTGCAGTTCTGGGCCCCATAATTTAAGGAGTATGTGAAGGAACCTGAACGCATCCAGAGGAGGACAACAAAGCTGAAGAACGGGCTGGAAGGCACATTCCTGTAAGGAGTGGGTAAAACCTTAGGTTTGTCTAGTTTGGAGAGGATGGGGCTGAGGTGGTGAACTCATTGCGCTCTTAAGCTTCCTGAGGAGGGGCAGTAGAGAGGGAGGTACTGACCTCTTCTCCCTGGTATCCAGTGAGAAGACATGTGGGAATGGTTAAAGCTACAGCAGGGAAGGTTCAGACCGGACATTAGGAAGCATTTCTTTACAAAGAGGGTGACCAAACACTGGAACAAGGCTTAACAGATAGGCTTGGGGCAGGAGCTTTCTGTCAGTGTTTAAGAGGCATTTAGACAACGCCTTTAACACCATACTTTAACTTTAGATGAGGCCTGAAGTGCTCAGGTAGTTGGACTGATGAACATTGTGAAACAATCCCTTCCAACTGAAAGACTCTATTCTCTTCTAAAGTTAAAAAAAAAAAAAATAACCAAAACCCAAGAAAAAATAAAAATAAAAAAAACCCCACACATAAAAAAAAAAATCAAACCCAAGCCAAAAAAAAAAAAAAAAATTGAAAAAGAAAACACCAAAGCACCCAATAAAAATCCAGTCAACCAAAAAGCCACCCCCAAATCTAAGACAGAGAGATGTAAAAGGAAAGTATGAATAGCCTTGCTAAGGAGATAACTGTGTTCAAGTGCCAAGTAAAAACTTTTTTTTGTAACAGGAAAACAAAGGTTTACCTGCTAGCATTTGTGCCAAGTACACAGAAACAGTATTTATTTCCACTGCAACATCAATACTTCAGGGTGAAAGCCAGACAGCAGAAACATACAAGTTCTGTAGTTAAAATTATGTTTTGGTTTTTATGCCTAACACAGAACACAAACTCACCAGGGTACAGAAGATGCATTGGCATTGTGCTATTGTTGTCATCTGCTCCACGGGATATTCACCAAGGCAGAGCTTGCAGGACACTAATGGATCAAGTACCAAGTCCCAGGTAGGCCTGTATCTTGCTGTAGTCATTGCAGAGCAGTCTGAAAAACAGCATGAAAAGGAAAGATACTCCATTATTTCCTTATATTTTTACTCTACATTTCTGCCATTGGAAATCACACTGTCAGCAGTTGTCTGTTGGGTTTATTTTTTTCTAATGACTTCACCGTAAATAGCAATAGCTAACTTCTTGCAGCACTTGCAGAAGGCTATACATCCTCTGTCTGATGCAACTTCATGTAGAAAGCAAAGGGAAAAAACCCCACACCAACAAAATGCAAGAGCAAGCAGAAAATACCTTTAGGTCACAAGCTTTTGTCAAATATTATACATGTAAAAATCTCCTTTCCAGTTCCTGTCATTTTTACCACTAGTTAAAAGCTCTCTCACCAACATTAACTTATGACACTCCTTAACCTCAGCTATCCAGGCAAGACTCAAAAGGTCTTTCATAAGCCAGGCATTTATTATGTCCTTTTTCTAGTGTGATGACACTGCAACTCACAGAGCCAGATATTTTGTTCCAAAGAGCATAACAAATCAATCACTTTGTTGTTAATTTTAGAAAGAACAATAAATATTTTGAGTACTCTATGAGTTTTAGCCTGCATTTTTGTTCCAACATTTTTACAACTTTGTGCTCTTATCTGCCTCAATTGCTTGTTGCAACAACAAAGTGAGCTAAAAGAAGAGGCTATAATACCTATGTATCACTCTAAAGACAGCAATAGGGTGGGACCTGGAGAGTATCTTTATCCTAGGTTTCAGAGCCCAGATGGAGAGTCGTCAACTGACTAACCAGAAAGAAAATCTCACACATAAACAAATGTATTCCCAAAAAGAGGAAAGCTAATTTACAAGTTTTAATGGAAGAAAAAGAAAACAGAAAACTACACAACTCCCCCCAAAAAATCTAGGGTAATTTATGGAGTACATCAAATATTAACATATTTACTAGTAATGTTTTGTCACTGTGACGTTGACCTTCCAAGTGTAGAAAATTCACATCCCAAGCTGCTGGGGGGTTTACATTATCTCACCTCTGTCCTTCAATAATTAGATGGCTCCTCACCTTCTCCACACCAGTAGTTATGCTACTCCAATCACATTTACAGTTTTTTTCAAATCTGGTTTTCTTTTTTCCCCTGCCTTCATTGGCCCTTGCAGGAACTGCTTATATCTAAGTCATATCTGCGAACTTTGTAAGACCTCCAGAACTGTAAAAAATTACTTTAATGCTTACTAGACTAGATTTAGGCAGATGTTCAAGCAAAATGTGCTATTTGTCCCTGAAGAAATCACATGCAGACTTCACAAACACTTCTTTGAAGTTCAAGGCTTTGATATTCAATTAATTGTGGGCATGACTCCACCAAGGTCTCTACAATTTCTGAAGCAAAGTGAAGATTTTGTCAGCCCCCCCCCCCATTCAGTCTAACTCATTAGAAGATGCTTTTTATAAGGTGCATAAAGGACACCAAAAATCTTTTTTCTAGTTCAGCCATCAGGGAGAAAAGGAGGGGAGAGAAGAAACATTAAGCAACCCCATTTCCACGGTTGCTCTGGATCACTTCCTCTGAAAGCCCAACAAATTCCACACTGTTTCAAAGGAAATAGATGAAATAGCCCCATAGAACAGCACATGAATAATGGCTCCACGTCACAAAATACAACTTGTGCTGTGCACTGTGTTCTAAGGCCTTAACATCGAAGTCTGACACAGTGATATTAATAAAACCCCAGGATTTTAAGGTTATTAGGCTGCTTGTTTACTGTCAATCAACACTACTTTTTCATTTAGCACAAATTAGCATCAAAACCCATTTTCTTCTTCAAAGCTTTGGTTTAGCTGACTTTTACAGACAGACAGTTTCATAAGGTATTTGAGAAAAAGTAACCAAACACACCTGAACTGTTTGCTATTAATTGGACTGTCCTTTGCTTGTCCTGATCAGTTTATTGCATATCTGCTACTTATGGTAGCAAGTAGATGAAACTAGCAAATGAACAATTAAGAGAGATAGATTTCAGTTAAGGATGCACTTGCATTCATCAGGCAGACCAAAATCCCAGCAAATTTTATGGTGAAGATGTAAAATATTTTACAATGCAGACTAAAAGCTCACCAAATATATGATACAATCCAATTCAGACAAAAAAAAAATATATATAAGAAATTGAAATATATATATTCCATGTGGGTCAATAAGTGAAGATAAAGAGGAAAATATCAACATTTCAGCCCTAATGCTTGCTATTGTTCCCTAGGACATTCAGAGGCTTACTGGTATCCCCTGTGGTAATTCCTCTTGCAGCACAACTATACTGCAGTAACACCTCACTGGGAAATATTTCTCCTCTTCATCTGCTGCAAAGTAAGAGTGAATCAAAGTGAAATGTCTTTCGAGCTGGCTCCCAACAGGCCAGCAGAAACTGCTGCCCTGTACAACTGGCATGTAATTCATGCTGAATTCAGCCACAGTGATAACCAAGCAAAACCTGAATTCAGCCTCAAGCGGTAGCAGAGCTATTCCTGCTCACCCTTCCTTGTCAAACACTTTTTAATAAAGAAATCTTATATTCCTTATGGAACAGGATCAAGACATTTACCACCTAGCCTTGAAAAATACATGGAAAAAACCTCCACATCCCAGTGGATCATCTCTGCTGGGTATCTCCTTAAAGGTACAGAGAATGAAGCTTTCCCAAGCACAGGCTAATCTTGTTTCATGATCAATCTGGCACACTGCTGAAACTAAATAATAAGCTCCTTGTTTACATCATGATGCTTAAAAGAGCTTTATTACCAAAAAAAAAGGCAAAAAAACAAACAAAAAAAACCCAAATAAAAACCAAAAACCCAAACACAATAAACAAAAAAAACCCCCAAACCCCAAAAAAACAGAACTAAGAAAACAAACCCACAAAAAACCAAAAACAAAACAAAAAACACAAAGCAAACAAAAAACAAAACCCCACAAAAGAAAAATAAACTAAAACCCACAAACAAACAAACAAAAACACCACAGGAAAAAAACAAAGAAAAGTCAATGAAAACAAAACAAAAACCAATAACAAGGAAAAAAAACCAAAATAGAACAAAAAAAAAAAAAACACAAAAAAACCCACTGTGTATCAGTATATAATTTGAGTATTTTAAACTTCATTATATTTTTTTATGATAAGGAAGAAACA
>JAWWES010000115.1:98841361-98857859 GCA_035583135.1 Lophotriccus pileatus | reverse complement strand
AAAAAAAAAAAAAAAAAAAAAAAAAAAAAAAAAAAAAAAAAAAAAAAAAACAAAAACAAAACAAAAAAAAAAACCACCACAACCCAGCTCAAAACCGAACAACCAGCTCACAAGAGAAAAGCAGAGAAACAAACACCTTCTGTCACAAACAGATTAAGACTCCTACTGTTCCACAGTTGTGGCCTCTTATGGCTGCAGATTGTGTTCTCATGCATTCTAGTGACAAGCAATGTTTCAGGGAGAATGCTGCATAATTGCAAGAAAAAAGAGAAGGCAACTAAAAGGAGTTCTAGAGCAACAAGATATTGAAAAACGCCTTGGTTTATCACTGTGCTCCAGGTCACCAAACAACCAGTAGAAAATTCTACCTCTTGGTTTGGTTATCTGCTATGAGGCCCCAAGAAATACAGTAATGAAGGTATAGAACTACAGACCAGTATACCCAACTGAATAGACTTTAGCCCACTAAATATTTATTTCACTGGAGATTCAGTGTTGCTCACCCAACTCAGACCCAACACCAGTAATGAAAACAGACACAACAAATCAGACTTGGAGGCACAGAAAACCAGAAGGGAAGTTGGTTGTCAGTTCAGCCTCCAAACTCTACTGCTCAAGGTCAGTCTCATTTTCGTATTTTTGCTGACTGTGGCCAATATCTGATAATATTGAATCTGTAAGAAATATAATTATACATAATTTTCTAGGACAGCATCCCAAAGCAAGCTGAAAGTAGGAAGCATAAGAAATAGCTTTACTAAGAGTTTGTTCAGACAGTCTTGTCACAAATAATCAACAACCTGACTAATAACTGTTCAACTCTGCAATCGTGTGCATGTCCACAGTAAAAGGAAACCATTGCATAAAGAGACAGAAGTGACTGAAGTCTTGTTGCTGTAACAACATGTCAATATATTTAAAATGTGGCTGTTAGGCAATCCAGGAAATGGGTATGGAGGGAAAAGGAATCTCATCTTTTCATTTCTGCAGAACAATTAATGAATTGAACACAAACTGTATTTCTGAACACTAATCCTTCAGTTTTTGGTCCACCTACACAGACTACATTTTCCAGTGAGAAATAGCTGACTTGACCTCTAGTAAATCAAGAATAGAATAATTCTTTCTTTCCAGGCCTCAAAAAGTTGCAGAAAACAGTGAAATAGAAATACTGTGAAAGCTGCTGTGAAAGCAGGAAATAACGCAACCTTTTTCCATACAAGTCATTCAAAAAGTCATAAAACAGGATGATTTTTCTTATTGCTTGCTAGTCAAGTATTTCATGGCATTATACAATCAAGCTGTATTTGCATTGCCAACACTTCAGATACATGACCACCAATGTGAGAAAAGTGTGACTAGAAAACAGGGTTGAATAACAGTCATATGAGCACACTAACTGGTGGGTATTTTTCACCAAGCAAGACTCAAAATAGAGATTTTCAGCAGAATCCAAATTTCAGCTTTAGATTAGGGATGGACTTAATTTCTAAATTAAGAGCTTCAGTCTCCTCTCCTACCAGACACAGTCAATCAGGTACACTTAAGTCATCTGCCTTAAGGAGTTATCTTAATTTGAATTTACTGACACGATAAAAATCAGCTTTTTTAGAAGTCAAAGGAAGGGATTTAAACAGGATTTAAAATTTGTTCTCATTCCTCTCATCTCTCTTCATCAAAATAACTTTAGTTAAAATCATACAGGGTACCAGATGAAATCAAACACATGTGCTATAGTACAGTTTTAGTATTGTGTATATATATTTATAGATATAAGTATATATGTAATTCAGACTACATTTCCCCCTACACAAAGTGAAACACATCTGTGCCATTGTATTTATTTAAT
The DNA here is from genome assembly GCA_035583135.1 of Lophotriccus pileatus. Lineage (NCBI taxonomy): Eukaryota > Metazoa > Chordata > Aves > Passeriformes > Tyrannidae > Lophotriccus > Lophotriccus pileatus. Next base: position 98,856,010 of record JAWWES010000115.1, on the reverse strand, counting down.
ATATGAAGTATATTAAATAACCGTATACAATTTTTAAAAATATATAAAAATATAAACTGATTAAAAAAACCTCTATGTTTTTTACTTACATGGAAAACCCCACAAATTTCTGAAGTAGAGTCATCTGCAGAAAGGCTACTACACTGCACTGTGGAACTGGCACTGCCTGCCACATCTATTAAGTGAATATTTCTGACTCTGACCTAAACAATTCTGAGCCTTCTATGCAGTCACAGCTGTGGCTCACTGCACACGATTCAAGGGCTTTCTGCCATACCCCAAGGCAGCAGGGACCCGTTTACATGATCAAGGTTGGTGGCCAAGGGTGTTCAGCAACAGTCTTGCAGCTTGCATTATTTGTTACCCCTCTGTCAGTTTGGACTTTGTCTGTGTTCCCTTTTTCTGTGTTCCTAGGCTCTTAAAAAGATCCTCAGAAGAATTATGTGAAAGATATATAATATAATTGACTATTTAGCAACTATTTTTTTTGTATCCATAGTTGTTGTTATGCAACTATATCACAGATAAGGTCATTTAAAAGTCACTTTATAAAACAAACTGATTAATAAATCCACCCACCAGGTAGATTTTACAGTAACACAAGTTGGCAGGCAGACTTAGTATCTCTCACTTATCAATCAGTTTCTGGCATCTATCTAAATCACTGTCTCCACTGTTCTCTTCATCCTCACAGAACTGCTAGGGAAGTAAAACAGAATCATTCTCTGATAGATATCAGGCAAACTAACACATAGAAGTTCGGATTTACATGGATGTTGAGAGATTACTGACTTCAGAGTTTTGACGCCTGCCTTCTTAGGTTCTTAATTTCTGTCAGATGCCTACCTAACTCTAAAGGCTCACTCATAAATCTGATCTACAATCAACAACACGGTCTACAGCATAAGTCCAGCAGGTAGATATCGTCCTTTGAATTCCAGACAACCCCAACCTGTAAAGCCATGTTCTGTCTTCCAGCAGTATAACAGGCTGCTGTTTTCAGGCATAACTCACTTCAACATGTAAGAAACTTCACCTTCTGCAGAATACAGCAGAAATTCATGTCAATACATTGTCTATTCTGAACTCTCCAGACCTGGCATTTAAGTCCTTACACAGGTTAACCATCAATTCCAACCTCACTGTGTTTTATCTCCAAGCTATTCCAGCACCCAAGCCCAGAAGGGATAAGAGATCATGTATAGGCTTAGGGCACTGTCAGCAACTTCAGTCTCTTGGACAACACAGCACATGGGAAACAGAATCTTACCCAAAGTTGAAACAATTACTCCAGGGTCTTCAGTCCACTCACAAACAGCCACTATGTTTTTTTGCTTTACCTTCCTGACTGATTTTATATATATATATATTTATATATATAAGATATGGCTATGTGATTAACTTATATAGAGAACATAAAAATATATACACATATAAAGATTACATTGAAAGAACATCTCGTTTCTCACGAGGTATTTGAAAGGTATTTGAACTCCAACTTTAAAAGACGTGCCATAAACTCATCATCTCTCCATGCAGAAGTGCCTCAGAGAGGTAGATCCCTGCGCACATTCCAAAAAATACAGCCGCTGAATAATGTGACAGAGCCAAAGACTTTCCTGACCTTGCATTTTCCTGTGTTTGTCACCAGCTGTGGTGCCACTGTGGCTTCTTGAAGCACTGCCAAACAGCAGCAACCTGAAATAAACTGGGTGAGGCTGTTATTCAGACCCTGTAGGCAGGGCTGAAAACATTTCAAAGAGAAAACAAAAATCACTTCTCTCCATCTGAAAAAATGTAGATGGGAAAGGCAAATGGTCAGGCAGAAGGGAAAGAACTGGAAGATTCAAAGGTGTAGAGAAAAATTTAAAAAAAAGAAAAAAGGAATAAGAGGAAAGACAATAGAGAACAGGAAAGATAGGAGAGAAATGAGGAGAAAATAGAAAAAAATAGATCATCTTCCTGGCTGTTCTCAGAAGTAATGTATTTTGTTGTACAGAGTAAATTAACAATTGAAGTGGAATTCCACTGCTCTATGCCCCAAACATTCAATATCCCCAAAATATGGCATGAATAAAAGGACAAGTGTGCAAATACTAAGGAACATTGCCCAGAATTCACATGTCTAATCAATGTTTGCTATCCAAGAGATTACAAAAGCAGCAGAGCACCTCAGGGAAAAGCTGGGAAGTCCTTGTACCATCCCATTTCCCAGCACTGGAGTCCCAGGCGCTCAGCACACCTCAGAGCACTCTGAGCAGCCAGAGACAAAAGGCCTTATGATAATTTGAAACAGCTAGGTCAAGAGGATATGCATTTTGAAAGCACCCTAATCCATGATGAACAGGAAAACTCCAGCCCCATCATACAGGAAGAAAAACCTGGACACTGTAACACTGGTGTATCAATAGGAGCTGAAAACATCATGAGTGCAATACATTTTGGTCTGGAGAGAATGAGCCTGCCCATCTTACTTGCTTTTAAGAGTCATGAACCTACTAAATTCTCATTAAAAATACCTTTTTTTTTTTTTTTTTTTTTTTTTTTTACTTTATTGTAGTGAACCACTGCCTTTGAACACTAGAGCCAATACCAAGGTACTATCTATGTATTATTGTGGCAACCACTAACCCCATACAAAAGTGTGAAAAGACATAGGCTAGATCATTAAGAGTCAACACGTTTAAGTATTTTAGAGGCAGGGAGATCAGCTGCACACAGAAGAGGTCTGAAAGTGAGGCAAGATGAAGCCAACCTAAAAGAGACTGACTGTAAAGACAGTTGTAACCTAAGCATGCAACTCAACTGCAAAAACCCCTGAACACTATCTGCCAGAAGTCCCTCGAGACTGGATAATGTTATAGTGCATGAAGGCCACAGTAACAAGAAGGGCACAGACAATTCCACTGCTCTCTAGAGTAATATTTTATTATTTTCCAGAAATTCCTAAGCCACCCGGTCAAAAACAACTGCTTTGCTATGTCTTCCCTCCCACCCCTTACATTTCCCCATGTTTTTCTCTCTTCCCCAGCTCTTTTCCCCTCCACCCCTTTCCTTGTTTCCTCCTATTCTTCCCCTCCTCTCTGCTTACAAGAACTGATGAATTAGTACACTCTGGGCCGTCTCCACAATAGCAATAAATCAGCAAGGAGCAGTTTCAAACTTAACATACCACAAGCTTTTTCCTTCTCCATAGTTGACTCAGAAAAGTAAGAGCTATGTTTAGACAAAGCCCAACTAACACCAAGCTTGAGCTCTGTGAGAGTTTTCTTTGTTGGGGGGGGGGGGGGGGGCGGGGGAAGGGAAAAGATGTAGAAGCTTAGATCTATAAACCACATTTAAAGCTATGCAAAGGTACTGAGAAACAGCAAATACGAGCAAGGGGAGTGGAGCCCTAGTTCTGACTGAGACACTGGGACCACCAGTCAAAAGGAAATCAAAACTGTCCTTTTACTTGCAACTATGACAAAATGTATGCTTAGGACATGCTGTACCTTCCACTTTGCTCTACAAGTCTCAGATGAGGAATGGAGTACACAGGATTGAAAAACACACCGCAAACCAGCTCAGGGTCTGTCACTTGCATGTCAACAGTGGAGCTCAGGTTTGAACAACAGCTCCCATGTTAGTTGTAAAACAACACATATGCAAGTACCATCCCCTCATATGCTACACCAGAAATCCAAAGCAGATATGCTGGTAAGCTGAAAACAGCATCCAGAGTGGTGTGCATTCTGGTTAACTTACCCATAGCTCCTTCATCCTGTGACTCAGTAACAACCAAATTATTCCAAGCAGATATTTGTAAGAGACAGCATCTTTCACAGCTCCCAGTGTGGACAAATTCCCAGTCTCATGTCCCAGATCTACCCCACAGAGATTAGAGTGAAGGTTTCCCTTGTTCTGAAGGGTTAATCTTCCACAAACAATATGAAGAGGAAGAAGAACCAAAGGAGGTTCAATAAGACAAGAAAGAATATATTGCTGAGATGCAAGAAAAGAGGAAGGTTCTTCATAGAAACAGTAAAACTTCATAGTGGTGTTTTGTGCAATCACTACAGTCATATGGAAAGTTACTTTTACTTTTTTCAAAACCATGCCTCAAACCAGCACCTGTAGCTGGAAGGTGGACAGCTTGTCTGCAGAACCAACAGCTTCTATTATAGCATTTCCCCCTGTGAATTAGATGTCATGGTATACACACTCATTCACCAGCTGGTGTGATGCACCAGACTAAGCATAAGGAAAAACTTGAGATGGGATTTAGATTACCCAAGATAGTTATCCTATGGTTGGTGCCTAAAGAAGCAGATTTTAAGAGAATTGCCCACAGTACTTATTCAGTGAGAGGAAGGAAAGTAATTCCAAAGGCCTTCCGAGGAAGACTGTATGTCTAATACCAGGCACCTCAGCCAAAGGAAAAACACCCAGAAACAAAACAAAAAAAAAAACCCCACACACCAAAACAAAAAACCAACCCAAACCAAACAACAAGAAATTCCCATCACATCTTTCTGTAAGAATTGTCTTCTGATAATAGGAGAAGATATTTCAGAAGTCCTGCATCTCTCAAAAACTAATCAACTATTCATATAATCGGATGCTTTACATTATAAAACTTACACCTATCAGCTAGAACATTTTACAACAAACCTCTGGTCTGACAAATTTGATGACTCTGGATACAAATATCTCTTTCTGCACTGTTCAAATCCAGTTGATTATCCCTCTGCATTCTCCTAAAAGTTTTGTTTTGTCTTTCTACCTCCTGTTCCCATACTAATTACTGTTGCTCTAATTTCCTCCTGCATGAAGCGACCTGTCCTCTTCCCATCATATCATCTGTATCACAATCTAGTTTTTCACTCTAACCTCTACTGCACAGTATCCAAAGGAGTGCAGCCCAGGTCAGCCAAACAAAAAGAGTTTGAGGTGTCCTACTGGGCAACTGGCTTGGAACAAGTTTTCCCTTTCTCTCTGCGAGAGATGCAGTTTGCATTTAAGTACAATGTTACAAAATTTAGTTATATTTTGGTCTGTTACTAGCTCAGCCACGCTAGTACAGTGAATAAAGTTGTGTTTGTTTCCAAGATTCTTCTCGCACATCCAAAATTACATGTTTCAACTACGTTTCTCCACTTTAATTAGGGGCAGATGCTTCATTTGGTCTGGATTCTTTCTCTTAGAATGTGATAGTCTAGCACTCGCCTTGCAAGACCTTCCACAAACACAATCAAGAGAAAGTAAGAATGTCAGTGTGAACCACTAAGACTGCGTGCACCAAAACATTACAATCTGGTGATCAGAATATCACCTGAGTCATAAGAAACTACTGATAATCTCTTCTGCCTCAAACTGACTGCATAATTGAGCAGCTCACACATCTTAGTCATGCCTCAGTCAGACACATCAGCTGGTACCTACCACAACACACAGGCTGAGCAGTGGATGGATGGATGAGCAGTGCGTTAGCTGCCTGAGTACAAGTTTTCCTTCACTTCTCCCTCTGCAGAGAATCAGCACTTACAGTAATTCCAGAGGTGTAATGTATTAGCCTCAACATCAGCTCCAGCTCTAATACTTCACAGTGATATTACTGTTGCATAGTAATGCTTCCTGCTTCACTGTTGGTTTTCCCTCCCTCCCCACACTTTGCAATATTAGCAATGCAACACATATATAACATGTTTACTGCAGAAAGCAGCAGCATTCTAGCACCCCATCTGCACGTGGCAGAGACTGTGCCTAACACCTCTGCAACCGCGCAAGCATAGATACCAAAACCAAAGGCTGAAGCACTATCAGCATGTAGAGACAGCTGAAAGCATCACAGGGAAGAAATGAAAGAGCACAGGATCACCACAGCGGAAACACTCCCTTCAGGGCTCCCCTTGTCTAGGTAACAAAAGTACAATAAGTTACAGGCCTTTGGGGAAACAATACAGAAGAATGCTATTGGGATTTTCCCTGTACCCTGTACCACTCTGTATGGTTGAACACAGCTCAAAAAAAAAAAAAAATCAATAAACATTGGTCTTTGGTTTATTACTTCTAGTTTCCATTTAGTTTTCTCCTTTTACTCACTGATTAATTCTAGTAAATTAAGATGCTTTTGGATGTTTGAACTATGGTTTTTCTTTCCTCATTTATAACAAAACCTTAAGAACAAACTATTGGTCACTACACAGTGGCAAAGAGCTTTCCCTGCCAGTTAATCCATTAATAAGGATAAGAGGCAACAGGCAGAAACTAATGCATAGAAAGTTCCACCTGAATGAGGTGGAACTTCTTTACTGTGCAATGACCACACAGGTTGCCCAGAGAGGTTGTGGAATGTCCCTCACAGGTGATATTCAATAATGTCAGGACATTGCAATCCTCTGCAATACCCCATGCTGCATATTTGTCAGAGGAGTTTTGGTTTGTGTTTCTGTACATACTGCCTGCATCCTGCTCAATCTGTAACTCCTATCTGCTTGTGAATGGGGGCAGGAAGGATGCTGAAACACAGCCCTCGCTATGCATCTTGTGGGTCACAGTGCTGACCTGCTTACTAGCAGAAAGCACACTGGGTACAGGGATAGAAAACACCTACTTACTCTTCAGTTTCCCAGCAGAGAGATCTGGCTTGATGCCTAAAGCAAGGGAAATTTGCATAGACTTATTCTGGCAAGGCAAAAAAAACCATTTTTTTGGAGCAGCTTAAGCTTGTGGTCATTATTCTAGGGGTTTATAAAGAAAAGGACTAAAAACAAAACAGTCAAACAAAGAGCTTTATTCAGTGAGCCTCTGTGGTTTTTAAAGGAAGTTAACAGAATCAGAATTAAGTAGTTTTATTTCCTAAAGAAGGAAACAAAATAAAGCAGTGATACTTATATATAAAGAAAGCACTGACACAAAAAAGCCACTCCATAAAATAAACACAGGTCCAGGTGACCAGTCAATTACGTAAAAGATGACTAAATTTTGTCCCACAAAAACAAGATCCAGGAGAAGTCTAAGTTCTTTGAAGACATGCTTCTCTCTTGGCAAAACATCTACATCAAGCCTTTCACCTTGGACATCAGTTACATATGAAAAAACCTTTTCAGGAACTTGATACTCATATGGGTGCTATCCACAGTCCCAGTTTATTAATAGAAATCAACTGCAAATTCCTCCATGGGAAAAAGATTTTAATTTTTATATTTGCATAGTGTACACTGCAGTGGACCAGAGATTAGAGAAGTTAACATCAATATAAACAAGTTATAAGACAATTCAACTAATGATAACAGCCTCGGTACTAAATTCTCTGCCTCAGAAAACAGCTGAGTAGCTGAATTTAGGGGGCACCATTTTATCCAGACTCCTTAAACACTATTTGAGCAGTTCTGACTGCTGTAGCTTCCTCCCTTTTGTACACAGCCTAAAAAAAGCAGAAGCAACAAGTCAATCACTTAACATTGAAACAACATTAAATAATAAAGAAAAAAGGCCTTTTTAGTTGAAAATGTTACAATTAAAAAGGCTGAATTACAATTGGTAGGCAGAGATACTCTACACTTTCCAGAGGTCAAGTGTTGAACATTTTAGATAGCAGGAAACTCTCCAAGTTCAACTCACGCTTTTCCAAACCAAACAAGACATAAACCACAGAAGCCTGCCCTCTTTTCCAGCTTCTGGGAAGATCAGAGATGAGGTCGATTATGGTCCCAAGTAACACAGTACACACACACACCACCCATCTCTTGAAACATACCCCTCTATTTAAAGGGAATCTACTGTACTAAAAAATAATTTTTTTTTATTTTTTTTTTTTTTTTTAAGTTCTGTAATTGTTACTTTTTCCTATTTACTTTCATGGTGACCACAGTGTTTTATGTTAAGGACACTGTGAAAAAGCAGCCACAGAGGTCTAACCCACCAGTTTAAAATAGATATTTGGAAAGAAATTGCTGCAGGGGTTCTAAACCAAACAGCATGGATTACAACCCACTGTTTAAAATTAGCTTTTGTGGTTTGTTTTTAGATATTCATAGTAACAAACTCAATCTGATTGCCCTTTCTTGGTTTATTTAATTGCACCTAGCAATCAGGGAGGCCAAAATTAGAAATTTAATTTCAAATATGGCTATTAATTTTCCTAAATATAGCCTACTACATGAGAAAACTGTGTCTGAAGGTCTGAAGGCTTTGTTGGGTTTGGGGGTTCTTTTGGCCCAAGGACAATAAGTGCTTGACTAGGAGTTCAGAGCTCTACATGCTTTTAGGATTAAGTAGTTTGTCAATATTAAAATTACACAGGGAAAAAAAATTCAGAAGGAAGGAATTGAACCTGGAACATCTTTGAATTCCTATTCCATATTTAATGACAAGAAACACCAAAGAACAACTGCTAAACCATCAAAGCTATCCCACATTTCTTTTCTGAAGTCCTTGGTTAACCTACATTGTCTACCAATAGAGAATTTGTCCTAGTTAATTGGCAAAGGCAGCTCTTTAGTTCCTTTCCAGCGGGAAACCAATTAAATAAGATTCAAGAGCAAAGTAGTGCTACTTTAAAAACAAACAAGAGGGAAGAGCACAGTAGCTGGCTGCTGCTTCTCCAAAAGAGTTGGAACAAGCCATTTGTTTAAAAATTGGAGACAGAAGGCAGTGCATCCTCTTTACAGTGGTCAGTAAAGATGGTAACAAGAGCATCACAACTTGAACAAAGGTGCTTGGTGGGCTTCAGAACTCACTGAAGTGGGAAAGGCTAGAGCAGAGCAGTGTAGGAAGACCCACAATGAAACAATATGGGAAATTCAGGGTTTCTTTCATCCACACCAAATTTTATTCCAGATAGAGAACAGGGAGTTTTAGCATCAGACATACTGCACCATTTTTAAGTCACATTTTGCCACAAGCTTTAAGCCTCTGATGTCACACAGTTGAGTTAATGGGGAGTTTAGGAACATGACTGACAACACCAGTAGATCAGTAACCACCTGCACATTCATAGTCTTTCCATACTTCAAAAGAACGAAAAAAACCTCAAACCCTACTAATGAAGGCCTACAGGAGATTGTGAAAATGAGAAGGACATGCAGACCAGGAAATAGCTAAATACTAGATTTAAAAACAAAGCACAAGCTTTCTACATGGGGCTTCTGTGACTGTTAGAAGTTAATAAAAGCAATCAATCATTTGTAAAAATGGCTAATAAAGATTAAAAAGTATAAAAATAATCAAAGTAATACAAAAGGAGCAATTATGGACAGAAAAATGACACTAGAGCAAGAATTCAGGCTCCTGGGCAGAGACCTCTTCCCCCAGGTGCTGGACAACAATACAGGCTCCTGCACTTGGGCACAACACTTCAATACTGAGCTTAAATTCTAGCATAGATTTCAATCACCTGAGCCTGTCTGAGGAGCACCCACCAGTACCTGCCAGTGACCTGAAATAACCAGGAGGTCTGGGTTGCTGCCATGCCAGCAGTGGTCAAAGACTTAGCAGATGGAAAAAGCAGGCAAAATGGCATACACTGCATAAAGCAATATAATTATCTAGTGTCACAGACTGTTTGTACTCTCTCCTGCCATTTCTACTAAAAATGAAACGTTTTTCTGTGCAGATTGGTTTTGCTTCTTGGTTAAACAAAGTGTGGTTGAAAAGTGGCTGTTGTGCTTGGAACGCAAGCAGCAAGGTTTGAGAGGGCTCCGAGTTCCTGGAGGAGTTCTTTCCATAGACCCTGAGAAAACTACTTTGCTTATGCAGCTCAGCTTACGCCTGTGACAGAGCAGCCACCAATCTGCATTTTCCCAAGGTCTGGGCTCAAGGCTCTACAGAAATGGGAACTAGTACTCCAAAATATGACAAAGACATTAAAAGGAGAGCTGATCAATATAACAAGCCATAAATCAGCCTTTTACCACAATGGAAAATGAAAGGGATGAAGTGGACAGTTCCTTTCCAAGACGCAGAGCTCTTCAGCAGATTCATTCCCACTGGCAGTTCTTATTCTCAAGTGTTGTTTCAAGCCAACCTGCAAATTTTATAGGAAAGTGAAACTGGACTAAGACATGCAAAAAGAAAGCAAGAACTTAATTTCTAACTACTGGGGATAGAAGGAAGACTTGTCATCATTGCCAAGAAGACAGCAAACATGGAGAGAGCTATCAATCCCTGTTGGGATCAATATACTAACAGGAGAACAAAAAAACTGATCAGAGAAAATTAGAAGCCCCACTGCAATGTCTGAATCCAGAGACAGGAAAACTTCTCAGTTACTGCTGTAATTAATTTGTGTACATTGCATTCAAAAGAAGCAGAAAAGTGGAAGACAGCTTGTGAAAGCTCAGGAACTTTGTTATACAGAAACAAGACCCTTTTGCACAAGACAGATGATTGCTTAAAGGACTGGTATGCAGTGGTTGCCTAACTTTATGAAGGTCAAAACACACAACAGCAGACAACTGCCTTGACTTGTGCCTCTTTCCCTACTTCCACAAATTGCCAGTACATTCCAACACATTTAAGTGCTGGAACCCTACTGCTTTTCCCTGTTGCTCTGTGCATCTGCAGTAGTCAGTGTCCCCTATTCCCTTCTCACTTTGCTAAACTGGAGGGAAAGAACTATCTCAAATTCCAGACTCTTACAATCACCTCTTAACAGAAAGGTGACCAGTTATACAGAACTTGGAACAAACTATACAAAAAGCCAATTTCACATATATATAAAATCTGAGGGGAAAAAAAAAAAGTGAACATTTGCAGCCAGATTTTGTTCTACAGACTGAAAAAGAAGAGATAAATAACTCCCATTAAGGTTTTGGTGTATGGTAGAACCCCAAAACATCTTTTTCAATCTGAATTTATTAGAAGCTAATACTATGTTTAACAAAAACAACAAAGCAGCAACACCAAAACTGCAAAAGTGAAGGAAAAATACCCCCAGTATTTGAAACAAAGCCTCTTAAATGTAACCTACAGCTATTAATTTCAATAGGATGCCAAGTTCTTCTGTAGCAATAGTGGGACATTCAAAACTAAGAATTAGAAAGCATGAAGACTAAGGTGGCCATACCTGGTCAGAACCACTTCCATGTTGCTCTGCCAAGCCAGACCCTAATATACATAGAACCAGGCAAATAAAGGAATGCAGATGGCTTGAGAATGAGCTGAGATAACTTACTTTTAAAAATTTTCCTTACTGAAAAAAAGTATTTCCAACCTTCAAACCCTTCTTTGCTATGGGGGGAGATTTTTTGTGACTAAAGCTAGTAAGTTTAGTTTTACATCCTCTTTTACAAACTACAATCAAAACCAAATTTTACTTTGTGGCCAACGCTACAGAAGGAGTTTGTCGCCTCCACAATGCAGTTCTGTCTTTTAGTCACAGGCTAAAAAAGCACTACTTCACTTTTGTAGGCAGACTGTATTTACATCTTTATTAAATTTCACTTTAGCTATCCGTTTTCTAAGTTGGACTGAGCCAATCTGTGCCTTTGGCTAATGCTACGTGACATAACATTACCACCATAATTATTAGTGTATCACTGGAGCCTGATCACCCACACTGCACACTTGTCATTAAATTACGGTACACTGACTCAGTTATAGAGGTCTCAGCCACCACTAGGGTTACAGACAGTTACTTTGAAAACATCTTTGTCTAAAGCAAAGCCAAAATATTTTGATTGCTTCTTTCCACAGTGAAATAAAACATTATAACTATATTAAGGTTATAAACAATGAGACAAAATTAACAACTCTATTAGAAAACCCCACAATTTCAAGCCAACACTAGATCATTAGAGAAGAATTTTGCATTTTACTGGCAAGCACTGACTTTCCCCATCTGCTCCCTTCCCTCCCTACTAATGAGCAGGAGCAAGCTACATCTATGACAGCATCTCTGAAGATGACAAGAGCACAAGCTTTTCTCTAGATGCTTAGGAAGGTTCAATTAGTTGTGCCACTATGCCCACTGTCTCACTGACAGGAGTGGCAGGCTCTTGCCTGCCAGACAAGGAAAATCAGAGGGCAACACTCCTCTGCTTTGTATTAATCGTCTGAGCTATGTATGGTATGTTCTTGTTCACTACACAAATACCTCATGATCATCCATATGCCACAAACATTTTCCAATACAGACCTCTGCCAGGACATGCTCTATTCCAGTAATCCTTCAGAGCTGCTTCAGTGAAATAGGGCTGGCAGGCAGCAGAAAAACTGAAAAGCTCAAGGCACATTTCAGCTATGTATGTGCACAACATGTCAGAGCTGCTCTCACACTGATCATCCAAGTCCATGAAATACCATAGAAGTTCTGGCAAATGTGAAACAACAGCGAACAGCCACGCTCAACTGAGGCTTCTGTTTCTTTTGCTAAAAAAAAAAGACAGGCCAGCTATGCATGTCTTTCCAAGAGAGTGGACACGGGTCCAGAGAGTAGTTCACACACACTTTTCTGTTTGTGTTTCAGAAAATGAGATATGGTGCCTGGAGAGGTTTGAGGAAACACCCTAACAGAAAACTAAACAACCAGTGAGAACCAGCTGCACTGCTGATAAAAACATGGTGGAGAATGGGTACAGAGACAGACCCCTACGCCCAAAGGCATGGGACTCTACGGGAGAGGAATGAAGAGCTGAGCCCAGGGAAAGAGGCTGGGGGACCTTGGCTTATTTGCTTCACACATGGAGATCAAGAAGAGATATAGTCACTCCTTGAATACACAATGCAGGGTAAGGCAAATCACACAATGGGAAAGGAATTATTTAAGCTAAAAAGAAATCATTGATCAAAAGGACAGAAATGTAAACCTGCCATTTCCCATTTGTTATTGAGATTTTCTTTAAGTTTCTAAGTATGAGAGATGAATATGAGAGATGTTTCTATTATAGCTTTTCAAAAAGTAGGCAAAATGGTCATTACTTGTAAGCTGAAAGTTTATAAAAGCAATTAACTAGCTACAGCCCAAACTCTGAGGGACACAAAAAAAATAATTTTCACTTCTCTGTATTTATATTCAAAATCAACTAGCTAAAGAATACAATTAAATTGTACTTTTTTTTTGAACCTCAATTTGCAAGGGATATGGAAAATAGGATCAGACATTTTGGGCTTAAATGAAATTTACATCTCTTTTCTTCACTGCCTCCTGTTTTGTTTTTCTCCTAGTAAAAAAAGATGTGGATATAAAGATTTTTCCACTTAGTAATAAAAAACAGAACAAAAAAAATCCAGATGAAAAATATTTCAAGTAGCCATACAATTAAGAAATACTCCTTTATATTAAGACGTGTTACTCCAGCTGAGCACACAGCTTGTTACATTAAAAACTCAAACATTTAAATACAAGCCAACGAAGACATGATTTTGTTTTCACGAGAGGTTTTTCCTGTGATCAATAAGAGTCAAGCAAAAACACCATTACATTTTGATAATAAAGCCAAGAATATGAATTCCAAAGAAAAGGAGAAAAAATTACAATCTGCGAGCTTGAAAGTATATAACTTTTCAGTACTACCTCCAGAAGATGCATGCATACAAAGATGGCATTGCTGGGGAAAATGGAAAGCTACCAACAGAAAATCACAAGCAAATGAGGAATCTAAAAATGTCATTATTTCTGCACATAGCCATGTCAGTAAGCACAGTGGTGTTGGATCAAGGGCTGGACATGATGATCTCAGAGGTCTTTTCCAACCCAGCTGATTCTACAATTTTATGATTAGAGCAAGCCTAATGCAGTACTTGCAGATCTTGTGATATTTCCAGGATAATCTTCTCCAAACCACAGAGAAATAGAATGGCTCACGTTATTTAAACAGAATTTTTACCTCCTTCTAAAAGACAAGAAGATAAATATGTACTACTTTTTTTACTGACTGGAAACACATTGATCAAATATATCAATAATTTGCTACGCAATACAGATAGAACTGTAGCCACCACAAAAAGGAAATCACTCATTATCTCACTTCCTTACTTGAAGTATGGAGTACATGGGACATATGGAGTACATGGGAAATTGAACTATTAAATCAAGAACCATATATGAAAGCAAAACAGGCTCTCTTACATATATATATAATGTCTTTTTATATGTCTATATATATGCTGAGATTTAAAAATAAAAGCCTAGTGAACCCATTTTAGGTAGTACCATAAAATTGCACTTTTTAGACAGTTGTCAAGCTACAGCAAAACAAGTCTCTCTGTGACTTGGATTTTGCTAGGAAGATAACTAGAATGTAGTTTGTTTTCCTACATTTCTTTTGTAAATTAATCCTTTTCATTCTGAAATTCCATAATTAAAAGCAAACTTTGACAAATTGACTCTATAGTACCTAGGCTCTGTGGCTTCTACTTTTATGGAGAACCACAACAGCAGTTCCAAAGACTATAAAACCCATCCCTCAGGCTCTTTTTCTCCCCTTTCTCAGCTCCTGTTGGCCTAAGAGTCCTATGAAAGAGTGACTGCACTGTAAACTGCATCTGCCTGTGCCCTGGCCAAGTGTTGTTAAGACAGTCAAGCCAAATGCCTACCACAACAATCTCTCCTTTGTCAGTCACAGGGATTCCATGAGAAAGCACCAACCAGTCTAGGAATTTGGCTCAAGGTAGTGTTTGACAAGCCTGAAAGGAAAAAAAAAAAAAAAAAAAAAAAAAAAAGGG
>JAWWES010000115.1:98823193-98836243 GCA_035583135.1 Lophotriccus pileatus | reverse complement strand
CCCCCCCCCCCCCCCCCCCCCCCCCCCCCCCCCCCCCCCCCCCCCCCCCCCCCCCCCCCCCCCAAAGCTGCTCATACCTCACCCTTTTCACATTCCCTCCCAGGAATTTTTTCACCACTGATAATTATTGTGGCTCTTTCTATACCTTCAGCAGTTTTTTAAAAGACCTTTTAGTGATCCTCGTGAAAACTAGGATCAGATACAGAATTTAAGTATTACTGCCATTAATGCATTGCAAGGAGAAATGTTTATTTTATAAATCCCATTAACCAAGTATTAAATTAGACCTCTCTTCTCTCCCTACAATGGTGCACTGGTCCTTTAGAAGTTCTGCATTCAGCCTGATTCCTAATACTTTTGTGAGTTGCTGTTTTTCAGGATGCAGTCCCCCACGCCCCATGTCCAGAAATCTTTTTACCAAGCAATCTGATTGAATTCGGCCCCTTCCTGAATACATACCTCATATGTATTCAGTATGTATGTATGAATACATACCTCATACACATACTTCATCAGAAACAAATAAATGCTTTGTGGCTACTTACTGATTATTAAAATCTGGTAATGACAGACTTGTAAACAACATAATTGGATGGTTGTTTTGATTTTTTTTTAAAGCTTCTGTCTTAGAAATTAAACTGTTAAATAGTGTCTCGTCCAGGCCCAGTCCTGAAGCATCTTTTCAGTTTATTTTTCACAGACATCTACTTGTTTATATTTTACAGGCAGCTGCTGCTCCATTCACCTGGCACGCTTTTGCTGACTTGCTGTAATGGTTTTCCCAAAAAGAAAGCTCTATTGTACAGAGCCACAAGCTGACAGGCAGAATTAGGAAACCTGTATCAGTCTCAGCACAGGACCAGCAGCAGATGTGAAAAGAAAGGCTGTGGGATTTGCTCTATATTTGTGCGACAGCCCATGGTTCATCTGTTTTTTGTGTCAGCCAAGAGTAGCTAGGAGGCACAAATGGCCGTGAACTCATCTCTCTCCACTCCATTCTGTCAGAGCTGATGATGCAGCTCACAGCCTGGCAGCCACAGGGTCCCAAGGACAAATGCTAAAGGACACATAGGGAAGAAGATGAGCTTTGACAGGTTATATGCACACAAAAGAATTTCACCTTTACTTACAGCAGTGACAACGTGTGATTATGAAAAACGTGATGTCCTCACCAGCTTCCTTATCCTTGTCAAGAGATAGCATTTCATACAGTCCTACACTGTCACCCCTACCCACAGAGGGAAGAGATGCAGGGTGAAAGATGAAATCCCTCAGCAGCAACACTCCCACAGCAGCCAGGGAAACAACACACTCAAAGGGAAATTCTGCTGTGCAAGGTATTTACATGCCACAACCAAATTGACACCCTGCGGTCCCTGTGCCAGGGAGGTCACACGGAGTTACATCCTGGAACACTTTAGCAAAACTTAAGCATACAGCTCAGTGAAGGAAGAAGCACATATGAGCTCTGGGTAAAGCTCCTTGCTGTGCAGAGCCAGCCTGGGTGTGCGCTATTGCTCAAGGCAGGAGATGAGATTCCCATGGACTCCCTGAGACAAAGGAGGAAACTACCCACCTGCCACAGTCCTTCCCCTCCTTCCCTCTGGTTTACATATCCCACATCCATCTTCTCATAGCAAATGCTATTCAGGTTACCACAGCTGAACAGCTATTCAACTGGCTGGTTCACAACAATAAGATGCTTTTTATCAGATCAGATGTGGGAAGCTCTTTAAAAGCTTTTTACAGAAAGCAGCTACATGATTTCACAAAGACAGAAAAGCTCAAAGCATAGTGATAAAAGGTATTTTAATAGATCCATTCATATTAATACAGGAGATACTGTGTGCTGAAAACAGGGAAATAATATATTTCTAACATGATAGGCCAGAAGATTTAATTACTAGCTCTGCTTTGAACCTGACAGCTATTAGTACTCTACTAACTCTTGGATACAGTTCCAAAGAAGCCTTGTCATTTTAGACTTTTAAGAAGAGGTGGCTGGATTTAACTGCCAGGTTTACTAAAATGTGTAACAGAAAAGTACACAGAACTAAGCCTTCATGAGAAGACAACTCCCCCCCCGCCACATACACACCTTCTCATTAAAAAGCTGGAATGGAAAATGCCTTCCCTATATTTTTCCTCTCCAGTAAAGAGCAAATAAAATCAAAATCTACTGTTAACATAATGAAATCAACACTTCATATTTATCTTACTGGACAAGCTTTCCTAAGCCTTCCAGATGAACTCTAAATGCAGTAAAGTTGACAAAATATTCTACAGATATCTATAAAAAGGGAGGGGTAGGCATATCATACTACTTGGAACAATATTAAAACTGTATAGATAAAAAATGCTTTTTCCACATGGCTAGTCTAGTTTTAGAAAAAATATTAAAATAATTTGACTATGATTGGGATGGAAGGGTGAAATGGTGTAAAAAGCAAGTTTAAATTTTGCAACTTTTCTATCCATCCCTCAGAAGTATACGAGAACATAAATCCATTTTTTAATTCCTCCACTTGCAAATATTTTTTAAAGTTATTTTCACTTTAAGTACTAGAGAGAAATTAAGCTAAGCAATAGTCTAAGGTTTGGTCTGACCTAGAATTTGAAGCAGATTTAACCTGACCTAATTTTGACAGTCAATCAGAAAGGGACCAAAGAACTTGCTGATCATCTCAGATACACTGAAACACAAAGTATTTGACTGAAACAAAAGAAAAAGGAAATTTTATTTTAAACATTATACATTCACATTCCTACAGTCTTGAAGCATCTGCATTCCCTCTTGAAACTTGAGCCCACAGGAGACAGGTTGGGTAAAGAGAAACATATGGGGCAACTCCTTTCAGGCTATGAAGTGACTGTGCAACACAGGACAGAGGCACAGAGGTGAACGGAGGTACAACTGCATTTTGCATAGTCTAAGCCAGATGGACTATTTTTGGCAATGGTTTCATCACTGTTACTGGCAGCTGAGTTGCACAGCCAAAACAAAGGCAACAGAAAGAAAGAAGAAATTGATACAATGGCATTATCCCAAAGCATATGCTCCCTCTACACCTAGAACTTTGGGGGATCCCCTCCCTATGTCTGTTGGATGAGAGTTGTACAGTGACTGTCAATACATATACCTTGTGTTGTATCAGCACATTCACCACAGGCACTCTGTCAGTTAAGAGAGGACTATGGCTCTTGGAGGGAAAAGGGAATTAGGTCCACAATTTATCTTCAGTTTTCTCCCTCGTTTCCCATGTAGCCTCAAAAACAACTCAGCCAACCAACAACCCCCCACACACACATAGAAGAACACAGGGACAGTGTGTGAAAGACGATTGGAAAGATGCAAATAGGAATTGTCATGAAGGAAACTACAGCTCTGTATACAGGGCACACAGCCTCTTCTCTGTGTACTGCCTTATAGCATGGCATGCAATGCTACAATTCATAACAGCCACCAAAGGCCCATTCAGCCTGGCTGCCTCCATGGCTAACACCAGACAACCTTCTGAGAGGGTTCTGGAATAACTTATATCTTCTCTCAGCACTGCTCATTCATTTACAAGCACACCAAGCCTTCACATATCAAGAGTTGAAACCGTTTTAAGATGTACCATCACCTGCCCCAAAGCCACTCTCTTTGCATGTGCATCATTTGCATATGTGGTACTTCCCCAGAACAGATGACATCTGCCACAGTATACTGCATCAAGAGGAAAACCACTGTATTTATATTATTCTTTTCTGAGTAGCTCATACATTTTTTTGACAGTTTCATTATATTCCTTAACATCCATAGGAAATGTCAAAATTTAAAAAATTAGCAAGTATTTTTGGAAATAATTCGGGCAGAGTACCCCTATTTCAAAATATCCTCATTTCCTTGTTTCCATGTACTGAATGGCTGCTGAGTAGAAAGAAAATTAAAACCGGAGGAGGCTTTTTTTATTATTATTGTGAAATGAAACTTGTTTTAGAGAAATATAAAAACAGTATATTCAGAAAAAAATTTCTCCACTAAATGAGGGAATCTTTTCTGATCCCTGTAGACTTTCCATCACTGTAGATATCAATTAGTTTTAAATGCCAGAAGCCACCTCAATTAAGGAGAAGGTGAATTTGGCACTTAGACTCCCTAAGCACCTCATGATGCCATCACAGAAGACCCTCTTGAGCATTTAACAAATGCATCAAAACATGATGTGCTTTTCCTGATGCATATATTGAAAAACAAGATGTCCATATAAAATAGAAACATTAGTCTTTTAAATTATTTATTTTATTGTTACAGAATTTACTGTTTTCAGGTAGTACAGTTCTACATATTTTCACTGAATGAAAATAATCAAAGCTTTGATGAATGTCTGGGTGGGATATAGTTGAGTAACCTCTGATTTTCTCCCACACAAGCACTGTAACAGCTGAACAGCCGACAGACTTCAGGTAACGTGAAATACCGAAACCAAGGTCTACAGCTCCTATAAAGAGCATTTCCCACACATTTCTAGGAAGACCTATTTGTTGATGGTCAGATACAAATCTCCTGAAGCCTTTCAGCAATTACAAGACCTCAGATACACACCATCTTTCATTTAAGCCTACTTGTTTTAGGTTTCTTTGTAGCGATTTTTTTTTTCGAGGCAAGCAATTTCCTCTCTTTGTGTAAAACTCCAGATACTGTGAATTCTTCATACCCAATAGAGCTAAGTCCCATTTTCAGGGAATTATATGAAAGCTCTCTTGATACTGAGAAAAATTGATTTTCACATTAGTTGAGTTGACTTTGATAAGACATCCTGACCTGCACATATTGTTTTACCCTGGTACTCTCCATGTTATCATTTTAGTAACACTGCCTAGGATAGCAAAAAAACTGTTTTATTTTGCAGAAGGGTTTGTGGGTTTTTTTCCCCTCCAAAAATAGCACCATCTTTACCCTTCTTGCACAGTTCAAGATCAGAACTGGTTGATTCCACAGTGAAAATATGCTGTTATTTCAATGAAAAGAATGGTTCAGTCTCATGGGGAGAGAAATGAAGGTGCATGAGAAAAGACACGAAGGTGAGAGAGAAAAAGCAGAGATCCTGACTGGCGCTGCTGCCCTTCTAGTGATCCCTCCCAAAGCTGCCACTGTCAGCAGTGTTGCCTGCCAGCAAAATGGCACATCACTATTATTAGCACCATGAGGGGGCACGATGGTTTGCCTGTTCTTTATGTTGGCAGCTGTGTTGAATCATTCCACCCAAAAACAATTCCTATTAATGAAAGCTACAACGACAGGCCTATGTTGGTCTGGAGACCACTACAGTAGAATCACGGGCCACAGGAAACAAAACCAAACCAAAGAAACCCCCAAAAGACCCCATGCAGACTTTTCAGACAAGAGAGCAAAACAGTGAACTCTGCAAGAAACAGCAGCCCCTGAAAACACATTTATACCTGTAACTATAAAAAAAGCTTCATAGCAGTAGTCTAAATCAAAAAGCAAGGGAATACAGCCATAAATATTGGAGTTCATTCAAACCTGTGAACTTGAGCTTTTTAAGGAGCTAATGGAAATGTTAAGTGACTGATGCAAATATTTAGCACGAACTGACAGTTTGCTAAAAAGACTATCACACTATTTGGTTTTATGAGTCGTCTATGAATTTGTCATACTTCGATTTTGGGCTAAATATGTAGCATGAACTGAAGCCAGAATTACCCTGTTGCTCCCTCTGAAGTGAGATTTTTTTTGTTTTAAAGACAATGACAACCTGGAACAAAAGAAGAACAGAAGACAGAGAAGTGGGTTATTACCCTCCTAATGAAGGGGATAGACAGTAAAACAACCAATAACTATTATGTTTCATGCTCAATAATAGTCGGGGGTAAAACATTTGAAAAAGGATTTTCAGACATAAATCCATGCAAAGTAAGTGGCCAACGCTGCTGCCCTAGTGGGACACCACATCACGGAAGAAAGGAGATAACACGAGGTTACATATTCTGAACACAGCCACAGCTGATGCCCAGTGACAAAAGCAGTGTCTGCTCCAACAAGCAGTGGATGTGAGAAACTACAGTAGAGAGAAGGATGAACTCACTGTAGAGAATAGCTCCCTCACAGCCAAAAGGATCCAAAGTACAGGGCACAACCAAACACACACAGAGAGCCAACAACAGCATGGAGAGGTTGCCAGGGTCAGCAGCACTGCTTATTGGTGCCACACGGCACCAATGTTCCTCAAGTAACCTTTCCCAAGACCTGGGGCTGTCACATCACAAGATAAACAAACAAGCTTGTAGCCTTGAGATAAACTTACACCCTGCAGGTGAGTAGGAATGGATGAACATCCACAAACTTAGAAGGCTTTTAACTGCTTACAATCAGAGCTGCAGATAAGATAATACATACTGCACCCTAAGGAAGTAGTTGGTTTCAACTCACGTAGCAACTACATGGCTCACCACCACAGTGTGCTTGACAACCTGTACACAGTTCATTTCTCAGTCATTCATAGGAGGAGCTGACTTATCTGTTTTACCTGCAATTTCTGAGGCACAAAGCTTATGACCCCAGCGTGGTCTTAGGTGCAAGCCAGAGCCCAGCAGGTTCCAAATCTGGTCCTGAGCATCAGCTGAGACCAAACTTTAGGATGCAATGGGCACCAATGGCTCACCTGAGCTGGCACATGCATCCTGCAGCTGTGATAGTGGTTCTCCCAGCTACCTCTCCCAGCTTTCCAGCTACAGCTCATGCAGCCTCGTCAGTGTTGTCACTACATCTTTGCTAGACAGCAAGACACACATACACAACTAGGAAAGAATAACTGACACAAGCATAACCTAGTAATTTAGAGCGAGATGTCACCTACAAACCTTTCAAAAATCTAAGATGTCAACAAATATCAGAAGGACAAACAAAAAATTGAAAAGCTTTATTAAAAGGTATAGTTTGTTTTTTTAAAATTTAAATATGGTCTGCCTTTCCACAAATCTAAGACACCTTTCACATCCTCATCATGTACCTTTGGTCAGCACTTTTTCCACAAAAGGACAGCACACATCAGAGGTAAAAGTAATGCATATTTAATGTAAAGAAAGTATGTGTAGGTGTTTTCTCCTCTAAGCTTTAACTGCATAACAAGAAATACATTATTCACGAAGGAAAATGATGGTCCAACATTAATCAAGTCAACATAACAAGACAAAAGACCATAAGATGTACTCAACAGATACTAGAGTGCAAAAGTGATCAGCTAACTGAAATGGTCACACAGGGTCTGTTTACACAAAACAAATACTGAGGAGAAATACAGAAATAAGACTAAACTGTTTCAGTTTGTGTCCTATCAACTTAGGTTCCATTGGGGGAACAATCTTTATACAATACAACTATAAGAATTCTAAAAGTTTCTGAGTGCCTAAAAAATTGCTACTACAAGGCAAAATTAATAAGAGTTTAAATGATTATTTTAAAATAAGAATTCGCATAACTAGAACATGTATGAAGAACAGTAATGAAATGTTTTAAAAAAACAAAAGAACCTTTCCTTTCTCATCATGCACTTTTTGCCACATTATAAAGCTACTTGGGGGTAAAGACTAAACATTTGCTCTTCTTCCATATTCAGAACCGTTGCAAAAATAACCAAAAAGGAAGTAACAGTCTAATTTGAGACAATGTCAAAAAATAGGAGCACAATGTAAGTTGATTCGTAAGCAACTGAGCCAGTAAAATCCAGTTTCCTAGGAATGTGTGTCAAATTTGTAGGAAGAGCTCAGACTTCAGTCTCTCCTTCAGCAGGCATCTTTCCATCTGCTGAGGCTACCTACTGCCAGAAAACCGTAGGTTTATTGGACATAAGCTTTTACCCTCTCAAAAATGCAACTGGAATGGCTCAAAAGATTTAGAAGACAAGAGCAAGAGTAAAATAAGACATTCACAGAAAGCGTTGCACGCAATCTCTATTTTCTCAGAAAACCAGGCTAAAAATATACATACACTGACTGCAAATAGCTTGGACTTGAATTTGCAGTGACTGTGCTGGAGACATAAGCCTGACTGCACAAGTCGCAGAGCATCGCTCTCATTCTGTCTGGATGGATGTATTTCTTAATATAGGTATAGAGAGATGAAGGGGAAAACTGTTTCCTTAAGCAGCAATAGAAGGAAAACTGCAGTTAAATAACATTCATATTCCTCCTAAGAGGACAAACTTGTCTGAAGCATCAGGTCCAGAAAAAAATAGTTGCTTTAAGCAATATCTCAAGACCCTTCCTGTCACCCCAGGGAGGCAGCATTTGTGCAAGGAACAGGCTCTGCTCACCCACACCACCACAGCTACCCTGTGTGGTCACTGCAGGCAGACAGCCCTGATTGAAAACTGTGTGAAATCCTCCTGGCAGGACCTGTAACACTCCACAGGAGTGGCAATATCTGGGCACTTTCTGAAAGTCCTTCAAGCAAGAGCATCTGCCTGTACTACAGGCCCAGGGCCAGAGCAGATCCACCCCCCTGAGTTACTCTGGGAATCATGCTGCATGTGTAGCTTCAGCAGCCAACTACCAGGCACACCTATGGTAAGAACAGAAAGCCTGATCCATCAGAAAGACCCTCTTAAATACCACAAAAGTGAAATAGTCCCAGGTTCCTCGTAGAGTGGTTTGAGTTAGAAGGGGACCTTTAAAGATCATCTAGTCCAACCCCCCACCACTGGAAGTGTTCAGGAGTAGGATTCTGAGTGGGACAGAATGCAACCACTTTTGATGATCCTGCCAAAATTTTGATATGATCTGTCCCCTATTAGATGCTGTTTAGAGAAATTCAGGAGTAAAAAATATTTGGTTTTATATATCTAAAATGTTATATAACAAAATATCATATATAGCATAAGTTTTATATATACATATAACTATATATACAAAAGGAAATAAATATCTGTGAGATTATGAAATCTGCATAGAGTCTTACCAGCAATCAAACATGAAGTAAATCAACTGTTAAACAGCAATAGCAGAAACAATAAGAATAGGAAGAAGCTGATCATGTACCAGATTATGATGGGCCAATATTGAATTTTGGCCTTAATATATTTTCCTAATTTCATCTTCATATTCCTCACTAGCTAAGAGTCCTCCACAAGGGCTGAATGTGTACAACAGTTGCCAGGTATTATACAATTCTTATGATGTATATGACCTATTTATTAGAGACTGGAGTTGAGATGAAAGCAGTTCAGCTCAAACTGTCTCCAAGAACCACAGTGATAGCTTTCATAGCTTGTAGGTTTTAGTGGAGTTCTATGATAACAGGAAATAACCTCAATACTACAGCAAAAACAGAACAATTTTACAGTCAGTAAAATTTCCAAGTGAAACTCAAGAATAAGTACAAAGACTACAAAACTGTAGAATCTAGCTGCTCACAAGCAAGTGCAAACAAAGTTAAATGTTTGTATGTAGTGAAAAAAATTGTGCCTGAATCTGGTAGGTTAGAATCTTATTTTTTAGACAACCTGAAAGACCCATCTTCACTCCTAAGTATTTCAGACAAACCTTTGTATATCATACAGAAGGAAGAGGTTATATTAAGTAAGCTTTAGTGCATTTCTTCAATCAAAAGTCACTTCCATTCAATATAAACAGGAAGTACTTGTATTAAACTGTCATAGTGATACCTGTAGGATAACAGCAAGGTACTTTAATGCCAAAAGCTACCAATAACTTGCTATTCTTTGAATGAAAAGATGAAGTGATCCTATAAGAAGGCTGTAACATTGTCATGCCAAGCCTAGAACCATCTGATGGGATTTTTTTTCCATCACAGTAAATAAAGTTATCAGACATACTCGTTCACTTACTCTGTTCCTCATTTTCTTCAGACTTTTGCGAAAGGACACTTATGGTCCATCAAACAATCAAGCCACTTTGTATTAGCAATGTCAGCTCCAGAATTTGCTGACTGCATATGCAGAAAAACCATAAGCATTTCTGATACCATTTGATTAGGAAGTACAAAAAAAAAAACCCATTCCTATCACTCTGCAGCAGACAGCCAGAGGAGCGAGTGTATTTTCAACAGCTCCTCCCAGACATCAGAACTGGAAAACAGACATTATCATTATGATCTTTTTGTCCGATCTCCTTCATAAGGTCAGGAAAAAATGAATTTTTTTGAGCTCATTTCTGCAAAGCAAAACAGAAAAGGATCCTGCCTTATAATAAGAACAGCTGACTGTAGCCTAAGACTTTAACAGAATCACTAAACTATTGAAACACAGTGGTGGGTTAGTTTGCAATTTTTTTCAGTTTCCTTTTTGTAACTCAGGATGTAAAAAGATTTCTAATCAAACCACAGACCACTAACTCAAGGTGTTGATACTACTCCACAGGAAGCACAGTAATCAATGTAACACGTTCCAACTCCCCTGCTGCATCAGGTCTCTAGGAGAGAAAGGGTCTACATTTGCAGATCAAGCTGTGGGATGATCAGAGCTATTATTTTTCCCTGAATCAGCACTGGGAGGGCAAACAAGAGTTTTCTGCCAGCCTATGAGAGCATACTTGTAAATACAGCAGATACACTGAAGCCATTCATACCCACTCTATGACACTGCAGCCAAAACTCAAGTTTAAGACAGCAGCCTTGTCCTTTGGCTTAACTAGAAGAAAAGTTGAAAGAAGTTATTAAAAAACCTCACATGAAATGTGACAAAGACTTGGAACGTAAAACGGGGCGGGGGGGACGAGGGGGACGAGCAACACATTAGAAACAAGAGGGGTTAAGCAAATACAGTCTTTTTTTTTCAACATTGCCTTAAAATACTAAAATACCCAAAATTTAGACAAAAGTAAAGATAACATAATACTGTGATTCCAGAGCAAAAATCTACAATAACTGCAGACAATAAACACATGATTTTATCTAGCAGCTCCTAGAATATAAATCAGGGATATTTAGAAGTTAACTGTTTTACATAAAGGATGGCTCATTCAAAGTAGTTTTATCAAACTGAAATACCTGTCATTGTACTAGTATTTCAATCACAGAAGGTCTCCCCCCCCCCTCATAATACACAGATTGCTCAAGAGGGTAATGAGACATGATGGCCAGGGAAAGGGGGGAGGGGAGTAAAGAAATGAAACTTCTTCCCGAAGGCAGGGGTGGGGGAAATCCTGTCTTTTTCAAACTGCTAAACAAAAGCAATTATTTCTCTCTCCTACCACCACTCTTCTCACTCGATCTTGTTTCTGTTGGGTCTTTAACAAACTTCCAGTCAGGTCACTTTGACTGATGCTCCACTACCAGGAAAAAGCAACTTAAATTCTCCCACACCGTGAAGTCCCTTTTAAGTATAAACAAAGCATTTTCTTTAAATTCACAAATCTGCCCCTCAGGACACCACAACCCCACATACTCTTCCCCCCTCCCACCACAAATGACCTCTTCATTACATCTGATGCTTGTAAGAGAAGCACACACCAGACCAGGCCATCAGAAGTTTAAACTACTGATGTAATGTCTCCGGTAGCACTCTGTCCAAGAACATGCAGCTTCAGCTGTAGCCACTCCTGGGTAAGCACTGATAAGCTAATGTGAAATGAAGCAAGCCATTTCAAAATATAAACAGTTGTTTGGCTACACAGGGAACAATATAAACAAATGGATCTATTTATAAATCATCATTTGTGCCTGTTGCAGAACAGGGAATATTATGTTCCAATGCACAAGCGACAGTATTTCCAAGAATACGGAAAAAATACAAACAGCTTGTATTATATCTTCTTCCATCAGCCTGCCCTGTTGACACTCCCTGTTCCAGTTCTATAGGAGCCATAAACACATGATGCAGGGCCTGACCTTTTCAGGAACAAGATACCCTCGATTTAAAAGGAAATTGGGGACCTAGAGTGTGGGAATCAACCTCACTATCCTACCTATGGTTACTTCCAACATCTCAAAAAAGTCAATGGTAACATCTCCTCAGCTCAGCGAGCAAAGGAAAAAGCGAGCCCTAGTCCTACTTTTCTCACCTCTGAAACCCAAACGAACCGATCTCCCCCACGCCGCACACCTCGCTCGTATCCGAGAACACCGGCACGGCACTTCACACCCCCCTATACTTAATGTCCCCCTCCCCCCAAGAGAAGCCACCGCGCTCCATGGAGCGGGGCTCTCCCGAGACGCTTCAGCTCCTTTACGGAAACCACCGGGCAGAGCACCCGGGGCTCCTCGGAGCCGCTGTCACCGCGAACCCGCCGCAGCGCTCCGCCGGCAGCCCGCGCCCCGCCGTGCCCTGCCCGCGGCCAGGCAGCGCTCCACACACACCGCCCATGGGCTGCGGGAGGGCAGCGGGATAACAACGCCGCTCCCTGCGGCACCCCCGGGCGGGGAGCGCCCGGCACAGCCCTTTACGTAAGGGGCCGGGGGTGCCCCGCGCGGCCCGGCACCGCCTCCGGCCGCCGCGCCGGGGGAACGACAACACCCCCACCGCCCCGGGAGGTGCTCCCTCTGCCCCGGGAGGCTCCCCCACGCCGGCCCCGGCTCACCGCTCCGGCCGCGCCGGCTCCCCCGCCCGCCCTTACCGTGCCGCTCCAGCCGCCGCCGGCGCGGGGCGGCCCGCGGGCGGTACGCGGCGCTGTCCCTCGGTGTCCCTCGCTATCCCGCGGAGCCGCGGCAGGACACCGCCGCCCCACCCATGGTCTCCACCCCCCGCGGAGCCGGAGTGTGCGCGGCGGGCGCCGCTCCCGGGCTTTTCTGCGGCGGGGGCGGAGGAGGAGGGCGGGCGAAGGCGGGCGCGCCCGCGGCGGGGCGGGCACCATTAAACCACCGCCTCCCGCCGCCGCCCGCTTTGAAGCGGCCGCGCCACGCCAGGCACCGCGGCGCCCCCTGGCGGCGGCGGGCGCGGGGATCCCGGGATTTCCTGCTTGGCAGCTCCGGGCGGGCTGAGGGCGCCGGCCGTGCCGAGCCGAGCCGAGCCGTGCCGAGCCGAGCCGAGCCGAGCCGAGCCGAGCCGAGCCGAGCCTGCGGTTTTACTATGCGGTTTTTAGTCTGTTGTA
>JAWWES010000115.1:98800868-98823093 GCA_035583135.1 Lophotriccus pileatus | reverse complement strand
GCCGAGCCGAGCCGAGCCGAGCCGAGCCGAGCCGAGCCGAGCCTGCGGTTTTACTATGCGGTTTTTAGTCTGTTGTAAGGAATATTACCTCGGGTTGCCCGAGCGTGACGGCCCCGGCCCAGGAGGTCCTTCGGCGGCCGGAGAGAGCAACGGGGTCTGATGGTGCAGAGGGGGCGGGGGGTTCGTCCTGCCTGCCGGGGAAGGAAGGAGGGAAAAGCAGGGGAACCATGACGGGCAGGGGTGTGCTGCGAGCGCTGTCCATGCTTCCCTGTTGTTGGTGCATGAAGGGATCAAGGGCCGGTCCTCCTCCGACAGGCACGGCAGGAGCCGCAGGGAGCTGGGAAGCGAACGGGAGATGCCTGGTGGATTCACCGCGGCGCCGCTCAGCGCTCGCCTGGGCCGCGCCGGGGGTGACAGAGCCCAGTGACAACCCCGGGGGTGCCACACGCACAGCACAGCAGCCTCTGGTAAGACACACATACACACAGAGCACAGCAGCTGTGTGGTGACACACTCACAAAACACAGCAGCCTCGGGGGTGACACACACACAGCATCTCGCTGTGGCGCTGCTTCTGGGCACCCTCACCCACCTCAGTATGCAGGGAACAAAAAAAAAAAAAAAAAAAAAAGGCAAAGGGAGGGATAAAAGACTAAGCCTCCCCACACACCCAGCCAAAATACTGTGAAAAGCTCGATTTCGCGTTGTCTAGTACCAGAGTTTGCACTGAGCCTCAAGAGGGGAGATGAGCTTGAGAAGCTGCTTGTCTTCGGTTTTCTGAATAGACTGGCTTTTCTCTCTTATTTACCATGACAGAAGATAATCTGTTTTTGTCCTCAGATATTTATGGGTGGCTGTGTCTTTCGTAGCGGCTGTCATCCGAGCAGCACAAGGTATTTGAACTGTCTTCTTCCCAGCACAGCCCAGTCCACTCAGGCTTGTAACAAACGCCTTTCATCACAAGGAAAATCACCACTATTGTCCTCCATTTCAGCCTAGATGCTGTCCTTGGCACTGTGCAAGCGGCCCCCCTGCTAAATACGGACTGCATCCTGAATTACAGATCTCTTGTGAATGCAGACATGAATACATTTTGAAAGTAAGGGTTATATACAAAACCCAAACAAACAAACAAAGGAACAAAACCAAAACAACCAAACTTAAGAAAATAGAAACATTTATTGAAATGTGCAACGTACTCACATGAAATACTTAGTGCTAATTATTTGACGGCATCATTACAAAACTCATCATTTGTAACACTCAAATATATCAGCATCCTTCTCACTGAAAAAGAGGGCATCCTAAAGTGCATCTTAAGTGACAAATTTACTCATTACCCAAGGCATAGTCATAATTTTATCAGAAGTTAGTTCCCCAAATATTCATTCTCTACAATTTTTTTACAAATAGGAACGGTTCTGTAATGCTAGTACACTACTACACTACAGTGTCAGTTCCTTCCCAATTCAGCATCTTATGTAAGTCCTTAGCTGCAATACTGTGAGATTACACATGAAAATACAATTGAGCATATATCTGTGTTTACAAGACTCAAAAGATTTAAATCCTGACTCTTCAGGGTCAAGATGTACCTGTAGTTGCTAAGCCTGGGAGTAGCCTTACTGAATTCAGTTTTGTTTTTCTAGTCCTGTGCTGAAATTTAGGCCCAACTACATCATGAAAGCCTAAAGACTATTTTTGCTCCAATATGAACTGTGTTTATAAATTAAATCCCGCCCGCAAAAAAATAGATTAATCAAACTGTAGGGGAAAAAAACACAATGTTTTACACAACAATGAATTTTGCATATAAAAATACCAATAGTTATTCATCAACTTAAATGACTTTCAGTCAAACTGTGTAATGTCAGATTCTTCATTTCTAATGTACACAACTGGTATTTCCTTTGAAAAAGAGTATCACACAGAGCAGAAACCTTTTTCTTAGTTATGTATGGTAGTAAGAGGTGATATAAAATCCTTAACTCTTTTAAGAAGATAAGAACTTAGAACCTTTTGGTAAAAGCCATCTTCAATGTCTTTACATGGTTTACTAGATTTTGACATTTTCAGCTCCATTTTGTTTCTCCTGCAGCTTCCTCTGTGCCTACAGAGGAAGCAAAGGAATAACCATTTACAGGGTAAGATGCAAAGCAAAGAATGGCAGAATTTTTGGGTCTGAAGGGGAGTTTGTGTACCTCACATCTGCGTGCTGTGCTACAGCTGGCATTTCCTGCAGAAGCTGCAAGCTGGTAGATTTATTGGTACACTGATGCACTAAATCCTTCCCTATGCTGGGACTGAGCCAGCAGCAAAGGAAAATGCTCCTTTTCTATCATGCAGCGTAGGTGCTGAGGAAGAAGCTAGATTTAACATTTGAGCAGTGGGAACGCAGAGCAAGTCAAACCCCACTTACATAAATTTGCACTGTCCGTAGTTGCTACTCAGGCAGAACTCCAACTGAGGTCGGTGAAACAGCTGCCAAAAGACTGTGGGGTTAATGTGTGTGGGTCACATTTTAAATGCCACTTCCTATTAGTACAAAGGGGAAAAAAAGACTAAAATTTGTCTAGGAAGTGTTGTGATGCAAAATGCAAAATACATAGAGAAAAAAGAGCACCACTGAGTATACTTACAGTTAGGATAGTAAAAATAGAAACTGAAGGAATTATAAATGGAAACATTTTCACAGTGTATTTGGAGGTGCACAGAAGTAGCAGCTCCTACTTAAGCACTTTTCCCCTACACTTTGAAGATGCACTAGGTGAATGAAAATGTTTCTCTCAAAAACCTCTTCCAAAGAAATCAACTAACGTTATTAAAAAAAAAAAAAGGTGTAATTTTCTGTATGGGATACATTTAATGCATGCTGACTCCCAACTGCTGCAAATATTTAGAAGTGTGAGACAGTCCAGACATTCAACGGCCAGGATGAATGAGTAGTGCCAGCTCACTTCTGCTCTCTGCAATGATTATCCCCATTCCCTTCAAACAGAAGGAGGGTGGGACTAGTTAAATTTGAAAAACTGCAATTACAAAGCCATAACAATTGCCAGAAACCCAAGAATGAGGGTAGTATATTAGATTACTTTTGGTGGGTTTTTTCCTTGTCTTTATTTTATATTGATGCTGCAAGCTCTTAATCAAAGGCAGCTATCACAAACCCCAGTTAACTTCATTTAATATTTGCAACCAGCAAGATAATTACTTACTAAACTAAGCAACCTTTAAAGCAAGGTTACATGATATATGAACTTCTCTGGTTTTAATTCCAGGGCTTAGCAAAATAAAAAGCCACTATGCAACAGAAGATTCATGTTAGGTTGTGCTACATAGTATTAATTGAGAAGGAATTTTCATCAGAACTGTACGCATTCAGAGAGAAAAAAAGTTAAAAATTATAATTCAATATTTGCAGATAAAAGGAAAATGGAAGAATTAATAAAATGCAAACATTTTCACTGTAAATATTAGAACTAAGACCATTGCCAATGTAAAATAAGAAGTTGTTTATCATTAGGTAGAACATACTTCTAGGTTTTAGGATGGACAAATTCAATATTCTTCCGTAACTAAAAATATGTTTTTACAGAAATTTACATCCCCCAACACTTTTGCAAATGTTGTGTGTGTATATGGAAGAGAGGGAGAATAAAACCAGATATTTTTACAATTATGTCTTAAAAAATGAGAATGACCAAGTTTTTCGTCTTGATTTCCTTTTAAATACATTATTACAGATAATGATTCCTAGATTCTGACCCTCTATTACCCCCGATAAAGGCAGATGGTACTTCCAGTGGCCTGCCAGCTGGCCCTCTTGTGATCTACCAAGGAACTGCAATCCACCTTTCCCTGAGAAACAGGCAGAATGCATTCCCCGATAAGAGTTTTGCTTCTGCATCATTATAGTTGTTTAGAATGAAGTAGAGATTGGGGTGGGGTTTAATTTATCTGGCAGGCACACTCATGTGGTATTTTAAAAACATTTTCTGCATGGCATTATGTTAACAGCTTACCCTTAAGTCCTTCATAAAATGGATTAGAAAGTTTATTTCAGAGATCTGTTCATATGAAAGCTCTGAAAGTGTTGTCATGTGCAATAAAATGAAAGTACATAATCTGCATTTAAAAAACATGTAACACATTCACATACAGAGTATGTATAATATACAGTCTGTATAATATACCAAGTGCAGTTAAAAGCATTAGATACATGTATACACTCATAATATACACACACATTTTCTGTACATAATGCGCTGCCCTAACTCAGTATGTTGAGTTACCAGTCTAGTTTCATGTCGGCTTTACTCCACACATACTTTCCTCCTCTTGTTAGGAACATTTTCTCATCAAATCCACTGAATTTTATAGCTGCTTCCACACCAACATCTAGGATAGACTTGGAAGGCTCTTTCCGTCCATTTCTACAGTTTAGAAAACGCATCTGGAACATCAATAGATAAGATATTAAAAAGTCAATTTGCAAAAATTTAACTTTCTCACAGAATTAAACAAGTTGCACTGCAACCCCACAAAAGCCTATGTAAGTGCATGAAGAATTTCACTCTAGTCCGTGGAAGGCTCAGAAACTCATGGTTACACAAATGCTATACCTTAGCAGGAACAAAGCAATACCATAATTCCTGAAGTCTGGCTCTTCAGTTACACATAAACTAAGTAGGCACTTTGAAACTTAACTTTCAGGGCAAGTTCTGTATTTTGAAATTAAAGAAAAAAAAAAAGCAAAGATGTCCTCCAGAAATAGACACCTACACTTTAAATTTGTGATGCAGTCATTATGCATGCAACGTGATTGCAAGTTCTCCTCAGCTCATAAAGTTCTTACTATGTCTGATGTGAATAAATCACATCTATTCCTTGTAGTACATGGTAAAATTGTTTTATAGAATGCGTAGTAAATTGAATTGGTTATCACTGTTGATACATGCATATATTAGCATACAAATACTAAGTATCAAACAAAGACTTACATATTCATCCAGAATGAGGTATGAATCCCTCATCTGTAATAGATCAAAAGGAAAAAAACCCCAAAATTAATATACAAATTAAAATTCCATTCTAGTGAAAAATGAAAGACAAAACAAACAACTATTCACAGGCAGATACAAATCTTTGAAACAGTTACTGTATCACCACTGTTTCGGTGAGCTTGGATCAAATTTATAGAAATAAATGACAGAATTACTAAAATAACTTAATGTATGAATAAACTAGTAATTCTTGAAATATGACCTCTCCACTGTCTAATTGAAATGTGGGTGACCAACTGGATAAAGGTGTTTTAAATAATATCCAAGTTTTCTATGAATTTCTACAGCAGTAGAACTTACAATTTTGCATGCTGGAATGATTATGCCATTTTAAAAACAACTATTGTGATCATTTAAGCTGGAGAATCTCTATTAAATATTAGAAACTATGCTTGGAGTATAAAATATGTTTTTATTAACTTTGAACATTTTCAGGATATTGTGCCATGGTGGGGAAAAGTACTCCCACTGGTTTCCACAGGACTGGGATCAATGGGTTTTTACCTTTCTGCTAATAACTTCATGGTCAATCAAAAGCCTTAAAGAAAATTTTAAAACTTGGCTTACACCATAACAAAACCAGTTGCTGATAAAGTTGTACTGTACCTCTTCTAAGCCACTACTTATAGGGCCAGTACTAATTGCCATGAAAGTTTCTAGTTCCTTTCCAATTTTCCAACATTATTTGAAAATAAAGTTACAGAAGGACAATTTAATTTCTACCTTCTGATTAGATTCAGGTACCAAACAGGAGACATCTTTGTGGCGATCCAGGAATCGTTCAAAGTCTTCATCGCTAATAACAAATTTTTCTGCTTCTCTCAGGGCATCCTCACCACTGTTCTCCCCTTCGATGAGCAGGCACTGGAATACCTGAAAACAGAAGGCACCTGGTTAAGATTTTACTTTTTCACTTGCCTTGAGGATAAGAGACTGTCCCCATGATAAAAACCTTCATTTGTGTCAGCAGCAATGTCTTTAATTTTTCTGTCAGTGGGACTACACTGACACAAATTGTGACAACTGAATACTACACAAAGGGCATGGTGCAGATTTATTTTTAGCAAATTAACCATTACAGAGTTCTAAATGTTCTAAATTATCATTTTCAGTACTCTCCTTTAGTAGGACCAAGACTTCACTTAAAGTGTTTGTTTTTGTTGTTTTGTTTTCATGTGGTTTTTTTTTCTGAGAAATTCTGCGTGTATAGCAATTTCCATGAAGCAAATAATGAGAAATTATTCCACAAATTCTCCCATATTTATGTCACATTACCTCTACCCATTTTCAAACTGATAACATAATGTATTTAATGCACTTGTAGTAAAAAATATAATATATGTGCATTAACTGTTAATACTCTATAACAGAACATTAATGTACACATATCTTGTTAACAATATATTGACTCTAATGTATCATTGTATACTGATTTTTCATTTTGTCTACACCATGACACATTTTCAAACCTAAAGACCTTCTATATCAATTTTAATATAATAAAATACCTATATCTGCATACATTGAAATAGTAATTTACTGTATGTATCACAGCAAAAAAAAAGATTCTTGACGTACTAGGCTCCATTTAAGTGCAGAATGAGACTGAACCTGTCTCAACACCATGCAACATTGACAAGAAGACCCCTAACACCAGCCCAAGCTGGAGCTGGAGATCTGACTAAGGTCATTAAACATTCAGACAACTCCAAAACCTCATTATTACTTTTCTGTGAACAAGAAACCTAGTGCATACAGTACTTTCTTACCTTCCAGCGCACAGGGTTGAGTGCCTTGATCTGCTCATTCATATCTTCCTCAACGTTAAATCTGTTGATCACTGAATTTATTTTGAAAGCAACAGCATACTCTCGGCACCACTGTCTCAGTTTATGCAGATTTTCCACGTGGTTCTTCTTTCCTTGACCACGGCCAATTAAAACGTTGACATCCTCATCAAAACTATCACATGAAATTGCCAGAATGTCTAAATATTCACCTGAAAGCAAGTTTAAAATTTGATTAATATCCAGTCCCTCAGCTAATAGCTGTCAGGAATCTGCCCACTTTCACTTCCTTATCATCTGTCATGAAGTGCCATGTAAATACAGTTCTGTGGAGTCATCCCATCAACCTCAAAAGCCACAGAAACAGCAATGTCAAAACACATAGTTTGAGTGTGTCTGTCCCCAACATTATGGAGACAGGCTGAGCTATTTTTTTATTACATCATTATACCAAAGAGGCCTTTGGGGTAAGGCCTGTGTTCACAAAATATAATCAACACTATTTCACTGGTATTTACATTTTCATTTACTGTAAGTGAACCACTAAAAAAAAACATTTCCCACTTGTCCCCAAGTCCATCTGTGGGTGAGGTTGCCCCGCAAAGGCCCCCCAGCCCGGCCAGTGTTGCTGTGCCCAGCAGTTCCTCCTTACCATACTTCTTGAACCACCGCTCTCTGATCAGGCTGCCATTGCTAACAATGCTGACACTCGGGAGCTCCAACTCCTGCTTGCAAAATTGGACCAGTTTGCCTACAAATTCGCCTCTGTCCTGAAGAAACGGCTCTCCTCCAGAGAAATTTATTTTCTCCATTCCTAGAGGAGGACCAAAGAAAGATGATGAACCGCTGCTGCCCGTCGCCTGCTCCTTCCCCATGCTGTCAGTGCCCCACGGCAGCGCCATGAAAAGGTACAGGGTCGTTCCCAGGGTTAACTTTTTCGACGGCACTTGCTCTTGCGGGGTCTCCCCTCCCCGGTTCCCGCCGGCGCCCCCTCCCCCGGACTCACCCGCCTCCTTGAGCATCGCCAGCCCTCGTTTGGCCTCCTCCAGGGGCAACACGAAGGAGGTCTTGGCAGTGTGGAAGCAGAAGCCGCACTTGTAGTTGCACTGCCGAGTGAAGTGGTAGTTGACACTGGTGGGCGTCGGGGACGCGTCGTCACACTCCTTCTCTCTCTCCCGCCGCGGGGGTGAATCCCGCCGCCAGCCGGGCAAGGGCAGGGACAGGGACAGGGACAGGGAGAGAGGAGCCAGGCTCCAGCACAACGCGCCCAGCCGCCCCCGCAGCGCCGCCAGAACCGCCCGTCCTACGGACAGCAGCCGATCCAGCATGTCCAGGTGCATGGCTAAGCTCAGTTCGGCTCGGCTTGGACCCGGCGGGATGCGCTGCGGTTCACTTGGAGTCGCCTGGGCACGCTTCGACCGGAGTTGTTTCGGCTGGGCTCGGTTCGGTTCAGTCTGAGCCGGCTCGGCTCGCAGTCTGCAGCGAAGTGCCCGGCGCTCCGCATTTAAGAGCGCGGTGAGAGCTTCCCCGTCCCGCCCTGCTGTGCCGGAGCACGGGGAACCGCTCAGTTTTGTTTTCCGTTCTCGCAGAAACGAAACTTGGCACCGAGCCACAGGCGCGATGTTTTCCTTCTCTCGCCCCACCCCGCGTGTGTTCCCCGTGTCCCCACGCCTCAGATGCGCCTCTCGGACACGGCCACCGCGGAACCCACCGGCTCTCCGACGCTGATAGGAGGTTTCAGCACCTCTGAGTTTGATCAGGTTTAGCATGTGAAGACCACTTTTGGTGTGTGCGGTCTCAGTGGCTCTGGCTCTCCCGGTTAAAACTCGTGTGACTTGTGAAGCAGGGGGAAAGCTGAGCCTGTATAACTGCATTGCACCCTTTTCACTAAGTCAGGAGCCCTTGTAAGTTGAAACAGTTTTGCACTGCAAAGCAGCCCAAGCTAGGGAGCCTAAAGGCTTCAGACACATGAAAGAATATACTTGCAGGTTCTTTAATTCTTGGTCTCCAATACCGGACCTCAAGCTAAGCTACTGCACCAAGCCGAGTACATGGTTAGCCCTGACAGCAGGAACAGCTGGCAGCCTGAGGTGAGACACTGGCAGGGCAGATAGCAGCCCACTCATGGTAACACCAGGAGAGACCAGGACCAAGCTTCCAGTTTCCATATTCCTCAATTCCTTATGGCACAAGAACTATTGCTAGAGAAGGAGCATCATAGCACCAGTTGCTATTCCTCGCTCTTTCAGTGTGTCCAAACACACCAATAGGTACACCACAACTTTTCAGCCTCACTCTGCCTTTAGTCAGCCTTCCTCATTCTTTTGTGGGCAGTTTAGTGTTTCACTGCTGCCAAGGTGAGGAGCCATACTCAGATCTGATCACCTACCAATTGCATATTGTCCACGGCAGGCTTCTCTCACTTTGGAGCTTCCCTCACTTTCATTTACCACACAGAATTGCTGATGTAGCTGGGCAGTTTTGCCCTCATGTTGCTGCCTTTTTTTTTTTTTTTTTTTTTTTTCTCTCTTGGAAAAGCAGTAGGAGAAATAGTTTTATCCTATTTACAAGTTTTAATGGGAAACAAAACCTTGTGAATCGGAAGTGTTTTCTTTATGTTAAAAAACAAAGGCCTGTCATGGGCTATCCTCAACCTTTCTTTCACTTTCCCGGAGATGATCTACAGGCTCAGTAATGTCTGGATCAGTAAATAACAGCATTTCAGGTTTTCCCCTTTGAACAGTTTTTATTGTCTCTATCAGCTGTTTCTTGCTGGAATAGATTCGTGCCAGCAGGGTAGGATGGGAGACGTCTTGCTATGACTAATCCCAGTAATACCACTTCATGAAGGTATTGTTGAAGCAGGATAGGAAACGTCTCTGTTCCTGAGGATTTCCAAAATTGTCTCTGAAGTTGTCAGAAGAGACTATTCCATCAGGAGAAGTTAACCATGTGCCTGTCCAGTTCCTTGAGATTTATGTAAGACACAAACTTAAGAATGAAAGAAGGATTTTCTAATAAATAATGGGTTTGTTGATCACAAACTTGAAAATGGAATTGAAAAAGAAGAACAAGACAATGCAATTTTAGACTGAAATCTGACGTTGAAATTGCTTGTTTCAGTGTTTCAATTTATTCAATTTTAATTAATTTGAAGAAGTTTGTACAGTCTATAGAACACTTCTGCTGCTTGTTAGGAACTCTTTCCAATCTCCTATCTTTTCTGATCCAACTCACGTTCCTTTCTCCCCTCATTCATAGCTCTTGTCCATGTTTAGTTGAGACAATTCAGATATAGGGACTACAGATTTCTTCCTTCTTTGAGGTGGAAAATTTAATTACTAAGAATACTTGTGGTGAACACAAGATCTCAAAAACAATCACAACACTTCAAATTCTGCATCTCAAGAAATATTATGTTGTGTCTGTGTTTGTATATACATATATATGTATGTGTGTCACCAACCACACAATCTCTAAATATAGCTTTACATAGCAATTTTATTGCAGATGACAAATTATCATTTAGCTCACCCTGTCTCAGAAACTTCCCTAACCTCCTGAAAATTTGGGAATTGCAGAAGATACACTTAAAATGGCACAGTGACCTACATCTTCTGTGGCCTGAGCCCTGAGCTTGTTGCCTAATGCCTCAGCTGGATAGGAAAACTAGGTTCAAAATACTTAATTTCCAAAATCCGTAAAAAATCCTTGATGATTATCCATTTATCTCAATACAAGACTTACATCTGATGCACAAACGCTCCAAGAGCATATCAGAAAAATGTTACTCAAAAAATCAGCAAACTAAACCATTACCATTTTGAACTGTTTTTCTTTGACAGGGCAGATCTCTGTTTCAAGGAACAAAGCAGGCAGAGAACCTAACACTCAAGCATACTCAAGACTTCCCATTCTCTGTAATTCTATTAGTACTTCCTTAGAAAATGGCAATTATAAGGGTTCTTTTTTTTGCCTCAATTAAGTATGTTTTCAGACAACACTCTCTGCATTACTGTAAAGCCCCACAAAGTAAACCCAAACCAGAACATGCTCCCTACAGATGTACAGATGTTGCTGTACTAGCTAGCACCAAGAATGACAATCACATTTTACTTCCTGAACTGTCCTAGTTCACAGGCTATATGGTGAGACCTACAAGAAAATGCAGATATGCCCTTTTATACACTAGCTTTGAATCTACAAGAAATGTTGCAAACAAGAACTACAACAAAATTTTCTGTCCTGGTGCCTTCAGTCTCACAAAACCATGATGTTCTTTGAAAATGGTAGGAAGTCTGATTCCTTCCCTTTGCTTCCTATGGAAGTCATCTTACAGTGACACAAAGGAATCCCAGTACTCAAAATGTTTTAGTTCTGCAAATCTGCACAAAAAACTTTTAAAGATTAATATAATTTTCAAAAATGACTGAATAATATTACATTTTTAATGACACATAGGTACACAACTAATATGGAAGAATCCAAATAGACAAACAGAGATAATGCTCTTGTGCTCCCTAGTTGTTAGGAAAGCAAAACTTTGAAACAATTATTTATCTAAATAATGTATTTTTATTTTTAAAAAATAAAGATATTGATTTGTCTCGTGTGGCTTTTTGGCAGTTCCAGTCAAACAGTATCTTGCTAGGGAAAGCAAAGTGCTGACAGGAGCCAGAAACATAACTAAGGCTAAAGAAGGAGTCATTATCACTTCACCTGTGAGGACCAGAGAAGGTCCAAGGACAAACAGGTAAGTCATGCAATGACGGATGTAATTTTTACCATTTGATAAATCTATTACTTCTTGTTCTAGTCCCAGCTGGAAATGATCTCTGTTGTATTTCATCTGCAACACTATAAATGGGATACTGTCAAGGACCTTGTACTTAGTGACTCATCCCTCCCTGGGATGCAGAAATCCAAAGGGAAATTACCATACAGAAAGTTAAAACCCACATGCAATTAAGTTATAAAAGACATATGAAACACACAATATAAATATAGACACAGATTAGACACATTTGAAAGAGGTCCACCATGGGCCCTTAATAGTACATATGTGATTTTCCAGTCAGGAAGTATTCAAAAGATGGTTCCTAGGATATGGGACAAGATCACAGAATTGTAGAATGATAGAAGACCAGGTTGGAAGTGACCTCAAGGATCATCAAGTCCTTTCTTGGCAAAAGTATGTTGGCAGAAGGATCATTCTTTGTCCTTTCCATACTTTTCTCTAAACATCTGGCACTGGACATTGTCATGGGCAGAAGAGGGAGCTCTTCTGGCCTGAGACTATACTGACTTCTGCCTTCTTATGGTCTTATACTTAGATCTTTTTCTACTGGAGGATCCTTTACTGATGTCCTTTAAAGTTTATTCTGCATTAAAACAGCAGTTTTATTTGTGTGTATTCTCTGTACCTATGCATTTTATGGGCCTTCAACTTAAGTTTTTCTTTATCTCAGATAGTTGTTTACAGGACTGTGCACTTAGATATATTTTTTACTTTACAGGCTAAGCAATTTTCAGTTTTACTGGGTTTTGCTTTTGTTTTGTAGGTTTTTTTCCTCTTTTTCCATTTTGGGTGGATCAAAAAGGTTTTGAATATTCATATGGCTTTTTGTTGTATCTGTATCTCTTCCCTATAGCCTCATTCAAGCACAATGGGCACTCAAAGATGTGACTGAACAGTCTTTTTCACATAATTAGCATATTTTCTCTTCAACATTGCAACATATTATACAGAGGGCAAAACTATAAAGGTGCTTGTAAAAAGGCTGAAAGCTGGTTAAAATAAGTTAATTTCAAAACAGAGTCATACTCTCTACACTGATTTTAAATACAAACACCTATCTTGGGCATAAAAGGCAACTGTCTTTTCCTACATTTGTCCTTCAATCATGCAAGAGGGTAATTAGCCAGGAGGACAGGCCAATTATGAATGATCTCATAAGCACGTTATAAATGCAGGAAGAAACCAATCGACAGTGAAGTAACCAACTTAGCTGAGGAATGCTTGTAACAAGGCTGTATCAAGGCAGTGAGAGGGGAAAAGGGAAAATGAAAGTAAGCACTTTCCATTTAGCAGAGAGGGGAAAGGCAACAGTAGCATCAGGAAAAAAACACAAACATACAGAAGAGCAAGGAGGCAAAGGTCAGTGAAGAAAATGGTCAGCTTTACAAGTGCTTTTGAAACGAAACTTGGCTGCAAGTCAATTGGGTGTCAAACAAACGAATGAACAGAAAAGTCACAGATTAGTTTTGTTGTAGATAAAGGTGAGACAGTGGAGATAGAAAAGAATAATCGAAACCTTATGTACCTGATGGTGAGCTCAGCAGTGGAACTTGCACTCAGAAAGGAGGTCTCAGTCACTGTTGTTACTCTTCTATAGGCAATGGCTCCATGGGAGGCAGCAGCAAAAATAACCACAAAAAACCCGACCGACCAACCAACCAAAAAACTTAGCATCACTTAATATCACCCAGAAAGGTATTTGAAATAAGGCAGATGGCATTATTCTGCTGGTCTGGAACATTGGTACATGTAGCCATACCCCAACTAGTGGTCCAGTTTAAGTCTTCACATTTTGGCAGATCCTCACAGAGTTAAAGAAGTTATTCTTGGTTCCAAATGATCAAGGGAGGAAGCACCTACTTTACAAGAGATGGAGGCTGTAATTTCTGACATGAAAAAGCTGAAGGGGAAATCTGACTGACCTTGAAAAAATTACGTGGGTGATAAATAAGCTGAATGTTGAACTGTTATTCACCAAAATCAATAATATTATTGGATGGGCCACTTGTTGAAACAAGTAGGATATGAGTTTAAAACTTGTAAAAGTTTTTATGCAACAGTTTCACTTTTGGAATTTGAGAACAGAGGGTTTTGTGGAGGTAGACTGTATTACAGAGTGAAAATGGGATTTAGATAGATGTGTGAGCAAAGATCCATAGTGGGTTCTAAAAGGAAAAGATGAGGATGTGCTGTCTACCACTCCTAATTCAGTGACTGTGGATGCTGGAGGAGCAGGACTAGGAGAGGGGATGATGGATAAGCCAGGCATATGCACAGCATGTCATTCTGCAAGACAAAATACTGTGTGAGAATGGCCACTACTTTGACTCAGTGCATATGATCATGGTATTAAAATTACCGTCTATTGGCTTCCTATATAATGTTTTATCCTGTGTCTTCTGGTACCCATAGCCAGCCATAGCCATGTGTTTGAGTCATGTGGAATGATGCAAGAGTTCTCAGGTATGGAAAAGGGCCTTTTAAAAAAAGGCAGTTTTGGTATCCGATGCTGAGACTATTGAAGAGTCTCTAAGGCTGTGTTTCTGGTTTCAGCTCTGGCCCAGCCTTCCACTGGCTTCCTCAGCAGGGGCCGTTTCCAACTAATGCAGCTGATTTCTGTTAAACTGATACTGCTTACCAGCTGCTTCACTCTCTCTGCAGATACACTAAGCAAAAACTATTTGTGCAGCTTGTTTGAGCTGACCAAAGGAAGACATCAAGTTTCTGAGGAATTTTTTGTAGAGTACACTAGCTTGTAGAGTATATTCTTTCAGAAAATGCATGAGAAGTTTAACTTTGGATCGTTCTAGGTGGCATATTTTCAGCTATTGAAAGGGAGGAAAAGGATTCTACAGAGGTGCAGGTTGTCCTACATTTTAAGTTACATATTTTGAAAACTCAGTATCTACATTTTGGGCAATATTACTCATAGCAGCTGTCACAAGACTAAGTTCTATAGCTATTTTCAGTGCTTCAGGTTCTTGCCCCTGAGCTGATGAAAGCTGAAATTTGGCATCACAAAGTTAAAAAAACACTGCAGGCTTGTAAAAAAGTTCGTTTTACTCCCAAAATTATTTGTGTCTGCTGTTAGTCTTGTTATGAAGGCAGTGAGTAAACAAATAATGGGGTTAAGCTGCCGATATGCCCGACAGCTCAGTGCTGGTTGGGCACTGCAACTCGATAAAGCAGTTTAGGACTCGTTTGACTCTTTTGGGCCAGTCCCAAGCAGTGGAGCATATTGGCACTTCTTTTAAAAAAAAAAATAAAAAAAATAAAAAAATTTTTTTTTTTTTTTTTTTTTTTTTAGGAAACCACCAGGATTCAGCCACGGGAGCCCGTGAGAATGTGACCCTTTGGTGCTGGCAGACCCCTAGGCTAGGACCTTGCTTCCCACGTATATTGTTGCCCACTCGCTCACAGAGCCATTCCCCGTGGGACCGAGCCCGTTCAATCCCGGTGCCACTGCTGCGGGGCGGGGGAGGCGGAACGGGCTCCCCGAGGAGCTGCCCTTGGCTCGGGGCTGGTCTCCGCAGACCGGCTCCTTCCCGACCTGCCGCTCCAGTTTCGATTCCCGCTGGCTCCTCCTCCGCCTCCGTCCGCCCCCCTCCGCGCTGCTGCCGGCCCCGGCTCCCGCTGCAGCTCCCGGCTCCTGCTCCAGCTCCAGCTCCCGGCCTGGCGATGCTGCGGCGCTGCTCCCCGGGCTCGCCGGGTCCCGGCCCCCTCCGCCAAGCCCTGCCACCCTCGGCCACCGCCCTCCGGCACCGCCTGCGCCAGGTCACCCCGCGGGCTCTTGGGCTTCGTGGGGCGGGCGGGTGCGAAGGGGACAAGGGGTAATTGTTTTAAACGGAGGGAGGGCAGGTCCTGACCGGGTGTAAGGAAGAAGTTTTTTCGGTGTGGGGGGTGAAACACTGGCACAGGTTTCCCGGAGAGGTGGTGGATGCCCCATCCCTGGAAACATTCCTGCCTTGGTTGTACAGGTTGTACAGGTTGTGCTGCCTGGGAGTTGGACTGGATGGCTGTTGGACTAGATGACCCTCCGACCCAACACGTTCTATGATCTTCCCTTGCAGTGTGCAGAGAGGATCCCAGAGGCTGAAGCAGTACTCGATCTGCTGGAGAAATGTCCGGAGCACCAGAAAAAGGGCGATTTTCCCGTCATAGTTTTTGAGGGGCTGGATGCCACTGGTGAGAGCAATGTATGGATGAGGATTTATAGATGAGAAATCGTTGAAAAGAGCAAGTACTCTGGCTTTCATTCAGATTTAAGTCTTAAAAATTAAAAGAAAAAAAATAAAAATCCTGGAAACATGTGACAGAATTGAAGAAATTAGTATAAATAACATAAACATAAACATAAATAAATTATATAAATGCTAGTCTGTTTTCTTTGACTTGTAAAAGATGAGTCTATTATAATTTTCACTCCATGGGTTAATTCCTTATCTAAGTAAATGAAGGAATACAAAAAGTGGAGTACTGAAAATTAAATTTCTTGTGCAGATAATGAAACATACTTTTACTGGAGAGTTTTCAAGTAAATGAACTAAAATAATAGTAATCTGTGAGACTGGCAGCAGTTTGTCTTAGAGAAATATTAGTTGCCTCTGTTTTCTGACTTTTCAGTTAAAGAGAACTCAAAATCCCCTTAAAAAGAAAGAACTGGATGGCAACATGGCAACATCCACATGAACTGTGACACCAAAAAATATTATAAATAAATATACAGAGGAATTAAAGAGGAATTAATACATTAAAAGCCATGCTTTTAATGTATTAAAGGGAGTGAAGACTGAAAGTTGTCAAGGGGAAGGGCTGGAAGGCCCAAAGAGCAGGAAGGAGGGTAATAATTCCTGCAACCGGACTCAGAATAATTTTCCCCTGACAACACAAGATATTCAAGTTACATATTCAGGTGACTGAACATTTTCTCCAAATGAACAGAAAGGAGGGGTTTTTTTAGTTTTTAAAACTCAGGTGTATCTGGCACAAAATAACACA
Organism: Lophotriccus pileatus; assembly: GCA_035583135.1. Classification (NCBI taxonomy): domain Eukaryota; kingdom Metazoa; phylum Chordata; class Aves; order Passeriformes; family Tyrannidae; genus Lophotriccus; species Lophotriccus pileatus. The sequence continues at coordinate 98,806,447 of JAWWES010000115.1, read as the reverse complement.
AATGTTTCCTTCTGTAAACGAAATGCAGGCAAAACCACTGTGACCGAGGCCGTTAAGGACAACCTGAATGGCATTCTGCTAAGGTCCCCACCACCCTGCATCAGCCAGTGGAGGACTGTATTTGATGATGAACCAACACCCATTAAAAGAGCATTTTATGCTGCGGGCAACTACATTCTTGCTTCAGAAATAGCAAAAGCATCCACTCAGGCACCTGTGATCATAGACAGGTTTGTATATTAAAGAAGCCCTCTTATGTCAGTGCCATCACACAGTTGTTCAGTGTTACATGCAGAAGCGGTCAACAGTTGTCTCTGGTTTTCTTTGGGGGAGGGGTTGTTTTGATTTGGTTTCATTTGTGGTTTGTTTTGTTTTTTGTTGTTTTTTTTTTTTTTAAGCACTACTCTGCAGAAAGTCAGATAAATATTAAATCTTCCAAAGAGTAATACTTATGACAATAGTAAGTTAGGGAACTTCCATCAGTGTAATATTCATAAGTAGCTTTTGGACACATGAAAATTGTTACATCTTCAGTAAAGAATAGTGGATGTGTGTGCATCCTGAGCTAAACCAGAGTTTTGTGGCACACGTGAGGAGAATGTGGGCTGCTGGTCATGGCTATCTCTAAGATGAGATATGGGTGGATTGGAATGACTGAGTTTTAGGTAGACTTACTCTTTGCACATGTAAAGCCAGAAGCATGTTTCCCTCTTCTTTGGTTTTGATCACGTTATTTCTAGTTTTTTTTAACCTGTGTAGGCAGCTTACAGTATTACTCTTAATAAAGAAGGTCTAGATGCACTTTGAACCCTCTGACTTATTTCAGTAGGTGTACTGTAACTACTGTAACCTGCCACAACACACACACACACACGGATATACACATCTGTTGTTTGCATGTAAGTACTATTTATAACCAGTCTCAAATCCACTAAAATTCACCAAACTACATCCAGCTCAAATCTATTGGAATCCATCCATTACAGTACCTTGTAGTGAGGAACATTAAATGCAAGTGAAATGTGTAACCATTAATAATGCCTGTTTTCATTCAAATGTTTGTAAACACTGCGTGTTCTCTAGCAAATCTGTTGCATGAAGTAGGGTGGGAACCACAAAAAAGAAGAATCAGAGGATTGGAGTTTGAGATAAAATGCAACTCCTCTTTGACCTCACTCAGTGTATGAGAAGACTTTCTTTTGATAGCAGCATCTGGAACTCTCTTTACCTAATGTGTAGCTACTGCCATATGTTTTAATTAATAATTCACATTTGAATAGTGCACTATTATCACTGTTGAGAAATAATGGATGGCACAGAACTGTTCTTTGCATTTCCCCTCAAAATCACTGCGTCACCTATCCCATCGTTATTGACTTCTCATTATAGTGACAACTCTCTCCTATGTTGCAGAAGAATCGGTGTCCTCTTTACAATGTCTGTCTCCATTTTGTGTTTTCCTGACAGATACTGGCACAGCACAGCTGCCTACACAATTGCCACTGAAACTAATGGGAAAGTGCAGGATCTTCCACCAGCTCATGATGAAGTGTACCAGTGGCCTGAGGATCTGCTTAAACCTGATCTTGTTCTTCTCCTGACTGTTGACCCTGAGGAACGAGCCCAGAGACTTCAGCATCGGGGGCTGGAGAAAACAAAGGAGGAAGCCGAGTTGGAAGCTAACAGCTTGTTTCGCCAAAGGTACCCTTTGATGAGGAATGAGAGGCTGGAGGCAATCTTGGCTTCTGTGGGATCAGTGGTAAATGTACCACTCACATTACTGGTACAAGGATTTCTTATATCTAGGGTCTTGGTTTGAGGGTTTTTTGGAAAGGATTCATGGCTGAAAGTGTTTGAAAGCTGCAGGTGTAGAATTTAATCATACTGCAAAGGAGTTTTGAATTAAAATACTTGTATTTTGCTACTTGCCGCTTTTATTTTAGCATGTTTCTTGGTTTGGTCATGAAGGAGAGAGGCCTAGAAATTTCAGAACTGGGAGGCAAGAAGTTTAAACACATGCCTTTCGCAGGAAAGTCTGGAATTGAGCTCCAGATTGAGAACATAAAATTTAGATCTATTGTAGGTGCCTTAGCTGTGTCTTGTAGATATTTAGCTGTGCTAAGTATTTTGGGTCCCAGTATAGTAGTACATTCAATGGAGCCTTCAGAGGGATTCATCTCACCACCCATTTGGAACTCAGTGATCTAATTTAAGTATCTAAAGCCATGATATGAGGCTGGCAGATGTGATATAGAACCTGTGGACACTTTCTGAACTAGCAGCTGGAAGCTAAGTGGGATGATCCAGAGCATCTCAAGCAGTATTAGATGCATTTGTTTAAGTAACTGCATAGGATACCCTGGATATCCTCCTTGAGGGTGTGCTGAATTGCTGTCTAGGCTCTATCTATTCTGTATTGAGTAGATCATCTTTGTCTAAGGTGTAAACTTAAATAGCCAGTGTTCTCATAGATACCTCAGTATAGACACCTGAATATTAGTTTCCATATCTACAAATCTCATGGCTGAAATCTACCTCTAAGACTTTAACATTTCTGGTGATTATACACCTTAAAACTAGTCATTGGTAACAGCCAACATGGTTATACAAAGGGGAAATCTGCCTGACAAATTTGGTGACCTTCTATGACAGGGCTTCAGCATCTGTGGATAGGAGCAGAGCAACTGACGTCATCTACCTGGACTCTGCAAAGTATGATGATCTTTAAGGTCCGTTTCAACCCCTTAACATTTTATGATTCTATGATTGCTTAATTTTGACAGAAACTCCCTGCTCATACAGTAGGAACTGCAGAGGGATGAGTGAGCTAGGGAACAACATTTAAGAACCCTTTAAGTTCTAATTCTGTTATATCTTAGTCCTGTCAGAAAGTCTTTGGTTGTTTCTACTTGTTAATTATGTCAATTGGGGTATGAGAATATCCAGAATCTTGCTTGATTTATCTAATGACCTCTGGACTGAATGGCAATTGTGGGAACATAGGAAATGATATTGGCATCCTCATTCACACCCTCGTAGACTAAATAAGCTCTGCATTATGCTTGTAGTCTAAGTGAGAAGGTTTTCATCCTGTATTTCATCCTGTTATTCATCTGGTTAGTTGATAAGAGGAAGGGTTTGAATGATGTGTCAACTCTCTAATCCCGTTAGTCAAAGCTGAGATCAGTCAGTGAGCCCAGCTACACAGTGTAATGTCATACAGTTTAGAGACACCTTAGCAGAATCTGAAGAAGTTAATTCAGGTGTTAGAAGCAGACTGTCCACTGCTCTGCTGCACCAGACTATATCCAGTGCTAAGCTGTAAAGAAAGAAATACTTTATGCCATGCCATGTGTGAATATGGCTAGAGCTCTGGGAATCAATGTCAGGGAAACTATTGCTTTTGAGATTTACATTGTAATAGTAGTTACTAATGATTTATTTCTTTTTGCAGTAGATTTCATTCTTAGCTTCATATTAGATTTTATATCCTTTGTCTCTGCAGTGTGAACACTTTCTTCTGAGACTGATAAGTAATGCCATGTCATATCCCTGCATTTTGAAGTTTAATTTCCCTTTTTTTGTTTTAAAATAGAGTTGAAGAGTCATACAGAAGGATGGTGAATCCTGCATGCCAAGAGGTTGATGCCAGCCCCTCCAAGGAAGAGGTTCTCAAGACAGTGCTGCAACTAATTAAGAAACACTTTGCTTTATGAAAACAACTTCTGTGTAACAGCACTTAAAAGAGACTTTTTTATTGCCCCGCTGGTTTTGGTACGTGAAAATGCACAGTGATGTGCTCTGTCTTATAGAAATCCTGAATGCTGTTTTATTCTGAATACTGTTTTATTCTGGTTTATACTGTTTTAATCTATGCAGGTTGTCTGTTTTGGGGTTGCTACTGTACTTTTCTGCATAAGGCAAAACACTACTCACATGTCATTCAGCATTCTTAGTAAAGACACAAACATACTGCAGTCATGTACAAAGTACCTCAGAGTGCTCTCTGACACCATGACATTTTAAGATGGTATCGCGTTGCATCTTCATCACCAGGAGAACCTGTTCAGACAATCCAGTGGCCCAGAGTGGTTTGCTGGAATAGAGAATGAGCAGCTGCTGCTGTGATAGGCATCCTGGAAAAAAATGTGTCATAAGTGAGCACCAGTAAACATCCAGGCCTCTTAGTAATAACATCCAAGCCTGTCTACATATGCAACTGAAATATCAATTAATTTCAGGGGGAAAACAGAGAATACTGGCGAATTAGAAACAGACCTGAGAAGAACCTGAAATTGAAAATATTTTATAAATGCTAAAATATTTTTTACAAAATTTTTTCTGTATCTTACTAATACTTGTTATGTGAACTTTTGTTCTTTTGAGAGAAAGCAAAGTGGAAAACGGCAGATAATCTGAGCAATGGGAATGATTGAACCTTTTCACTTAACCTTTTCTTTCTTGTGGAGTGTTTGCACTTGTTGACTGTGAAAGCAGGCTACCATCAAGACTTCAGCTCTGCAAAGGCTTATTTTTTATGCACATTAGTTACACTATTTTTACTCCTAATTGTAAAACTAAGAATATAGATAAACCTTTGTGGGGTCAGAAATGAATGCAGTTCAAGAAAAAAGCATAACTAAATTGTAAATTTGATTTAAAACTATTTTTACTTACTTTCTTGTGTTAAGCAATTGCACTTATCAATGAATCTGTCTTCTAAATAAAAATGTACTCAGTACTGTAGTTCCTATATCTAGTCTTCGTATACAAGGTAATAGAAAGAAAAACTTCTAAAAATACATTTTTTTCATGCACTGCCTAGTGTTTTTGAGTATATGTTATTAATATAATACATTTATATATACTAGTAATAGATGCTGTTGTGTTTGGTGTATTATTTATATAACTTTAGGATTTGTAATATATTTAGACTGAAAATACATACTTGTAGGTGCTCCACTCATTTGAGAAATTATAAAGCATTCATGTACTCAGCTCTGGATGGAGGAAATTCTCACATAGAAGTCATCACTGTGCATGGATGATTAGGGTGCAAATACATGCCTTCCCTAAACATTGTGTAGCCTTAGCTTCTCCAGGTAAAAGATCACTTGGCATGAGAAATGCCACTAAATGCCTTTCTCTTTATGCAAACTTGCATGTGAACCCAGTCTGCCTGGCTTTTGATGCTGAGTTCTTAGAAGTATAGGTTCACGTTTAAAAGACTGCTGATAATATGTATGCAAAAGGTGACATTAGACACTATGAATTACACTACTGATGCAGACTATGAGACCAACAAAGCAAGGCAGAACAAATCAACATTCCCTCTCTCATGTCTTTGTTAGAATTGAAGGTCTGCAAGAAGTTGTGTGCCACATGCAGGATGTGTTAGTGTGCATAATCACTCCCATACTTCCTATTTCTGTGGCAATTCTGCTGCGTTTTTGTCCACAGTGTCTAAAAAGATTGCACTTCATTTACACTTAGAACAAATCATAGAAAGGCTGGAAGAATCATCTAATCATCTAAGAATCATCTAGTTCCAAACCCCCTGCCATGGACACAGATACACC
>JAWWES010000115.1:98762379-98800768 GCA_035583135.1 Lophotriccus pileatus | reverse complement strand
TAGAAAGGCTGGAAGAATCATCTAATCATCTAAGAATCATCTAGTTCCAAACCCCCTGCCATGGACACAGATACACCCACTAACTACATCATGTATCTCAGGGCCCCATTCAGTCTAGTCTTGAACACTTCCAGGGATGAGGCATCCACAAGTTCTCTTGGCAAACTGTTCTAGTCCCTCACAGTAAACAGTAAAACTGTTCCAATACCTTCACAGTAAAGAATTTCTTCCTGATATCTAATCTAAATCTCCCCTCTTTTAGTTTTTCCTGTCACTATCTGTGTGTAAGAAGTCACTCTCCCTCTTTTTTATAAGACCCTTTTAGGTACTGGAATGCTGCTCTAAGGTCTCCCCAGAGTATTCTCTTCTCCAGGATGAACAGCCCCAACTGCCTCAGCCTGTCTTCATAAAAGAGGTGCTCCAGCCCTCTTATCACATTTGTGGCCTCCTCTGGATCCATAAAGATGTTCAAATGCGAGGCTTGTCAATAAGTGCTGGAACACAGGAAGGTCTGTGAGAGGAGCAGCAGGAATATACAAATGCCAGCCATCGCACACCCAGCAAGAGCATCACCCAGATTAGGAACTGCCAGAAACTTTTGCTGGGCAGTTTGATGGCCACAAGATGTCAGAATATTTGTTTAAGTGTTTAAAAAGACCTGTAAGCTCCAAATATTTCCATGGAGATTCAGAAACTTAGGCTGTTTCTTGGTAGGTAAAGTTGATTTTCTGCATCTTTGTGGTGTGATCGCTGTGTCACACTGGGAGGTTTGCTGCGACACAGCGCTGGCCCGTGGCCACCAGCCTCTGCCATGCAGTCCCAAGTGAGGTCAGCCCAGGGAGCATCCCTGCTTACCTATAGTCAGCCCATGCTGGACACCAGGAGTTTGCTCTCACAGCTGAGGGTTGCTGCCTGTCAGTCATTCTCAGGACAGATGACATGTCAAAGCCTGTTTCTCTTATTAGTAGCCCAGAAAAATTTGGAATTTGATAATTTACTGATTTACTAGCTTTAGGACATGGTCCTGCGAAGATTCTGATACTACAGTCCTCAGAGCATCTGGGGCATTAGACCAGCACAGAAACTTACTTTCAAGTTTCTCAATAGTTTTGTTCAGGTCAGTGTATTCAACCCTTACTAAACAATGAAAGTTATTTGTAATTGAGGGATTTCTTAAAGGACAAAGCAATACTCTTGTTCCATATTTGTGTAATTTTAATTAAAAAAAAATTAATTGCTAAGAGTTTTAGATGAGATAATTTTACAAGAAATATTATTTTTATTTTATTTTTTGCTATTTTTTTGTTTGTTTATTTTATTTCATAGAACTCACCATAATATTTCAAGCACCTCCTTTCTCATTTTTAATTTCATATGCTTTCATTTTTTTGGTCTAGAGGGGAATAGATGCTAAAATAAAATGGTATTCAGTTGCCTAAACATAGACATCCCCAGCAGTTAGCCTCCCTAAGGTATCTGAGATGTCTGCGTGGGGCTGCCAGATATGACACAAGGCATTTGGTTGAGCTGTTGACCTGCAGAGTGGCAGCTGGAAGCCTGCAGGGATACCATATGGTGCCTAAAATGGCACTATTCACCCATTTAAGCAGTGAGAGGGTTAGAAAACAGCAGTACAGCCTCTTCAGGCTGTGTCTACATTAGCAGGTGGCCTGGAATGAGTAGGGACAATCTGTAGCACAGAGAAGCTGGCACAGAGGACCCAGTGTGTGCCCTCCATGACAGCATTTCAGAGATTTATTTGAGACCAGCTCTAATTTGGTCACATTGACTGGTCTCGTTCTAGCAGCTGTAGTGCAGTAAGTGTGCTCCTACACCAGATCTTTTTGGTTTAGCTTTGTTTGGATGGAGTCCAGTTGACAGATGTCAGGAAGCATGGCATGAAGCAAAGTGTAGTAAGGACAGGAGGTCAGGACAAAAGCTTCAAAAGTCTGCTCCTTATCCAAGCTGAAAAGCTAATGTGGATGTATTCTGTAGATAAAATGTGGAAGCAACACACATTTCTTGGAAAGATCTCCTTGGAGCCAAAACAGACTTTGGGTCGTTTCCTCAATGTCCTGATTGAGGGTTGAGCTGGAACTTGCTACAGCTCCTTCTGGTCCACGTTCCTGAGTTGCTTGCCAGGGATAACCACAGGACAGCAGCAGAGTGGACTTTGGTGCGTGCTTGGTCCCATCCTCCTGTAGTATGTGGTGCAGCCATGGGCCTCACCCAGTGTTGGGAGTAGTGAGTGCTGGTGTCAGTCTGGAAGGTGAGGAAGCCACTTGCAAGCAAATACCAAATTTCAGCAGTGAAATTTAAGGCTGGTTTTCAGCCATTCCCCTCCCAAAGATAAAAGTTTGCAAGAAAAATTCCCACAAGTCAGATGCTAGGAGATGACATGCAGGTTCTTTCAGAAGACATGAAATATCTATCCCCATTACAGATACAGTTTTAAAGTCATGATTTCAACCATTATTTTCTGTAGAGATAACAAGCAGTTTTATATACAGACTGATACTTTGTCAAGTAGGAGTTCACTGTGCTGAGTGCCTGGAACTAGAAGATGGCAGCTAGAGAGGCCAGTTCTTCACTTGGCTTTCTTCACACTGCTGTATTTTGAGTCTTTTCCCCACAGCATTACCAGCTTCTAGAAATTTGTCTAAAAATGTGCCTGCTGCTTTTGCTATCATGAATTCATTATATTTTCAGAGGCAGGAGAGTCAGGGCACTTGATGGGACTTTAATCGAAGGAAAAATGTCTTTCTTCAAGTTCAGGATAAATAAAGACCCCCAAAGAGTTTTTATTTTTATTTTCCTTCCCCCCCCCTCCCCCCACCCTGCTTTTACAGTTTTCCTGTTTTCTTAATTTGAATAGTTGAAGAAACTTTTGAATTGTTGCTGCAGGGGGTTGCACTGACTTTGATCTTTTAAATGGAAAGCTATATTCAACAAAATTAGATCAGCTCTTTTGTAAAGACATAGATCATCGCCCTCTGGCTTAACTTAACCAAACTGATGTAGGGTTTATGTAAATATTCAGTCAGTACAATGTGAAACAAAAGCTAGAATACCTTGCCATTAGTGTAAAAATGCATTCTGTGTTACCAGCTGGCCAGTCGTGACCTTTTGTTCAGCCATGAAGACAGTGCATGATATGTAGTCCAAAGCAGGGGAAATATGATGAAAAATGCTGTGTCTGCAACCTCATTTCTTATGAAAAGAGAAAAATTACAGAAAAGCCACATTTTAAGCATTTGGCTTGTACAGAATGAGTTCCAGTGGGGCAATTTACTTTTTCTGCTGCTCTGCCCCTCCTGGGGCCAGTTACACCAAGTGAGAGCTTAGTGCAGGCTGCAGAATTACTTGGAGTTTAGTTTTATTTATGAAAATATTGTAACCAAACCAGCACAGCTTTTCTTGAGAGGACAGAAGACAGAACTTTTGTAGAGGTTCCAGAACACCTCCAACAGCTGTAAGTCTCCTGGGCCAGCAACTGAGGCTTTTGTTGGTGATGCAAATGCCACACCTTGAGTACTGTGCTCAGTTTTTGGCCCCTCACTACAAGACATTGAGGTGCCAGAACATGTCCAAAGAAGAGCAATGAAGCTAGTGAAGGGTCCAGACCACAAGTCCTAGGAGGAGCGGCTGAGGGAGCTGGAGTTGTTTAGCCTGGAGAAAAGGAGGCTCAGTGAAGATTTTATCATGCTCTATGACGACCTGAAAAGAGGTTGTAGCCAGGTCAGGGTCAGTGTTTTCTCACAAATAGTAAGCAATAAGACAGGAGCAATTGGCTTTGAATTGTTCCAGGAGAGGCTTAGATTTAGTAATTAAAAAACCCCTTCTCATAAAGGTTTGTCCAGCATTGGAACTGCCTGCCCAGGGAAGCGGTGGAGTCACCATACCCAGAGGTATGACCATTCTATGACCATTTCCAACTAAGTCTTCTTTGAATCTGTTATTAGTCAGACTTGTAGCAAGTTGGAGTGGTAAGAGCAACAAGCAATACTGTGCTGCTGCTGTTTCTGAAACCTGGTCTGTATTCAGTTGCATGTATTCCTGGCTGCAGCTCCAAAAATCTTGCCTTTCCCTCTTGCATTCTAAAGTAGTGGCAGTTCAAGCTTCAGATATCCCTGATACTCATTTTGTCCCTCCAAAAAAGAAATCCTCAAACATCTTAAGACCGTTTTTCATTTTTCTCAAAAATAGGATGCAATGTTCCTGCAGCAGTTTGGCAAAAATATCACTGTCATAGTTTTTTAACTTGAAAATTTCATTCATGCTACAATAATATTTCACTGGAGCTGATTACCTTTTTAGCCACCAGTGCGCTTGTAGCAAGCGTGGGTAGAGCCCTTCCCAAATCTTCGTTCGCGAAGCCTGGCCATGATGATGATTGGAGCTGATTATCTAAATGTATCTTTTCTCAAGCTATTTAGTCATTCCTTAGTAATGTACTTTGTGTATCATTTTTGTGTACTATGTATGTGTATTGCTCAAACAATATGGGTTTTGCTCTGCTTTTCCAATTTCCACATGAGATTTGTTTAGTAAATGGAATATAGGCTATTTTAGTGAAGGGAAAGCACTTACAGTTAACTTATATTTAACATTTCCCAGCTCCTGAACTGCTGTTAGGTTTAACTGTGATATTTAAGATCAGAAGCCTTTAACTGGGTCTGACTCTGCTTCCCTGTGGCAGCTCAGCTCCTCAGCTGCCAGGAGCATTCCCATATGACTCTTGTAACACAGCAAAGAGTTCAGCTCTAGAGTTCATCTACTTTACAATTACAGCTGCCTCTCTTGGAGATTGCTCTCAACAACTGCTCTCAAGGTACAGTGAAAGCCTCTCCTTTTTGTGTGTGGGAGTTTCACTGAGCAGACAGCTGAGAAATTATCTGGATGTGGGCTCTTCATAGGAAATTAGGACTTAGTTATCTGCAGCTGCAATTCAAAGGAAGCACCTATATGTAGCTTTGCCAGCAATCACCAAAAATAGATTCACTTTCTCTAAGTGTTTGATCTTAGGAAGAAATTGCTTGGGTTTTTACAACATTTTCCTATAAATCTAAATCTCTTGGGACAAAACATCTTGCTTATATAAGTTTCCAGAGGCACTGAATCTACAGGGTGGATTTTCAGGATGATTTCACAATGTTCTGAAGGGACAGGTGTTGCTACCATCATTTTTCAGGGCAAAACAAAAGAACATCTGTGGAACTGTCCTGGAGAAGGGGAGAAGAATGGTCTGCAGCCACTTGTCCACACAGATTCACTAACCTGACCACAGGTACCTGGGACACTGCCCATGCCTCAGAAACCTGATCAAACAAGATTGCAGGAGGCTGAAGAAAGCTTCTCGAGGAGCACAAAGGAAAAAAAATCTTCCAACACACAAAAAAAAAAAGAGCTGGGGACTGCTCTGAGTTTGCAACCCACCTGGCAAACAAGTTACAAGGGAATTATCAAGGGCTGTGTTCAGTCCATGCCATTATAAAGAATGAGAAAGGAAAAATAGGGAGTATTCAAACAGAAAGCAGGCTCAGAGGAACACACATTTCCCTCCTGAAAGGCCATGCTGCAAAAGGTATAGCAAATATTCCCTACAAAGTAGTAATGAAAAAAAATTAAGAAAACGCAAAGGGTAGAGGCATTTTTGTTTCAAAAACTCTCCTCTGTGATAGAATCACACTGAGGCAAGATTGAAAGGATGCAAAGATGAAAGGATGCCGGACTGGATGCACACCATCCTGAGCTGTGCCCATGTGTACAAGTGTGTGGGTATGTGTGCACACATATGCTGAGGGAAGGCATAGGGAATTACCTCTGTCTCCAAATACATAGCTTAGTTATATGATGGATATTTTGTTTCAAACGTCTCCTGACTGAAAGTTTAATGGGAATCCTAAAGGAATGGCAACTGCAGATCAGTGAATCCCAGAAGTTCACTTGGGCTGTCTGTATAGCTCACTACTGAGAAGAAATGATCCATGCATAACCTGATCCATGCAAAGGACACTCTAGTGGGTGCACTGATCCACATATGTTGTTTTGCTTCCCCAGCCCTGAATACCATTTGGCACACCTCTAAAACCAATACATATGTTGCTTAGTTTGCACTGTGATCTGTTAGTGGAGCCTGACATCTCTCAGATATAAAAGACAATGCTGGTGATTTCCTAAGCTTTTCCTCACAGGGTTATAAGAGCAAACACTCTCTTATTCCCAAAGCAATTTTAGCCTGACTCTTAACAGAGAAAAAAAGATGAGGGATTAAACCTCTAGGGGCAGAGTAAGGATCTGACCTGTGGTTATGTCTTCTTAGAAGGTATTGTGTCAATCTGCTGTACAAATAAAAGTATTTCTGTCCCTGTGCTCTCAAGTGTGGTGGGTGAGCCCTGGCCATGCTTTTCATTGAAAGGATACCACCAGGGTGATGTTGTGCTCCTGAGCGGATGTGAGTGGTGTTTCTGATGGCAAGGACGATTTAATATGGACCTTCTTCTCAGTCTTTCTACTTTGCTACTTTTGGAGACCTTTAAGCTGTCCATAATTGCTATAATGAGCTCCTTGATCAAAGTCTACACTCTGCATGTAAAATGCAGATACCTTATTCAGATTTCTGACTTCATCTTTGGCAGACAGCAGAAAAATCATGTGTTGATCAATTTTTAGAAAACATCAGCAATAGGGATAGGAGAATTATTCTGGACACAATCAAGACTCTTAAAACAAAATTGTAGCCCAAGAAACTGCTCAGGAAGCTTCTGAACCTCAACTTCTTTCATATCTCTCACTGCCTTCACCCAAGACTATAAATGCTGAAACAGTGAGAAATCCTGCTCACGGATTGGTCTGTATCAATAAAAACACAGCAGGCTTGAAAGCTTCACAGGAGGCATGTTCTCACCATTGTTTCACCTCTCTGAGGATTTGTTTTTGTTTTATTCTCTTCCTCACAGCTGCACTTACTGAGAGAGACACGAATATATCGTAGATAGTGTTGATTCATATCCCACAGGAAAAATTGCCGGGGTGAGTGATTTTAGTATTTTCTGTTGCCAGGTTAAGGATCAGAAAATAGCTGTGGAATTGGAGGTACTGACATTAGAAGGGATGAGGAGATGACCAGTGGGAAGGAGGAGTTGAAAGATTTCTGTAATCAAGCTCTTTGTTCTCATTCCCACTGTGCAAGAAACAGCTTTTGAGTAAATATCAAACCTTGCTGTACCTTGGTCTGCAGTAAGGGGGAGAAAATAAGCAGGAACATACTAGCACACTGCAGGAGAAAACAAATCATGTCCTTTGCTTCCAGCCATGTCACTGGTATGGCCAGTTGTGATAGGGAAAGCCTGTAATCCAGTTTCAGTAAATCAAGCACAGCTGGGGCATCAGCAAGTCTGTGGTTTTCTTTTGTCCTCTGGGATTGGAGCTGTGTTAATGTTACATGCACAGCCTGTGGAGCTGGGGTGAGTCACAAATCTCTGGATCAGGGTCTGAGCTCCTTCAGAGGTCACAGCTGCTTCGGCTGGGGATTTTGGGTTAGCCTCATTACAGATTATCACTCTGAGCTCTAGTATTTTTTCTCAGTGTGGAGTTAACAGGATCCACATGGTGGATTTGGAATCTAATATTCAGATATGGAGAGCCCTGGGCACTAAGCCCCAATCTTTAACAGGAGATGTGCACATGCTGAGACTTGGGCTAGCAGGTCCTGCATGTTTGTCAGCAGGAAGAAAACTGGTCTCACTCTGTTTCAGACAGTGGAAGAGGTTTACAGACTCAAGATATATTAATTTTCAAACGCTTCAATAAGAAGAATCAAATATATGAAGCAACATAGTTGTATGGAAAACACTTAAAGGAATTTCAAAGGACCTCCTCTCCTCATAGTCTGTTCTATTGCATATAAGGGCATGGATGGAACATTTCTTTTAGACAAAAAACTCTTTTCTTTTTTTTTTTTTTTTTTGTCAGTTGTTGACCTTCATAAGGGCTCATCCCAGACAGAAGCAGGGATCTCAGATTGCATGGGTTTTCCATCAGTGGAAATCTGTCTGCCTGTGTGCCTGACCTATTGATGTCCCTGGTGATCTGTGCAGAGACTTGTACAGAAAGGAGTGCTGCCTCTTGACATAAGATCCTCTATTTTCACCTCTGGAAAAAGGTTTTTTAGAGTGAATTTTGCCTGAGGCAGGCTCCTGTACCATGAAATCCTTTCCTTGCAGGACCAAAGGTGCTTAAAGGGAGATACAGAGAGCTCCATAAAGTCTGGGAGGAGTGGGAAGGGAGGGCACAGCCCCAGTGGCCCACGGGAGGTGAGTCTGAGTTTTGGCAGGAGCCCTCAGAGATCAACACACCCTGGGGCTTTATCTGCAGGGTGGCCAACATCTGACAAAACAATCTGCTGGAAGCCTTGTTGAGGGAACCTTGCAGACTTTCCTGATGCCTGCCCAGATTCCCCCACACAAGGAGCAGATCTGGCATGAGGTATGTGAGCAGTTGGATTCCCAAATGAACCATGCCATAAATTCCATTAAAGGGGCAACACTGTCGATCGGATGGAGGCTCCAATACACCCGTCTCACTCCGCTTGTGTGCCTAAACCAGTAAGGATGCCAATTCCTTTCTGCTGGGTTTCTTTTCTTTAAATTCTTCTATTAATCCAGTGTATCTAGCACGTTTGCACATAAAGGGAAATCTGCAGCAGATTAGATTAACATTGTCTCTTCTGAAGTGTTCGTCTGCAGCCCTGGAAGCCATCTTTTAGAGCTGGTGTGTGGAGAATACAGAGCCACGAGAGGGAGTGAGTGTACTAAAAAATACAGTTTAGGATTTAAGCTTTAGAGTGACAGAAACACATAAAATATAAAGAGCTGGAAGAACAGGAGGTGTGGCTCAGAATGTATGTGGTTGTATTTAAATGTGGAAACCCCAAATATATTTTAAAGCCCATTTTGATAGATGTGGTAGGTGGTGGCTTTTTTTGTTTTGTTTTTGTTTGTTCATTCATTTTGTTTCAAATTCTTGATTTCTTTTTATAGAAAACACTGGCTAAGCTACATAAGCTGCCAAATGGCATAAAGATGTAGCTATTACAAGTACACTTGTACCATCCCTCTAAGAGAAAGGGAAAAGTGAAATATTAAATAAAGTCTTTAATAAGATCCCCAGTTGCACAGAATTTAAACACACTATCTTTACAACAGCACTACTGAACCAAAGTTTGTCTCTTCTGTCACTGCTCTGTGTGGCTGTGTGCAAATCACCCAAAACCAGATCCCCAGAGATAATGAGGTAACTAACACTCAGAAAACAGCAGAACTGAGGTACCTAAATAATATTGTAGTCCTATTTCCCCTATGCCTCATTTTCTCTATGTGTCTGAAATGAATGTGCTATAACTTCTTCTCCTCACAGAGAAATGGAACATGCTCATTGCATTTAGGAGTGTAAGAAGAATATATTTTTCAGGGAGCCGGGGCACAGGAGCTTTGACTGTTACAACTAGCGTAAAATAACTGGGCTTTTTAAACAATGTTATTTTTTGTTCAAGTGCTTTCTGGGCTGGTTTTCCATGCAGCCATGCAGAAGGCTTGTTGCTGGGGCTGCAAGCCAGGCATTCTGAATAAAAAGTAAAGATCTCCAGAACTCTGCAGCATAGCACACACAGCATGGGTCTGACTTCCTATTACAGACCTGTCTTTTGTGTCTCTAGAGTTTTATCAGTTTCCTTTATTGTACTGGGTTCATTCAGGTTACAATAATTAAAGGTGTGTCAGATTTTTCCATCTCATGGTCTTATTTTTCAACAAGCTATAAAATTTCACTCTTGGCTGAAATCTGACATATGCAGTTGAGAACCTGCTGCTTTTAAAGCATTTTTCAATGCCTTGAAGCCTTCTTTGAACCAAATTGGGCCATTAAGAAATAGTAGACTGCACTTCATTGAACATTGGTTCTAAAGTTAGAATTCCTTCCCCTCCTTTTCCTAATATCTTTCAGGCCACATATAATGGTAGGAGTCATATGAGTTATTGGTGTTAAATATCACAGTATCATTTAGGTTGGAAAAGACCTCTAAGATCATCTGGTTCAACCATTAATCTAAACCAGACAAGTCCATCACTAAACCATGTCCCCAAGGGTCACATCTACGTGCCTTTTATATACCTCCAGGGATGGTGACTCAACCACTTCCCTGTACAGCCTGTTCCAATACTGGACAAAGTCTGTGAAGAAACTTTTTCCTAATATCCAATCTAAACCTCTCTTAGCACAACTTGAAGCCACTTCTTTTCTGTCACTTGTTACCTGGGAGAAGAGGCTGACATCTTCTTTCGGGTAGTTGTAGAGAACAAAGCCCCACCTCACAGCCTCCTTTTTCTCCAGGCTACACAACCACAGCTCCATCAGTCACCCCTCATAAGACTTACTCTCTAGACCCTTTACCAGCTCTGTTGCCCTGCTCTGGACTTTCTCCAGCACCTCAGTGTCTTCCCTGTAGTGAGGGGCCCAGAACCAGACACAGCACTTGAGGTGTGACCTCACTAGTGTCGAGTACAGACAATCACTGCCCTAGTCCTGTTGGCCACACTATTCCTGATACAGGCCAGAATGTCACTGATCTTCTTGGCCACCTGAGCACACTGTTGGCTCACGTTCAGCCAGCTATCGACTGGCACCCCAGGTCCTTTTCCAACAGGTGGCTTTCCAGCCACTGTGTCCCAAGTCAGTAGCGCTGCATGGGGTTGTTTTTACACAACTGCAGGACCCAGCACTCAGCCTTGTTGAATTTTACACCATTGGTCTCAGGCCACCAGCTCTGTACAGCCTTCCTGCTCTCCAGCAGATCAACACTCCCACCCAGATCAGTGTTATTTGCAAACCGACTGAGGGTGCATTTGACCCCCTTGTCCAAGTCACTGATACAGATATTAAACAGTACTGTCCTCAAAACTGAGCCCTGGGGAACATCACTAGTGACTGCCTGCCAGCTGGATGTGACTCCATTCACCACCACTTTCTGGGTCTGGCCATGTAGACATTTTCTTTCATTGCAGAGGTAACGTGTTAGCTCCATAGTTAAGGTTGTATTGAATTTTGATTTTAAATCAGGGGAAATATTTACTGTTGAAAAATTGTGGGCCTCAAAAATTACATGTACTCTGTACGTCCATGCCTTTTCTAAACCATATGAGTAGTGGAATTTATGGTGAATGCTGTCTGAAATGTGTCCTTTTAAGACACCATTTTTAGCTTCTCATAACTGCCAACTTGGCTGATTTGAAGCATCCCCTGCAGTGTGCTTTCCCGAGGGTTAATGCTTTTGGAAAAATATTAACAAAACATGAGGGGAAAACACTGCAAAAACAGTGCACTGACTTCCCAGCATGACATGCAGGAAAAGACAAGCTGCTTCACCCCTTCAAGAAAGTTTCAGCCACCATTTGGTTGAAGGACTGTAACATCTCCATGGTTTGCATCGCAATTGAAACCTGAGTTATGGGCCACTCATGACCGGGTGTCAGAAACATGCTGGCAGCATTCACAAAAAAACCCCCACAACCTATCAACATCTGGCCAAGTCATGAGCCTTTGTATTGCAGTGATGAGCAGGACTGTTAAAGAAACCTGATGCTCCTGTTGGTGAGCATGTTCTGGCAGTGTTGAGCACAGCTTTGCCTGCAGCCTCATCACCCATATCCAGCATCAGGCACTGGGCAGGAGGGCACAGTGCTGCCTCCTCCAGCTCTCCCTGCTCGCTGTTGGGGCTGCTGGGCAGTTAGAAGAAGAGCTCTGTGGTATCAGCCTAAGGATGAAAAAATACTGGAATGAGCCAAAAGCAAGGAGCTATCTACTTGAATGTGCACATGGAGGATCACTTTCTCTATGGAGCCAAAGGGCAGATCTGATTGTTTGAGGCTTGTCTGCTGGTGAGTGAGGTGGGACTCATCAGGTTCAGTCTGACAAAATGGTTTTTTCTATATCCTCACCTCGTGCACTACAGGAGATAGATGAGATTCAGGAAATGGATGAAGATGGGCTTTATCAATGCCTTGTTAAAAAGCACCCTTGTCTCACCATGATAAAGGAAAGCAGTGAAGGGCTTGCAGCCACAGGAAGGATGCATGTGTCATTGAAGCAGAGAGTGATACACAGTCCTGCCATCCCTGGGTGGGATAACAATCTCCTCACCAGCCCCTTCAAAGAAACAGTCTAACAGCAGATCCAACATGGGACTGATTTTTTCAAGCCTATGTCAAATTCAAAGCAATCTGCCTGGACAAGGCACAGTCCTCAGAGCTGTCCCCTGAGGAGCTTCCTCACACGACTTGTCCCCTGCCAGTCACCTCCATCTTTCCCTTAGTACAGGCAGATGGGCCAAGTCTGGGACAAGTCCTGCAGAGGTCCAGTGCTCTTGTTGGGTCAGGTGTCCCTGAGCAAGTGGCATAGGTCAGGTTTTTTTCACAGGTGGTAACTAATTGTGTGTGCTTTTTGCTGTAGTGCCTACCAGGGGACATCTGGTGCCTGGCTGGCAACAATGCTAAGCTTTCAGGGTGACAACCCAAGCCAGTGGGAACTATACTCAAAGTAAATAAAGCCCTCTACCATAAATAAAACACCATTTAACAGCACGGTTTGGAAAATCTGGGGCTTAGCATTTAAAATTTAACAAAAGTGGAATAGGTTTTGATGTGCCTTTTTCTCATCCATAGGAGGAGAAGGGGAAGATCTATTCGTGTCATAAGGATGCTATCAGGACAAATCCATTTGGGAAGCATTCACATACTGTTGTGATGGAGCAATAGACAAATTTGTCATGAAAGGACTAATTTGTTTCCCATGGCTGAAGATTTCTTCAGGGATATTCCACTGAAGTTTTGTTTTGAAAAGAAGACAGTAAAAGTAAAACTGTCTCAGTATTTTTCAGCATGAAACATACACAGTTTTTGCTACAAGCTGAAAAAATAGCAACTCTCTTTTATCCAGGATTTTTTTCCCCCAGAATTAATAAAAAATACTTTTTCCTTCAATTTGGGTGGAAATAATTTGAAATGTCAGAAGCTTTGTTTAATTGGAAAAATAAAACAAAACAAAACACCAAAGCAAGCAACCAAATAATTCTCTAAGAGATCTATTATTTTAAGAAATATCTAAGAGCTCTTTTTGTTAATGGCTTCCTTCGGATGACTACAGTGAGATTAGAACTTTGTTCTTTGATCTTGCAAATGGACCCCTGTCATTAAAGTGTGCGAGGTCCTTAGTAACAGCATTTCTGCTTTCAGATTTGCATAAATCCAGGAAAAGGCATAGCATTACAGCTCAGTGTCAGAGATTAACAAGGTACCATGTTTAAGCAAAATATGATTATTGCTGACCAAAGTGAATAAAGGAATACACACAAATAAATCAAAGAAGTATATAAAATAGTGATAAAAATAATAATAAAAAAGCATAATTCTGACAGGTTCTGAGGAATGAGGATCTATGATTCTGTTTGAGATGAAAATAAGGATTAAGTCAAGTAAATTAAAAAGATATGGATGACAGGAGCATCAGCCCCAGGTTTTTCCAGACAGGCAAGAAACAGCTTGTAGCAGGTTTCATTTCAGTCAGTACTTCAAAATGGTTCAAAACATTTCAGTAAATTCTTATATGAAAAATAAATGCGAATCTAAGCGGCAAGAACGAAGACAGTTTAGAATGGACAGTAGTTTGGACAGGGTGATTTTCCTCAGCTATCTTGCTCTGACGTATATTGTTGTTTTATTGAAGAGAATACACATGGTTTGAAATAATTTTGTTTCCTATTGAAGACAAACCAGAAAAAATTCCTTATAAAAATATTTCATATATTCTCTGAAGGCTTTACTGTTGCCAGAATTGGCAAGGGTGCATTAGCTAGAGTGCAATCAAATGTCATGCTAGAAAAGTACTAAAGCCTTTTTAATCAAAAAAGTCATAAAGGATTAAGTGAAATTATAACTGCTGGTTACTGTAACCTTCTCAGAGGGGTACGCATGTGTGTCTGTGTGCCTTTGCCTGTGTGAGCAGGGGTACGTGGGTGTGCTGGAGTGCAGTAGAAAATGAACCCTGTCAAACAGCAAGGCACAGTGTCTGCGAGGGTTGATCTGAGCGTGCAGCTGCGCGCGGGCTCTGGAGGAACTGAACCCTTTTATGCTGCTCAGCTTCCCAGGCTGGCATGCACAGCAAGTCTGCTGCACACGATGAGCGCAGCCCTTAAACAAGATGTGAATTTTGCAATGAACATGTGATTTAAAAGCTCCCGCGTGGCTGTTTCTCTGGCGCAGCGCTCCACATGCAGTGTGTCTTTGCCCCTCTTGCTGCTGGGGTTGACAGAGGAAAGGGAAGAAGTGGTACTACAAAGTCAGTGAAGCTCCAGCTGTTTGTGAGAGACAGAATCTGAGGTAAATTATCTGAAAATTGCTCAAGGCAGGGTCGGAGCAGACAGTTGCCCTGAGACAGGATATTCCACCTTGCATTCTCCCCAGATCCAGCCTCCACACAGGAGTACACAGGATGGTTACCAATTCAAGGCATGCACTGCTCCCACTCAGATAAAATTGCTGCCCAGCTCAGAAGTACCAGGAAAGGAAAATATTTCCATCTATAGCTTTCTGTCGCCTTTCCTTTCTGTAACAGTTTTTTCTTCAATACCCTCTTACCTAAGCTCCCTTCATTTAAACTTTTGCCCCCTTAAACCTACCTGTCCCCTTTTCCACTTCCTCCCCCAGCTCCAACACAGACTGTGCCACCACTCTGCAACCAACCATAATTCTGAGTTTTGCCTTGAAAAACTATTAAGTTATAAATAATACCCTGCTACAATGTTCAGATTTCCCACTTAACATGCGTTTGGCCGTTTTATTAACCCGCAATACCATGTAACTTCCAAAAGTAACAATTGGTATGTTAATGCTGACAATTCAGGCATAATATAAGGGTGGAGAGTTATTCTTTCAAGGCCGAACTGTGGCTTTTCTGTGAAACCAATGCAATGGTCTGGATAATGTCCCACTGCCCCAGAGCAGGCTGGAAGACAAGCTGAGTCACCAAGTGTCCTGCTCGAGCAGCTACTCACAGTATTTTTCTATGGGGTATCTGAATCCTATTGTTCCCTTGTGTGGCTCTGGAAATTGTACCACAACTTGGCCCCAAGGAAGTTTAAATACTTTGAGAAACAAATTGCTGAAGTGGCCTGTCCTTTTGTTAGAAATTCACTGAAACAAGCATGAGAAGTATCAGTACAAAACTAATCGCACAGAGGCTGGTACTCTCTCATATATGTGTGTTCTGGAAGTAGTGAGATAGAAAATGTGAACCTTGTCATCCTTCTGCTCTTGCACTTATTTGTATGACCTTTTACTTCTCTCAGCTAAATAAAATCTTTCCAAGGCTTACTTCATCCCGTGCCTCATCAACATGCTTCCTCAATGCATTCTCATCCGTGTTATATCAGATGTTCAATATAGAAGATTTTAATTTTTTTTTAAAAAGTCTTTTTCCAACTGTACATTTACCACTTCTACGTCACAAAAAGGCCCCTGATGGGCAAAATGAGTGAATCAGACAAATTTCACCTGCTACTGTGAGGCAAATACCGTTTCTTAAGCAGTAGTATCTCTCCTTGTACAGTTAACCAGTTCTTATGGTGACACCAAAGGAATTTTAAATCATTTTGATTTGCTGAGATGAGAGTATAATGGACATAAAAACTGCTTGGCACTCATGTTCAGGTTCATCATCTATTACAGGTCTGTTTATTTGCAATTCATGAATTTAAAATTATGAACTCTTTGTACTAAACGCTTTCAATGAAGTTTTTGCTTAATTTTTTCTTGTCTTATGAAAGTAAGCACAAGATCACACAATGCTTCAGATCAATGCATAAATTAGCAACATTTGAATAGCCCTTATTGGGGTAATACACCACTAGGATTTTTATTCAAACTAGTAAAACTGTTTGTGCATTCGTAAGCAGGAGATTCAACAGCATTTCTCCAGGACAAACTCAGCACAAGAAAATCTGTGAGTTCTGAGCTGAGCCAGCCCAGATTGCAGAGAATGGGTACAGCTGTTGGAGGAACTGAGGTGGAGGCTGCACCTGGGTATTGCAATGGTTGAAAGATCTGTCTGTAGTTTGTACTGTTTCAAACAAACATTCACAGTTTAGGAACCTTTGCAAAGCCCCAGAGTTAAGGGTTGAAAATATCGAATACTGGTTTCTGGAGTGGTAAATGCTGTCTGCTAACAGCTGGATGGTGGGGTCTCTACAGCTTCTTGAGTCATTTGCTCTCCTCCTGGAAACGGAATTATTTTGTATTAGTCCATTAAACATTCTCAGGAGTGTGCAAAGAATTTAACAGATGTAGCTTAGCATGCAGATGTAGCTCAGACCTGTAGCCTATTCTGGGGTAGCAGTCTTTGCTCTCCCAAGACACACACGAAAAATATCTGAATTCAGCACTTTGGGACACAAAGGGTGTCAGTCAAACTAAGAATGCGCTTTGGATTATCCCAAGTAATCTAAATTACCTAATTTAAAATCCAGATTTATAAATCTCACATCACTGTCAGGTCTTTCAATTAATGAAAGGACCCTTGAATTTTATAGGAAATGGAGGGGGACTAGAATTAAAACCTGCAAAATTTTTACATGCATGATTAAGTTGAAACATCTATGCAGTCTCTGTCATCAGAGATATCTGAGCACTTCCTAGTCACTGCAGCACTGAGAGCCAACCCAATTCCAGAGGCCAGATGCAAATGTCGTGTGTAGATCCGATTATCTAAGAATTAAGAAATTAAGAGTATTTGAAGTCTTAACTATCTTAATAAATGAAGATAACTTCTGCTTTCTGCTCTAGTGAGACTGATGCCCATATTGCACTGTTTGATTGCAGTAAGCCATCACAGCATCGTAAATAAAACAACAAATCTTCAGCATTTGGAAAACACTTTTCAGTTTGATAGGACTGAAACAAATTCTGTGTTGCAGGTATGTTGCCCCCCCCCGAGACAAAGAGAATTCTCAGGCTGCTCTGGCTGATACGTTCAGAAAGGCAGCATCAACATTTTTGAGCATCCGTGGGCTGATAGACTCCCTCACTTGCCAGCTGTCTCCTTGGAAATCTCGTGACAGCAGGTGAAGTTCATGTGCTGGTTGTAGTCTAGACATTGCCTGAGCATCTGAATGATTTCCAAAACAGTTTACCTAGACACTGGATTTCTACCATCAGAGGCTGATACGATACAGACACCTACCTTGGCATAATTTTGTACATTCTTTTAGTGTTGTCTTCTCTGGTGAAAGATTGGCTTTTTTAGTACAAAAGCTTTTGAGGAGCTGCATCAGCAGAACCTAACAGTGCAAAATACAAGTGTGAAATCTGGTACCTGCTGTTGAACTGGAGGCACAAACGTATGATGAAGGGACTGTCTGATACATGGGGACATGCTGTGTGCACTAGGAGACAGATGCACGGATAACATAAGGTTGCTTCTGTTTTCAATGTAGTAGAAACCTGTGAAGCTAACAACTCTTTTTATTTCCTTATGCCAGTGCTGGTCAATGTTAAAATGACAAAATGACATAATGCCTTTGCTCTCCATTGTCAGTGATTTTTTTTTGGACAGGGCCTTATTTCATATTATGACAGTGTCTCTTTGTATCAGCTTAAAACTTTCTAACTCAGAATGATCTTCTAGGCATTATATGTAGTGAATATACATTATGTGATTAGAAACTGGTACTGCAGGGAGTCTGCAGGCAAAAGAAATGACCATTTTATAAATAACTGTAAATTTGAGGTTTGCTTATGCTGAAAGAGTAAAATTCCCCTCCCATCTTACATCAAGAAGATGTGAACACTGAAGGCTATGAGGTGGGTAGGACTGCATTTGGCTGCCTCTAATTTCACATCCTGAATGACAACATAGCATTGGATTAGTCTTAATGTGAGACTCAGCATATATTGTGTCATAATTATCTTCACCTCTGTGCCATTACATAGCAGTAATAATATTCTTTTTTATATGATAATTCAGCACAGAGCATGGATGAATTTCTGTATAAGTAATTATACGTTTAGAAGCTGCCTCCCACTTACATGATTAGACTATAACCAGTATTGCTATTTATACTTAATCAATACCCCAGATACTGTTTGACTGTGGAACAAATACCAGCAATGCTCAATGTCTGACAAAAAACAATGTCACTGCCTCCCTGCTGACTCATCAAGATGTATTATTAATCCCGTACCATAACTCACCTTTGAGCTTCAGACTACTCATCAAAAAAGCTTTGATTCTTCATATTCTTTCTAAATGAAATAATAATGCTTTTTCTTCTATTTCCCCTCTCCCACATTCCAGTGTAGTACCAACCAGGCAGAAATATTTAGCATATTTCTGGCACTAGGTTGTAATTTTAATTTTTATGCTGCATGCACAGCTCTAGGCAGGTGTTTTGAAATGTAAATAAAAAGCAGTGTAATGTGGGACTTGGTACACAAACTGCCACAGAAGAGTCCAGCACGATGAGAAGCACATCTATCTGTTTAATAGGGTAGCAGGCTTGTGTAGTGAGCAGAAACTGCTCATTTAAAATCTTTACTACAGCTCCCCAACTAAAATATAAAACACATTCTGAGGAGGCAGGAGGTGGAATAGCAGAGCTCCAGCATAATGTGGAGGGTAGCACACAGCAGCTCAGTAAAACGCTCTCTATGATGTATATAGGAAGGGTAAGCCAGGCTCTTCAGCAAGGCAGGAGCCAGTACAGAGCAGCAGGCAGTGTCTTCTCCAACAGGCCCGATGTGAGCAGCCAAAAGGTCGTGTATGTGTCTTAAATGTGTGTGCTCTGAGCAGGTTTCTAAGCAAGTTATCCATTTCCAACATTATGTGCCTGTGGTTAAAGGGATTAGCTGGTGGTAATCCAGTTCTGTAGGAGATTAACTTTCAAAAATAAAAGAAAGCTTCTGCAGTGGGCACATTTTTGGCTCTGCTGATTTGGGTGGAGCGTTAGGCTGAGTGGGGGAGGGAGAAGGATGAATAACCTCCACTCTCTGTTTATCTCCCCACTAGAGGCCTCTACACAACTGTCAAAAAAAGCTTTTATTGTCAGCATATTTTTAGGCCACTTAGATGACAAAGTGCAGAAACCAGTTAGGCAGCCTTCTATAGAAGGTAAAGCCCTGTGCAAACAGCGCTCCAGACACAAAACTACCCCTTAGGTAACGAGGATTTACACCATTGTCCAGTAGCAGTCCCAGAATTAGTAATATATTTGTATTTAAAGCTTGATCATGTCTTCATATCAGATGGGTTTATACGATGTGAACCTGCTGACTTAAGTTATGCTATTTTAGTTGATACAGGTGCAAATGAGGTGAAAAACAAGGAGAAAAGCAAGGAGGTATCATGCTAAAACAAATAATGTAAATGCCACATTCTATTTCTCTGTATATTGTTCTATCTTTTACCTACTGTTGTCTTGAAAGCTACATCTGAGCTGTGCTACATGAGCCCTTCGGCTTCCCATTAGAACAACATTTCAAATAGCTCTTACTTTCAGAATCTGCTTTTCAGCGCTTCAGCCTTTTCAGCTGAAACCAGTGCTGAGGCTGATGACATCAGCATTGATGTCTATCCCACAGACCATAGCGGGTCTCTAATTTCATCAAGAGAAAGAGTTGAGGAGTTGGCTAATGTTACCAGAAAACCTCAATGGAATTACATCCACAATTGTGAGGGTCTGGAGTGTTTCACTTGCTGCACTACAGGAAAGAAGTACTATCACTTTCCTGCCTCTCTGCTGCTCTCCGAAGAACACTCTTGTTGAACTACCCTGACTACTGTGGAGAGATTAGCAGATGATACATCTGTTACCTCTCAGAGTCATGGAGGTATCTCCTCAGGTTTTGTAAGGCCAAGCAAATTAGGGGACCTCCACCCCACCAGCCTGCAACCTGGGCAAGAGGTCCTTTGGTTGTGAAGGACTGGGTTCCAACAGCTGCAGAGAGCTGTGTTTACAGGACCTTTGCTTTAGTAACAGGAGGTTAAATTAATTGCATTACCTTGGATATTGGGTTTAGTGCCCCTATTTATATTATGCATATACTGCCAATATTTTTTCAAAGATTTCTTGCAGCTGAGGTTGCTCTTTGTTTTAGCCTTTTGCTTACTGTGAATGAACTTTTTCTCTCCTCATCTCATAACATAAACTTTCTGTGTGCTTCTGTTCAGATAGCTAAAGACTCTACTGCCCTTCTTCTACTTCTTTCTCCTTAGAGGCTAAAAAACCAGAACATATGTGTGTTGTACATATGCTTCTCCGTGTGACAGCTGCAGCTATACACACCTATGTTAGCCCTGCCAAAAACATAAGAAAAGAAAATACAGAAACACAGTAACAAAAAAAGCTCCAAACAAAACAGTAAGTTAAAAAAAAAAAAGGGCAAAACAGAATACAAAGAAATATGGGCTGTATCTGGGTCTGTAGGTGTGACCCCAGCCTCCCCACAGGAACACACAGCTTTCTCTTACTGCCGTAGGCAGAGGTCAGTGATCATATTCTGCTTATGATTTATGAAGGTCACTTTCATATAAAACCTGCCTTCTTCCTCCAGATTCTCAACACATATTCTCTGAAACTCTCTTAGCAATGCTACCTTTTGAGGAGCATTAAAATATCTCCTCTGGCCTCCTCCTACCCCTCAACGCCCAGTTCCAGTCAGACATGCTTTCGTTCTCATTTTCCTCTTCTTTCATTGCAGGCTCTTTCAGAAATTACTCTTCAAGCTGAGTTATGCTCTCAGGCTCCTTAAAATATCACAGATTTTCAGCACAAACTGAAGCCTAATAACACTAATGAACAGAGAGCTTTTATCTTGCTTTTTTTGCCAAGTTCAAGTATTATGGCTCAAACCTTCATAATTACCCCATCATTTTATCTGTGAGTGCTTAGTGTGCTGATTTCATGAGCTTTGCTGGGGAAGAGGTAATCTAGCCAAGGAACATTTTCAGGCTATCTGGCAGCCTTTCTTTTCAAAAGATGTATTGTTCCTATTGGAGTTTACTATTTCATCCAATTCATCTTGACATTTTGCTGCTTGCATGGTGAGTTCTTAAGGAAAAAGATGGTTTAATCTTTGTCCCCTTTATCTCTACCCTCATCTTGTTTGTTGTTAGCCTTGAAAGCAGAGCAATGTCTATCTATATGCCAAAAGAAAAGACAACTGACTTCCTTCTAGGTTTATCTGGCCTGCTTCAAGCTAATTTAAAGAAGTAGTCCTGGCAGGCCATATAAATGAGGATGTAAACGGTCATAACCTGTCTAGGGAGACTTTTAAATTCACCTAGCAGATCTAAGAGCACATATCTAATTGTGCCTAAATCACTTATGTTCTTTTATAAAATTCCTTATCTCCACTGTTCTCCTGCAGAAAAATAATGAGTCTGCATGGACAAAAGGAGAGAGAGGGGTCTTGGACTCTGAGACTGTTGAATTTCTTTTAAAGGTTGTGTTCAAGAGAAAGGAAAATTAAGCCTTGAAAAAAAATTTTATCTTATCAAAAAAAAAATCTTTAATCATAAGGATGTCCTTTAGGTTTTATTTTTCCCTGGCAACATCTTTTTTCTTGCAAAGAAAGCATAAATCTTGAGTTCAATGTATCTTTTCTGAAGTGATCATGTGCACTTCTTTAACAAAATATACGGAAAGCATTATATTCCCACGAGGAGCTGCATCATTTCCCATCTGGAAAACTCTTGCAGCTAGTCTTGAGAAGATAGAACTGTTTTCCCATATTTTCTTTCAAACCATCTTATGCCAAACTAAAATGGAAATTTTGAATTTTATGACAGACTGGATCTTTTATTTTTAATCATTTCCCTCAGTTTGGAAACATCAGAGCATTTATTGCATTTTATTTTGAGAATGTCAGGAAGTTTCAGTTCAGTAATATTAAAGAATTTCATTTAGACCATGGCAAATCATAGTATAAAATATTAAATACTGCAGATATTTTATATACAGGATAACATTAATATTTAATCCTTAGGTCAGAGGAAAATGCATGAAAACAATAAAGTCAAATCAATTTATTTTAATACTGGTGAAGATCTTTATATTATTTAAATGAAACAAAACTGTATTATTAATTTTGATGTTCTTTTATTGAGAGAGAAAGTTTCAGCTTTGCCAAAATACCACCTTTAATCTTGAATATTATCTGCAGTCATGTCTCTCTGTCTCAAAAAGGAAATTATAGAGCTGGTAGCAACACAAAGAAGGTCCAAGAAGCTCGAAGACATGGAATGGCTGCTGCGATCAAGTCCAAGTCTGGCAGTTGGAAAGGGGGATGAGGAGAGATCTGGCATCATGGTGGCCTGGAAAAAGTGTATTCAGGATTGATTATTCATTTCCTCTTCAAGTGTAAGAATGAGAGTGGAGCCAAAATAGGCAAGAGAATATGTTTCCCTGCAGAAGTGCACATAACCTTGCACAAGGAAGAATCAAAGATTTACTGAGCAACTGGACAAACTACACGGCGAAACTCTGTCAGGCTGCTGGGCATGGAGGCACTGCCTCTGTTTGGGAAGCTCCTGGACTGTGAATGCAAGAGGTTGAGGGAGGTTAGCCAAATACCTCCTCACCTAGCCCTCCTTGGGCTGGCTGTCTGATGCTCTTAAAGGGCTTTGCAGAGTCAATCCTAATGTGTTGAAATGGCCTTGGCCATAGCTTTCGAAGTGCTGCAGTTGCTTGATACACCTTGTCCGCAAAAGGCAGGCTCCTCATGGAACCCAGTCTCCTTATTGGGTTCTGAGGCTACAGCGAGCAATTCTTTTACAAGTAATATTGCTTAAAGGTGTGATGCAGAGGGCAAGCTGGTCATGCCAGCTCATTTTCAGGCTGTCATCTCTCAAGCAACGAGGTGAGCTTTAGAATGCAGATTTTGGACAGCCTGCAAGGAAGAGCAGAATGTGGTTAGCCAAGTAACCACTGGATGACACTGTTGTTCCACACAGCTACAACCGAAAGGTTTCATCTGGCAGTGAAAATGAGTCTTGTAAAAGAGAAGTGCAGATGTGGGGTTTTAAGTGTTTAGTGTATTCTCTCTTAGTGCAAGGGGCAAAATCATTGCATTTGCCTTTGTGTATGTCCTCACAATTAAATGCTGGCTTTCATTCCTTGGTGTTTAGGTTAAACAGCCTGATTCAATCTGCATTTAGCCACTACTGCCTGAGTTCTCCAGATTCATAGCAATGAAGAATATAGTAACTTCATATGTCACACAGGGCGGCTTTACTTACAACATCACTAAGAAGATTAAAAATAAATTGAAGCATATGTCACTTCAAAGGGGGCAAGAAAAGGACATCTGCATTATTTGATGCATTAATGAGAAAGTTCTGCCGAGTCTTGATTTGAACTGTATGGGAAATGATGTGACTGGTAAACTTGCAAGTTAAATGTATTTCAAATGAAATTGTTTCTGAAATTTGTACTTAAGCTAGGTTACGGGGTGCTTGCATTTTAAACTTTGCTTTCTGATATCTTGTTCATAAATTGAGCTTTACTCTTTTAACTTGAGGAGTTTACAATTAAAAAAAAAAATCAAAGCAATTTAGCTACAAATATCTAAGGCTGCATTTCAGTAGAATAAGCAAGAACAGCTCTCCTGCCTGAGGCAAATTTTATCATCCGTGACCATCTGTACAGCTACAAACTAACTACCTCCAGCACTGCATGATTCTGTAGACACTGGGCTATGGACTAGTAAACTAGTATCCATCCAACCTGATTCCCACACCCAGCTCCAAACACTCCCTAATATCCTCAGTTCTGTTTAAACTGAAAAGAAGCATCTTTGCTTTCCTTATGTATCAAATATCCCCAAAGATATGGAGGTCTAGATAATTTTTACCTTTCCTTTCTATATTGAGGATGAGGATAAGTAAAGGTCAGTGATGTACAGCTGGATGTTAGGGATGCATAGGCAGAAACACTCATGAAAAATTCACGAGGAACAATATGAGTTTCTCCACGCCATCTTGGTGCTTCTGGCTTGTACAGCTCAGCTGAGCAAGGCTTCTTTGCTTCTGAAGGAAATATGACTTCCAGGAGGCTAATGTTCTGTTTAATGCATTAGCTTCTCCCCTCGGGACTCAGTTACAAATGCAGCTCAGGCCAAACTGATGAAATATCAGTTAATATGCGAATCTGACAGCTTGGAAAGGACACAGCTGCAGTGAGATAGGACAGTTTTGGGGTGATAGAGAAAAATATAAATACATGAAGACCAGTATTTGCATATGTGGATCATTTTGAGGGAGACACAGACAGCTTATTAATGAAAGCAAGAATAATCAGTCTGTTTTTCCAGTGATAATTTCTCTGCTGTTCATCCTACAGGCGAATTTGGCATGATGCAAAAAACCTAGGCCTAAACCATAGTCCATTTGTTTTATTGTTAGTATGACATTTGTGCTGTATAAAGACTTCAGATATGTCAACTTTTTCTGCATAAGCATATCAGGATTTTGCAAAAAATTGGAGTGTGGACAATTGCCAGATCCTGAATAAAATGCCTTCCATTTGGTTTTCCCTGAAGCCATAGGGATTGTTCCAGCAGAATGGAAGAAGGCCCAGTTTCAAATAATTTCCCACATAGCTATGTTCACAAACGTATTTTAAACTTATGTCAAGTATCCAACAGAAATTTGTCTTTATGTATGGAATAGCCATTGCAGGTGGCTAAATAACATATGCAATCAGATGTAAAAATGCTTCCAAACATTGTTTTTAAAATTCATCTTGGTAAAAGCAGTGTGCCTATAATTGACTGATGTTGTGGATCTTTGTGAGATTCTAGGTCGAGTCCCCCAGTCAGTCCACGCAATAATGACCGGAGCACAGACTAATCCTGTAGGTTGTCCTGGTGCCTTTTTGCTGTGATTTATCAGCATGGTCATGTACTATGGTCTCCACATGATTCCCTCAGTGCTGCAGTGTGACTTGGAACTAGGAGTCCACTAGCTGTGCTGGGAAGAACCTGATGCTGAAAGGAGCCTTGCTAAGAGTCCGCTGTGTCAGGGACTGCTGTGCCTGTGTTTGCCATGGGAGGCCAAGTATGGATGTGTATTCCTCACTGACAACCTGGACCTGGAGTGCTTGTATATGTCTCCATCAAGTTATGTGTTGGCCCAGAAAACAGCTGAGAACTCTATATTTTGAGGTTACACCCTGCAGATGGAAGCATTTAGCT
The DNA here is from genome assembly GCA_035583135.1 of Lophotriccus pileatus. Classification (NCBI taxonomy): domain Eukaryota; kingdom Metazoa; phylum Chordata; class Aves; order Passeriformes; family Tyrannidae; genus Lophotriccus; species Lophotriccus pileatus. Next base: position 98,775,473 of record JAWWES010000115.1, on the reverse strand, counting down.
CTTTTTAGCCTGAATACTACAGGGACTAAGAGAAGCCAGGAAGAGAAGATCCCTCAGACCTGGAAACTGCCTGTGTGTCTTTGGAGAGGTGGGAATAGCAGAAACGAGATTTCTTCTGTCAGTGTTTCACAGATATTATATAACTGTATATGAATTAATTACTAAAGTATTGAGAGAAATTGATTGCACTCAGGTTCTGGAGTCGATATTTCTGAAGTTAGCTTTTTTCCATAGAGGATATGATAAAAAGAAACAAGAACTAGTGGAAAAAGAGGTTTAGTGGTATCAGGCTTAAACAGAGATTTTAATAAATTCCTTCTTTCAGGTAAAAGGAGAAAGGCAAGAAAAAGTCCACTTGTAAAATAAACTTTGTGCTTAGAAATACTTGGGCGTTTTAGTTACAGAATTATGACTGGAATAACTTATACAGTTTTTAATAGTTTTAGATTCGTCTTGCTTGTAATTTTCCTCTGATCTCCCCAAAGTTTACAGACACTTAGAAATGACTGGATAAGCACTAAGAAACTCCTCCTCTTTATAAACATCCCAAACAACTATCAGAAATTGCAAGCAAGATTGCACTGGTGAGTTGATAGAAAAGAAAGTAATTACGGAACAAGTAATTTGATGAGAAGAAAATTAAAGTATGAGCTCAAACAATAGCATTTATAAAGTCAGGCTATTTGTGTTATTGCCTAAAGTTGTGTCAGGGTAGGCTTAGGTTAGATATCAGCAAAAGCTTCTTCACCCAGAAAGTGGTTGGGTGCTGGAACAGGCTCCCCTGGGAAGTGGTCACAGCACCAAGCCCAACAGATTTGAAGAAGCATTTGGATGATACTGTCAGGCACATGATGTGATTTCTGGGGATGTCCTGTGCAGGCCTAAGAGTTGGACTTGATGATCCTTGTGGGTCCCTTCCAACTCAGCATATTCCGCAATTCTGCGATTCTGTGTTTAACTTCTCTAAACCCTACATAGAAAAGTCAGGAATTATTGTGATTTGATGAAAAAACTTTATCCAAGTGCCTCTGTCTTTCAAAAACAAATGTTTTGAAGGTAAGGTTTCCATAAAACTTCTTCAAGCAAAGGGATTTCCAAGGCCAGAGCTGCTAGAAAATACAGGCCGGGTCTTCAGTCAGTGTTAAAGGGCATCATTTGAAGGCAGCTGGAAGCTGTGTACTTTGTATCAGCTGATGGGCTCACCTTCTGCACCCAAGGTAAAGAAAGAACAGCAGAGGTGCTCTCATTAACACAGTAACATGTTTGCTTTTCTTATTTCCAGGTATTGGTTCTTCTTTTTCCTTTAAAAATTTAAGCTTCTGCCTGAAAACTGCTTGATTATAGGACTGATAAGAAGGAAAATAGTAACCTGAGCTTTGGTCATGCTTTCAGAACAACCAATAAGTGTGCAAGAATTTATTTTCCCTAGAATCCTGTAAAATAAATTGTGTTTTTCCATTGTACATACAGAGATACTGAAAACCACCAGGGTCAGATGGCTTCTCCATGGCCAGTAAACAAGTCACTTGTTCTGAGGAGACACTAGGGGTTTGCCTCAGTTGATGATTTCATGCAAGGTTAGAGCAGAATCCTAAATTTAAAAAATTACATTGCTTTTTAATCTCGTTATGCAGAGGCATAAATCATTGCTTTAGATTATATATTCTATTCCATTTGCCTTGAAATACAAGAAATTAGCTTCTGCTCTTACACACAAATCTTTGACCAGTGAGTGCATATTTATAAATGATCGTTAAAGCACTTTTTAACCTGTGTCAAAAGAGCCCTGGTGCCAATATTTTGAATTCTCTCCAAGTTCACCATTTTAGTCCGTACTTGGAGGAGGAGACTGTGAGTTATGTTGTGCTTTTGCTAGATGGTGCCAGAGTACAGTCCTACTCTGCCCAGTTCACAGAACTGGCTGGAGCAAAAATCTAGCTGTTTATTAGAAAACCTTGCAGTAAAGCATAAACTGTATGGTCCTGATAATCTGCAATGGTGACTGGGCATAGCAAAACACAAAAGCTTAGCAATATACAGAAGAAAAATTACTTTCTATTTGTAAGTTGAGCAAGTAAGCAGAACTATTTTTCTGTGTTTGAAATACGAAAAAAAAAGATGTATTAGATATTTTTGATCCATTAACATCATGAAACCAGTAATCTAACTAAGCAAATGTTTGTAAAAACAATGAAAGCAACATCTACGTATCTATAAATTGATAACACAGAGTGTACAACTAATGTCATTAAGTAATTTCCATTAGGGACTCATAACTTGATAGTTTGGTTTTCCTTCTCCCTTCTCTTCTTTTTTTTTTTTTCCATTCTGTTGCTTTTTTCCACAGTCTGCAAGCCATTAACATGGGTGACGAATTGCTAGAATACAATTTTTTCTTGATGTGCATGTGTCACTGCCATAATATTACTGGAAATGTAATAATTTAAATTGTGAAACTTATTGCCTACGAAGTGACAGTGCTGAATGTGCTCTTTCATGGACAGTTCATTGTTGACAGTGGCCCATTAGATATGATATTATGTCAGTTATAGTAGCTCTACAAGAAAATCATTACTACTGCTCTGTATTAGGAAAAATCATGCCTTGCAGCTGTTAGTGCTGAACCTATTTCTGAAAGGTAAGCACAGGAGACAAAATATGGATCTCAATTAACAAGGGGGTAAGTACACTGCTGTACAGCCAGCCATTTGCATTGGTGGAGCAGAATGAAACTTTTTTTTGTTCAAATTAAAATAATCAGAGGAAACCCTGCTTTGAAAATACTATTTTTCTGGACCAGCACCTTTTTTTGAAGATTGCTTGGCACAGTTTGGGCACAGAATATAAAAATCACTTCTATGGAATTGAGTTTTTTTGTACTCTGTGAAGGTCTTCCCAATATTTTCAAAGCAATTGGAGAAAGTGCCTTTTTTCTCATGGCCTTGTCAACCTTGGAGGGAGAGGGGAGAGTTGAAAGGTTTAAATTCTCCTGAACTCCACAACAAAATCAACAAGAAGGAAGACGACCCCTACATTCTCAGATAGTCTGTGCATGGAGAAACAGATGAAAAGGGAACACAACACACCTTGGAACTGAAACCTGTATTAAAACAGTTAATGAACTGCACAAAGAGAAGCAAATCAGGCAGGCACTGTGTACAGAGCTAATACATTCTTACTGCATTGTAAATATTTGTATTTATGAAGATTAATGGACTGAAATATTCTAGAATGAGGTCTGTTGTTTATCTATGAGCTGCAAACATGAGAGATAGCTGCAGTGTGAGTTTCCCCACACCGTCCTGTTAATGACCTCAACTTTGACCCTGGAAGTCCTCTTGAGGGAAAAGGGGAAACTTAGTCCAGATCATTTATGGCCACTTCCTGTGTAAAGCCATGCAAAACATTCACTTGGTGATACTGAAATGTGAGTTATAAGCAATGATAACAAATTTCTCAGTGCTTGAAACCTTAGATGTACTAGAAACTCCAAAGTTAAAAGCCCAGATTTTTTCAAACTAATTGCTATTCCTTGCACCAGTACAAACACTGGATCATCCTTAATGACCTGCAAAATACCCTGTGTAGCTTAACCTGAACTGAATTAACACTTGACTCTACCTGTATGGGTAACTGTGCTGCAGGGATTCATTTTCTTGTCTTAAACACTCTGTCAAGAATTCCTACTAATGTGTAGTCCAAAGCAAGAAGTATAGTGCAGGGACAGGAGGAGCAATGGCAGAAAGTTGGGTCTACTCTGCTGCAGGGAGATACCAAAGAAGGGGTTGTGTTATCAACTGTAGTTTGTGACTTGTAGTTTGACCACAGGAGAAGACCGAATACAAACAAAAAACAAAACCAATTAATACTTTTCATTGCTATCTGAATATGTACCTCCATCAGATATGAAATGCATCTACTTTATCATGTTTATGGTGAATTTTTTTCAGTTGTGGTAACGTAGTCAGGTGTCCTGACTTGGCCAACAAGCAATAGTTCATTAAGTGGTGGCAGTTTAATTGATTTTCCTCACTAATGCATATCACAAGATAGAATACCATTACAGGAAGGGTGCAGGAGGTGGTTGATCCCCATTAAAATCATGCGATTATGCTCCCAGTTTCATAGTTTTGCAGCCTGACCCCAGTTGCTGCTGGATTCAGTGGTGGTGAACCAGTGTATGATACACAAACAGAGAGGTAAGATAAAATGGAGGAATATTTGTAGGATTTCCCAAAGGTTGTTGGGACTAAGGAACATAAAAAATTTGGAAGAAAATCAACAAAATATAAAGATATAAACAGCTCTGCTATGGTCCTCAGTATATTGAATGCACATATATATATGTATATATATATATTCTCTCTATATATTGAATATATGTAATAGTCAAGCTTACACAACCATAAATAGATTTGTACTTCCTATACTCCTTTGGGGGAGGAAATAATTTTTCATGTTTTTGAAATAAGGAGCTATAGCACAGGGTTTCCAGTGCCTCCTTTGAGCGACCCAGGGATTCAGCCTACATGTAAGCAACCTGAGTACTGCACTCCAATGGTGACAGATCCACATTTTGCCCTGGATAGAACCTATCTCAGGACCAGAAATCTTGTACTTGGAATGCTTATAATGTACACTTTATTGCTCTGTAGTGACTTTAATTTTATGATTTACAGGGTGTAAAGCACTAATGAAAGAAAACTGGGCATTTGCATGGATAATTTTAATTTAAATACTTTAAAAAGATAGTACTATAGCTGCAACTATTCATGAACAAATAATTACAAATTGTTTAATAACTTTTGAGACAATTGGATATTTAGACAGAGACAATGTTTCAAGCAGAGGTCCATATATGACTAGGTTTTACTCTCAAAGTTAGTGTAACCGTGGAGAGAATACACACAGACTTACCCCTGGTAATGGTGACTGATGTGGTCTTGGACAGAGAGGAGTGGGAGGCACCGACAGAGATACATCTATTGCAGCATTTCTATGTACTCTTCCTAACCAGAGTTATTTTGTCCTGTTACTGCTACAAAGACTGGTCCTGGTACATCTTGATTTACCTGATCGTACTTGACAGGTTTGGGGTAAACCACCTGCACATATTTTTCATCTGTATTTGACGCTTGAAATGTCAAGGCAGGAAACACATTCTGCAAAGAAGCAGTTGTTTGGTTTCCTCCTTCTCACTTTTGAAAATGTGTAATGGTTACAAAGCTCATTGTATCAATAAGAGAGGGGGTTTGTGTCAGGAACAATAAATGAACAAAAAAAATTATTAATCCTACAATGAGTTTTAGGGCACGGTCAAATAGCAAAATAAACAGTTCTTCAGTAGTCTTTTAGGCCTGAGCTTTGCTGAGTAAGACGTTGGATGCTTTGGTGGAACTGCCATGGGGATTGATCAAGTCAGGTCAAAAAGACTGCAATTTTCACATTCTTTTGAATTTCAATTTTTAGGGATTATTTTTAAACTATTTCTGTCTTGGTATATGAATGAAAAAAACACTAACAAAAAATGGAAGAAAAAAAAGGAGGCTTTCCTCCTCTTCCCTCAAAACATCCTTCCTGACTCTGAACAAATAACTATTTATAGAGCCAGAACAAGGAAGAGAAGGCAGAAAGGAAATGAGGGGAAAAAGGAACAAGGAATGAAAATAATCAGTGAATGTTTCTTTGGGCAGGTCTGGTAGTGGGGTTTACTACTTAGTTCTACCTCCTTATTTTCCTGAATAAGACAGTGAATTTATTAGATACATACCCAAATCTCTGAAAAATGGGTTTTAATGTTAAGAACAGGTTTTCAATTCTTTAATATTTACACATGCAGTAAATAATATTGCCTCCTATTTCAGTGCCACAAAATTGTTCTGCACTGTGGATTTTACAATACCAGATTTCCTAACCTCTTCAATAAAGCATGGCCTTTTGTATAAAAAGAGGAAGAATCCCATGGTATTTAAAATCTCTTTCTTCTGACCTTTCTTAAGGGTACATCCGATTTGCAGCACTGTATAATGTGTTAGCAGAAGGCAAGACTATGTCTTGAAAATCATTCAGAATTGATAACGTGTCCCTATGCACATGATCCTCATACACAATTTCCCTTTTCAAAGGTACCTGCTAGGAATCCAAGTTTGCCATTTTAAAACTGACAATAGTGAGACTGTTTGGGTTTTTTTATTTTGTTCTGGGGCTTTTTAAAGGTTTCAGTGTTAAAAATATTTATAAAATAACAAATTAAGAAGATAATACTGCTGTGGGCTACAGAGAACAAAGCAGGGGCCAATGCTGCCAAAGCATAAAAGATTCCCTAATCTGTATATCTGAGCCAACTGCCTCTGTGACTATATCTGATAGGCAATATGCACTGCTTCTCCTTTTCCTTTCTTTTTAAAAGAATTTCAATAGTCTCTTAAGCTTTCATATGAAAAATGCAGAAGCAGGGCATATATCAGGGATGAAAGGATATAGTAGAAGAAAGACACCTTTCCGTTTTTATTGCTAGCATTTCTTTTTCTCTTTTATAAACTTTCTCTGTCACAGGCAGTTACATGAATATACTGGCAGTCCAGTTCTTTTCAACAGCTTTCATTTGAACTTAGCCATGATAGATTTATATGGTCATAGATTCTTCATGCTGAATTTATTCTCCATATTTCTATAAATTAATGCCATTGCTATCAGAGACAGCTCTTGACAATAGACTTCCCTGTTCAGGACCTGCATTTAAGGTTTTGTGTGTACTAGTGAATTCCCCATAAAAGAACTCCACTCTATACAGTATGAGAGCTCAATGCAATATTGAGTTTTCTTCTTCTTCTTCTTCTTCAAAAAAAAAATCAGTAGAAGGGACAATTGATGATAGAAAAATGACTAGCTCGACAGCACATAAGATTGTTTTATGAAAACATTTTAGCACTGATAACCACATCTTAGATGCAATCCACAGCTGATGGCAAGCCATCCTTGTATCTGTTCCCACTGCATGTAATTAGTTCCTAACACATATCCACATCATGCGTTTTAAATCTTCCTTTCATCTTTCTACTGCAGTACTGATGTCTCCAACAACGGATTCTTAAGCAAGCATTTTATGACAGATGCTCTACATAGTCATTTTATATCTGTGGCATCAATAAAGCAATAAAACTTAATTGGTTACTTCACAACAAAGCATACCTTGAAGCTGTGGATTGACAGGTTCACTGAGGGGGAGAGGAGGGAAGAGATGGTGGGTCAGAGCAGATATTGTTTTATGAATTACTTCTTAAGGTGCTGGCTTGGCAATCACTGTTGCTAGAGGAATCTTACCTCATTTAGCTTGGTAATGCTGGCATGCCTGCGATGTGCCTGGCCACACTAGCACAGCTGAGCACAGCTCGGTCAGAGATTCCAAGGTTTAGGTTCTCTCTGGCCAGTCACAGAGTCCCAGCAAAACATTTAAGCACTTGAGCACATTAAAGACTTGTTACTATAGGTGAGTCAATGGGACTTCAATCCTAAAGTGCAGTATGCTATAGGGGATGGTAAGCAGAAGATTGTTGTAATGGTTGATCCTAAAGCCCCCAAACCACTTGGTTCAGTTTTTTTTTTCCTGAAGCTAAGAGCCTTCCATTGTTCTTTCAGAAAGGGTCTGTGCTCATTCATGTAAAGATCATGTTGATACACAAGAGCAGTCCTGGCTGTTCAAACAAATATGATAAAGATGGTTACATGCAAAAATATCATTCAGTGCATGCTCTGAACTCCTCCAGATCACAGAATGCAGCATTCTTATAATTTTGCAAATGTCCATAGTGTGGTCTCTGATTGAAACCAAACCAAAGCAAAGCAAACCTAGGAAATTTATCTTCTGAATCATGGAAGGAAATCAGTCTTTCAATGAGTGTATATCATCTCATCTTCAACTTTTTTCCTTATTTAATAGATTAACAGAATTTTATTATTTTCTGTTCATTTCTTGGGAAAGAAAATGAAAATGTGGATAGAACAAAGATGGTTTAGAGGTAGTAATTGGAAAGTTCAATGCACATTAACTCATGACTACACTTTATGGCTATTTCTTGTCTCCAATAATCTGCTAATTTAAGTCACGTATTATTCAGCAATGTTATTTGGTTTATGATGGGGCTTCTGCAAAGGTTAAGGTTTCATGCTAAGTTAAAACATATCCTGTTGCTGCTGAATATAGATTTATTTTTTGACAAACTGCAGCTGGGAAAATTGCTCACATAGTCCTGAACTTTTATGACACTTACTCCATCTCTCACCTCAAATGTCACCTGTTTTCACAATGCCCTCTCACTACTTCTGTTCATTGGTGGGTGCATTCAGTGCATTTAAGCAATATCAGAGTGCTTGAGCTCTGGACAAGAAGACCCAAAAGGAAACAGCTGTCCTGTCTAGCCTAGCAGAGAGGACAGCATGGGCTGGAAGCGCAATGATTCACTTCCCTGCCGCTTGCATGGTCCACAGGAACTATAGTGGAACGGGAGCCCACCCACTGCTGAGGTCAACTTGATTGTCTTCCTCACTCATTTCCCTCATGTTTCTCCCTATCTGCTCCTCCCATCAGCCCAGGCTACCACAGGATTTTCAGTGGGGTGTTGGGTGATAATGCAGATCCTCAACCTTGCTGGAGCCTCTGCAAGTCTGTGGCTCTCCTGAAGGGCTCAGGAGTTCAACAGATGCTGCCAGCACTATTGGTTTTCTGCAGGCCCTGAATGGGAATGAATCAAGATCTGGGCTTGATGCCCGTTTCTAATGGCAATGGCTTCAGGATCTTTGCACTAGATAACTTTTTTGTGCACACCCATGTGATATTCAGTGGAATGACACTGATAGAATGGTGTCTATTGCTCTATAAACTTCTGAAAAGAAACACTTTTGCAAGGCTTGCTAAAGACACAGACATGAGAAACTATTAGAAAGCATGTAGATCTCTATGTAGATCTGTCAGTGAGAAATACAGAAGCATTTTGGTCAATGACTTCTGACAGTCTGTACTCTTACCCTGCCCCACAACACTCCCAAACAAGTGTTCTCTTCAGCTGTGCAGTTCTTCCAAAGCAAAACCTTTAAAATTAGAAAGCACAGGTCAGGGCTTGATTTCATTACTGTGAACAGGACCAGAGGCTGTGATGTTATTCCACAACCATCTGAATAACTAGATAAAATTGATGGTTTCCTTATGGTTTGATTAGATTTTGTGTCAGTTCTTACAGTGACAGATTTAGAGAAAAGAAATAAAAAGACAATGTAATTTAAAAATCAATAGTGTGGTAGGAAGGCAATGCAGAGTGGGAAGTTTTGCAGAGTGGGTAATATTGTATTGCAATGTTTAATTTCTCCTTTTATCCTTTTATATTTATTAACATTTAAACAGATTTCTAGGGATTTTTATCTTTTATAATGACTACAGTCCTTTTGCTGAGCTCATTTCCATTACACAATGTTATTTCAGCTGCTAGGCAAGGAGATAATGTGCCCTTCATTAAAAATAGCTAAGAAGAGGAGAGAGTAGCATACCCTTCCCCCTCCTCCCCCCTCCCCCAAGCATTTCTCATCTCTTATCTTTTTTTTCTCTCTCTCTTTTTTTTTCCCCCCCCCTTAACGTGCTAGTCACATCTTTTGTCTGTGGAGAAGTTTGATTATGCCTTAATCCAAATGGCCAGTTCAATGTATTTTAATCCAATTAAACAATTCAAACTATGCTGGGTGTCATAATCCATTTCTTAATCCAATTAGCTGTTGTCGTTCTGACTGTGGGGGAGGATTTTGCAGAGCAGAGGCTGTTGTTTGTTTTCAGTTTCAAAACGCAACATCATGTTGGAAGCTAGTTTAGACTGTTTCCCTGGTAGCCCGAACAAGGAATGAAAGTGAGGGATGTCATCAGTGTTTGCATCCTTTCTGGGTTTGATCTATTTTATCAATAATTAAAATTAGTAGGACTTGATTCTCATGATCAAATTGAATTTGACTCTTTGATATTTTCTTTTCATGAAACTGGCAGAAATGACTTGTAAATTTAGCTGGTTTAGCTTGGGGTGCTCAACTTGAGAAGGTTCAAGGCTTCTCTGTATTTTATGAAAATCAGGCCCCTTTTAAGGAAATGCAAAGTGACTCTCTCAGTTCCATAATCAGTCATGAAAATCTTGCCCATTGTATTTTGCCTTTTCAAGCTAGTAGGCTGAGCAGTTTATCCAGGGAAATGTAAGCTTGGATCTTATTGCAAGCTTGGATCTTATTGAAACATTCCAATTACTTTCCTGTCTGACTAAGACTAGAATATTTATGAACATATATTGTAATTTCAACTTTATGATAAATTCTCAGCATTGAATACTAACTTTCCAAATAATATTTTATTTTTGCTTTTACCCAACATGGAAAAAATGCTGAGATTTTCAGTGTTCACATATCATGGAGCTACTGACTCCATGATCTCTAGTCAAAATTGTCATAGTGGACCCAGTCTTTCCAGGGCTTGCTCTGTTAAACCCAATTCAGCTTTAAGGCAGCTGCACTTTCCAGTTTGCTTTTCCTTTAGACAAGTCATACAATCTGATCTCAAAGGAACTTGAACTCCTTTTTATGAAAAATCAGATGAAGAGTTAAGTTGCTCTTGGGCTGTTAAAAGGTCTTCTCCACATACTAAATCTATGGTGTAAATCTGTACTTTAAACATGAATCAAAAACTGTCTGAAGTGTACAGCTCAGCAATATGTGCTTCTTTTACAAATATTTCCCTGATTCTGACACTGAAGAATATATGTCTTTTCTTTGTTACAGTGAGATTTTAAAAATAAATTTGAATCTTCTTTTTTTTTTTTTTAACCAGCATAAAAAAGCACAATATTGTCTATATAAGTTATCTGTAAGCCAAAGTAAGAAAAAAAGCCACCACCAACAAAACAAAAAACCACAAAACAACAAAACACCCTTAGCAAGGCAAAAAAAAAGGATTACTGTGAGCAGGCAAAACAAAATTCCCTCTCAGAGCTTTAACAAACAGGCTGCTTTTCTACCTTATTGTCATACTTTCCACAGATATGACATTGATATTTTCTCATCATGAATCTAACTCATGTGAAAGGGTTTAAGATGTGGAATTTTTAATCACACAAGGCTGGTCATGAGACTGGTGAATTTACCAACACAGGTGAAAGCATTACATGAAATATCAATTTACAACTAAAAATAGAATGTTTCATTGAAATTGTTTTGATGTCAACAGAGAATTGATTAGCTGCTAAATCTATTTGGTATCTAAATTGGGGATTCTCCAGGGAGCTGAATGTGCTAACACACTAGGCACCTCCATGGATCTTGAACAGTGGTCGTGTTACTGGAGGATTATACCAGTGGTATGTGAGGATACTGGAGACTTGCTGGACTGATAAGAGGTGAAGTTCATCTCCAGATTCAGATTCATAAAGTAGATATCTGCATAGATGTCTATGAGCTGTGGACCTGCATCTACCTGTAGACTGGCCTCAACATATATGGCAGAGAGGATTGCAAAGACCACTGGACAGAACATAATGTGCAAGTAAGAAATTGAAGATAAAATATGGAATGTGCCTTTTGGTCACTGATTTGCAGTGATGTTTACATGAAGCCCCTCCATTTCTTTCAGATCATACAATTGCCTTCTGCACTGCTGAAGCTTCATAAACAAGTTATTTTCAAGAAGAATGTACAAGGACACAGTAATGGAGGTTAGCTGCAGCTGTGAATTTTATGAACAGTTTGATGGAAACTGCATTAAATGGCAACATCAACCCACAAATCAGCTTTGCAGTGTTGTTACTCCAATCTGATGTTGAGGGTGATTCACTGTGAATTTGCTTTTCATGGCCACCATTTCATGCAGTGTCATTTATCAGCATACCAGCCACTTGTGCTGCAAGAAACTCTGGCATTTTGTTTTAACAGTGTTAACAACTAACATTTTTACAATACTGCTCATGTTAGCGAAGTAAGTACTGTAAATAACATCACAAATCCTACAGTAATTGCCCTTTTTATAATGTGCCTGTTCACTGTGCTATCACCAAAGTCATAAAGCTGTCACATCCTCACATGTGTTCTGTCTCAGAACAGTAGCACAATTTCTAACCAGACCAAAATGGGTCAAAACACATGTAAAGGTGATCCACAAGCAGAGGAAGAGCTGGACAGTACAAGGAAGAGAAAGAGTCTCCTTATTCTTAAGAAAAAGAAAATTCTCTCGAGAGTTATGCCTGAGAGAGGTATATTAGGAAAAGTAAAGATGTGGTCTGTTGGAATGTAAAATATTAGCTAAAATTAAATATAGAGCCTTGAGATATTTTTCCTTATTTTGACAAATACTGGTATCCTAGTATCCTGTAGCTCCTGTAATCTGAATGAATGTGGTCCTTTTCAGGTCATTGACTGTCCCCTAGCTTGCAGTTCTCCCATGTGAAGGCTGGGTCTAAAACAGGGCTGGACCCTGTTGTTCCCAGTTCTCTGAGGCCATGGCAAGATAATGTATCATAGAATCATAGAATCATAGAATGGCCTAGGTTACTAGGGACCTTAAAGATTATCTAGTTGCAAACCCCCATGCCATGGGCAGGGATACCTTCCACCAGGCCAAGCTGCCCAGAGCTCCATCTACCCTGGCCTTTAACACTTCCAGGGATGAAGCATCCACAAATTCTCAGGGTAACCTTTCCCAGTGCCTCACAACTCTCCCAGTAATTATTTTTTTTCTCACATTTAATCTAAACCTACTCTGCTTCAGTTTGATGTCATTCTCTCTTTTCCTGCTCGGGTAAAAAGTTCCTCTCCATCTTTTCTGTAGGCTCTCTTCAAGTACTGGCAGGCCAACCCAAAGCCTTGTGTTTTCCAGGCTAAACAATCCCAGTTCTCTCAGCCTTTCCTCAAGGGGAGATGTTCCATTTCTCTGATTAACTTGGTGGCCCTTTGTTGGAGGAGGGCTGTGCAGTGACCTGCTCCCATGGTCAGGAACAGGTTTCGCTCCCTGGAAAGGTGCTGGAAGCCTCCTGCATTAACCAACCCCCCAGGACCAGCTGCTTTAGCCAATCCTCTGTTGT
>JAWWES010000115.1:98742372-98762279 GCA_035583135.1 Lophotriccus pileatus | reverse complement strand
TCCCTTGGGGTTCACGTTTCCTCACCAATCCCTGATCCCGGTGCCCTCTCTCCCATGATCCCTTTCTACTGCCCCTTGAAAACCCACCATGTTGTGGCAATAAACTAGATCAGCTTTGACCCTGAACCTGGACGTGGTGTCTGTGTCTCCTCTCTTGTGGATTACACGTGGACCTACAAACCATGACAAAGGACCTCCGCTGGTCTGGACCTTCTCCTTTTCCCATACCGGGATAGCCCTTCTCTGGACTCACTCCAACAGGCTGATGTCCTTCCTGTGCCAGGGACCCCAGAGCTGCATGCAGAACTCCAGATGAGGTCTAACCAGAGTGGGGTAGAGGGGCAGAATCACCTTCCTCAAACTGCTGACCAAAACAAGGTGACCAAAAGCCTTCTAGAAGTGTGATTATTTAGAAGGAAAGCATAAAAAACCCCAATTAAACATTTAAACCACTAAATGTGGCATATATTTGTGTGAATCTTTTCCCTACAGCTTGCTACATCCTTGTTCTGGAAAAGCACCAATATCTTAGACTCTTTCCACAGAATCTCTTTCTTTCTTCCTCTCCCTCTGCTTAACCCTTCAGTCTGTTTCCCTAGTTATATTATGAGAAGCATCCTATCCTTTCTTCTTAGGAGACTTTTAACTACTCATTAGCCTTTACATTTTCAAGTTCTGAACTTTGAAAAATAAACATACATCTTATTAGTAGACAGGATGCCATGTCCTTGAGGTTAATAATTTTTGCCATTATTTTTTGGAGAGCTGGCATTAAGTATTTGTTCTGAGAAGCCAAGTGATGCTTCCTAATTAGTTTTCTATGAATCCCATGGTAATTTAAATCAATATACTTACAAAGAGAATTCCTGAACTCAGTTGGATATATAAAGCTTTCACTGTAATATTCTTAAAAGTATTCACATTTTTTGTTCAGTTCTACGAAATGCGATCAAAATAAGTGCATTTCAGCAGAAAACAGTGAGGCTTTTTCTTATCCTTTGAAGGCAGCATTGTATCCCTCTTCTGTAAAAAGAGAGTTGATGACCTTGCCACAGCCCCTTGCTGTGCAATAGGGCCCCTTTGCACTGTCAGTGGAAATATGTGTGTTTGGATCCAGAGGTCCCAGGTTTCATTCCTACTGCTGATAATTTATCTTTGCTTGCAGTGGTACAGCTTACTCTTTTCATACCTCAAGATGCACGTAAGGAGAATCTTTAAAGTTTCGAAGCAAACAAAAGTGAACAACATTTGTTTTAAATAATTCTTATGAAAATCATTAAAAAAAAATAGGAGACTTTTAGTGGAAGAGCAAAATCTGTATGATAAGAATATCCCTGGAAAGAACCACATGCTTCACCACTTCACATATAGCAGCATACTAAATGTCTAGCTTGTTAGAAAAATCTCCAAGACATCTACTAGGGCATCCCCACAGGATGGCTAAGAGGTGTGTAGATTACAAAACTCCTCTGAAACTCAACACATTACCTGAACGGAAAGATCAAACCCTTTAATTATAAATTATTCAAGAAAGAACACAAAAATATAGGAGGAAAATTTCTAAAATCAAGGGATTATTTAATTCCTGCAATTTACATTCTTTGTATAATTTTTAGAGAGCCTGAGTTTGGTGGCATGAAAAATAGTCATATTGTTGTTTGATGAGTATTTTTAACCAAAGCATTATCCAGAAGAGTTATATGCCTATATTACAACACTTTGAGCTTGATGAAGGTGCCTAAACATAAACGTCTAGGCTTCCTAAGAAGTCTTGAGATACAGGAGATATTTATGGGCTCTGCATATACTGCAGAAGAGTAGACGAGACCAGGAAGTGCTTCTCAGCTTCCAGCTGGAGGATACATAGGACACTTCAACTGACATATAATAGATATTAAGTTACATCTAGGATATTTATATCCTATATATGTATATATAACACATTAGGTTTAACTGAAAAATGTAATTGAGTCCTTTTTGTCCTTTTGGTTAAATGAAACAAAAAATATACAGAATGTTAAAGAAATACATATATTTATAGACCCGTTGCTGGAACAAGTGGAATGACTTCCTCATATTTCAAAAGAAACTAAACCAGTGTCTAACGTGGTTGAATAAATAATAAGAAACATAAATAGTTCACTAGCCTTCTTGAGCCATGAACAATTGTCAGATCATAACTGGTTTTCCATGCTTCTCTCTGCTTAAAATTAAAATTTTTTGCAGTGCTTTTATTTAGTTAATGAAATATACTCTTAACGATGTCATTTTCTTCTGTGACATTGATGCTGGATATTCAGAATTTAACCTTTTCTATGATGTTGGTGAGCTGTGCTCCCGTGCTGGATGATCAAGCAAGTATAGAAAAGTCAACTAAGCTGTTAATCTTTCAGGCAAAGACTGGAGAGATTAAATACAGCAGAGAAGAGTAGAGAATTTGAGCAGTTTTTTCTTGCTTTCAGCTGTAAAATGTGTTCAGGGACATGATATTATGGACAGTTGTGAATAGAAGTCTTCTACAGAAAATAGCATGAAGGTGTTCCCCAAGCAGTTGCAGTCACCACTAACTCTGCCAGTGAGGAGGTAAGCAAAAGAAACTGGGAGGAAGCATAACTAGGACAGGTGACCTAAACTGACAAAGGGATATTCCACACCATAGAACATCATGCCCAGTATATAAACTGAGGGGAGTTACCCAGAAAAGGTGGAGATCTGGGCTTGAGAACAGGGATCTGGCATCAGTCAGTGTTTGGTGAGCAATTACATTGTGCATCACTTTTCCTTTTTTATTACAATTATTATCATTTACCATTGTTACTGCATTTTACTTTATTTTCAATTATTAAACTGCTCTTAACATACAAGTTGTAGTTTGATTTTCCTCCCCATTCCACCCAGGGTGGAGTTGGAAAAGAGATGGGGGTTGAGCAAGTGCCTGTGTGGTGCCTTATTTCCAGGTGGGCTTAAACCACAACAGAGGGGAAAAAGAGAAAAAAAAGAAAAAAAAGTCCGTATATTCCTGTCCTAGTGGCTGCTCTCTGGGCCAGGTGGAAGCCTCTGAAGGTGGAAAGAGGAGGCAATTTCTTCAGAAAAAGAGCCCAAACAAAAATCTGACAAAATCTTCTGAATCTGAAGTATAGATACAGGCTGAATATATGTCCAAAATAACAACTTTTAAAGCATTGGAACAGTTCTTGGGATTGTTTTGAATGCAATATTAACATGTTAGCCCAATCTCTGGCATGGTTGACTAGTTAGGATGAGCCAGACATCACTCCAAATAAGCAGCTTCAGTGTGCAAAGTTTGCAATTTAGAGACCAGCAGAAATGAACAGAGCTGGGGTAGATAATAAGAAATGCTTAGTTCAGTCAGACTGGGGATCCATCTTGTACGGTATTCTATCTTTTATGTTTATTCAACAAAGACAAGTTGACAAAGGATAAAAACTGATAAAAAGAAAGTAGCTATCACACCTTTCACAGAATGTGTGAGAGCTTGGGGTAGGGAGAGAAGAGTATATATGGTTATGTCTCTGCTTGTTTAATGAAAAATCCACAGAGTATAATAAACCTCATTTCCATGAAATTAGCATACGGGTAAGGCTTTGTAGGATCTAAGAAAGGCACTTTGTTTGAACACATAGGGTATCAAAATTCTCATTTTAAATCTTTAATTAACTTTTCCCCCTCTTCATTATCAATCACTTATTTCAGCTATTCATAGCCTCAATAAGCTTCCTCTGCTGGCTAAGAGATAAGACATTTAAGAAATAAAAAGTCAAAGTCTGTGTTGCTTTTATTTGTACTGCATTTGAATTTGGCCAGAATGCTTTGGGTTTTTTTATCAAAGATTTGAGTGAACAGAGTACTAAAGCTGCCTTGGTTCTATACTTCCTGGGGATGAAGAATATGAATGTTCACATGTAGTTGCTGAATGAAAGCTGGATAAACATGCATTAACTGAGATTTTAATGTTATATAATGCACAAAAAATTTCTCTGGGTATTTTTTTATATTCACATGATATCTCTCGGTGTTCTATTAACACATGCAACCTTGGAGTGAAATTGAGGAAGTCTGGGAAGTTATTGTCATATGACTATTTGTGTATAGCAGTACCTGAAAAAAAAATCCCAATGTTCATGTTAATTTTGGTAACTCATGTGCACCCTCTTAATAAGTAAGTACTGTAATCTACACAATCGGTTTTGTATACAAAACCCCCTTTGTTCACTATATCGTGTTGTTCATTTCCTTTCTTGCTCCATATCTATTATAATTTACAAGTTTGATTTAATAGCTTACAGTGTAGACATGTAATATTTTCAGTCTGGAAAATCCTGAAGACCCCTCAGAGAACTGAAGAAAAATGTAAATGCCACAGTTAGACAACCCCAAATGTGCTGACTTGGTAAAATCCTGGAAGATTACAGTAGTTAGATGGAGAAAAAGGAAAGGAAAACTGAGATCTAGGATATATTGTGAAAAGTATTTCCAGGAGAAATTGAGAAATACTAGTACCAGTGTAACATTCATCATATGCTACAATGATGGAAACAAACAGGACCAAGACACAGGCCAAACAGTGATGGTTGATCATCCCCACTTTAAATTGCCAGTATAGCTCTTGCATGTTCTTCATTTAGGCCCACTTGCACTTTCCCAGGCAGTCCCTGAGCATGGCTCCGGGGATAATGTGGGCTGGGAACCATTCTCAGGACAATATTGAAAACCAGGGGAGCACTTGCCTGTGTAGAAGTGAGTCATGACACATCAACCAGCATCCCTCACATACAATACAGGTGTGTTGTTTAACAATAAACAATTGTTTAACAATACAGGTGTGGCCATCTCAGTGACATTAATTCCTTAATTTAGATTAAATGTTTCTGATCATCTCAGTCAGGAAAGATGCATTCAGAGACCCTACCGAGAAGAGATACTGGAATGAGGAAGGAATTTCAGAGTTTAATTTACAAAAAAGAAGATTGAAGGAGCTTAGCTTGTTTAACTTCACAAGAAGCTTTCCTAAAAATAGTGCACATAAGAGAAGGAAAAGATGTATTTTCAGTGAAGAAATACCAATACTTTGGTATAAGGACAAATAAGAGATAGTTGCTACAAACATAATTTTCACACAAGGTAAAAATCTGCTTATGTGAAGCAGATTTCCCTTTGGAGGAGTGGACAGGAGCTAAATTTTGGGTTCAAAATGAAAAATGGACTGAGATTACACAGTTGGATTGGTACTTGAAACAAATGTCTGGTTTAAGTTAATCGAATTATTTCTTCCGGTTTTCAGCTCTGTGTTATTGGATATTAAAACAATTGGTCAGCATATGAATTTTTAAGATTAATCTTTGAGGCAATATGTTGAGTAATCTTCCACATTTAGACTCACAACAGTCAGTTTAAATTTTGACAACAGTAAAATTAATAGTTCATTGTACTAATTTTGGAAATGCAGTTACAACTTCTATAGTTATGATTTTTAAATTCCACTTAACAATAAATTCTCTCCTTGTTTTACCAACTGCTGAGAATGCAGCATGCACCAAGTAAAATACACAAATAATAACTTCACAATTGGTGATTTCTCTACACAGTTTAGAAGTATCTTTCTAAAAACCTCTTTCCTTTCAATTCTGACTCTTGTCCTACATTTGATTTTGATCAACAATGTAAACAACTACTATAACTAGGGATTATGCATTAATGAAATGGGATGAAAGGTAATTTTTAAAATAAAAGTCTTTACCATGACCTTTTCTACTTTCAAATTTTCAAGCACTGTCCACGATCAGGAAGTCCAATAATTTATTTATTTTTAAATAAATAAAGGAGATTTTTAAATGGTCACTTTAGTAGCTTGAACCCTAGGATAAGCACTACAGCACTATAAGATATCCAACAAAACTGTTATAACATGCAGCCTAGTTGTCTTGCAGTGATCTCAAGTATTGGTAGATCACGTTTAGCCTTGGCAAATTTTTTAGAATGTGAATTTTCAGCTCAAACTCAGAGGGTGAAGAGAACCTCTTTGCCTTGGAGGAAACCTTTGTTGAATCTGATATTGGAATGGGAGGACAATTTTAGCAAAGGAATAAATGAGCACAGTTTTAAATTCGGACAAATAACATATAGTTCTAGTCACAATTACCAAACGTGCTTATTGTTAGAAAACAGACAGTGCAATAATCCCTTGTTTGTGGAAAACTGGCACATGCCGTATGTAGCTTATGACATAATTTATAGAGTTTTCTGTGGAGTTCTGGTAATTATTACTGAACTATTCATTATTGCTCTCATTTGGAATGTTAATGAATTTAAATCCAGCTTGTTGAAATGCAAAAACAACCACAAAAAATCTATTGGTTTTGGGCAATTCTGCGCTCACTGAAGCCAGTGGAAATGTTCCCACTCATGTCAAGGAATACTAGATCTATCTGATCCATCTGAATGTGGCTCCATAGTTGTTTTTATGCCTGCTGTGTTCCTGTTTAACTCCATGATGTCTTTAGTAGCTTACATGGGACATGGTTTATGGCAGTATCCATAGGCCTGCCTCATCCCTGGGTAGTACCTGAAAGGAGGCTACAAAAAAGGTAGAGAGAGACTATTTACAAGTGCCAGTACAAGGGGTATTGGTTTCAAACTGAAGGAGGATAAGTTTAGATTAGAAATGAGAAAAAAATTATTTACTGTGTGAGTGGTAAGGCATTGGAATAAGTTGCCCAGAGAGGGTGTGGCTGTTCCACTCCTGGAAAAACTGAAGGCCAGGTTGGATGGGGGTCCGAGCAGCCTGGTCTAGTGGAAGGTGTCCCTGTCCATGGCAGAGTGGTTGGAGCTGGATTATTTTTAAGGTCCCTTCCAGCCCAGATCATTCTGTGATTCTATGATTCTATGGTTATCAAAGCTTTAACAAAGCAAATGACATGTTGAAATATTTAGTCACTCAACAAAGGGTCTCAGTTCAACCGCTGTGGACAAAGTAATGAGGATACGGAGAATATCTCAGTTTCCTAATCTCCTCAAAAATTAAAAGTATTGGTGACTTCTACAGCACAGTGAAGTGCAGCTGGAACATGCGAGTGAAGGCACACTGTAGCCCCCTTACAGGGATGGTGTATATGTCTGTTTTCCTGTGGGCCTGGAGAACAACGACTCTAGAAGCACAGTGAGAACTGATGGGTTTTGTTTGTTTGTTTCTGGGTTTAGTTTTTTGTTGGTTTGGTTGGTTTGGTGTGGGTTTTTTTTTACTTCAGGAGTTAGTATCCTCCTAGGATGCATACTGAGAAAGTTTTAACTAAGTGCTGTGATCTGCTAAACCAACAGGAGCTAAGCAAATGTTTGACAACTGTAATACCTTGTTATATCCTGCTTTCAACTTATTGCTGGAAAGAAAATATATTTGAAAAGACAATTCATGTTTTCAATAAAAACTTACAAAAATATTTTATGGTAAAAATCCCTGCATTTATTTAGCTTGCACAAGAGGTATTTAAGAGGCAACTTAATTACAAAGTGACTCCACAAGGATAGTATATCTGTTAGTAGGAGACTCTTTGACCCTGCAGACACAGACAGTAAAATGTACTCTCAACAGTTGAAAATCAAAGGTAGAGCCATTTAGGCTGAAAATAATGTGCATATTTTAAAATCAAGAATGTGCTTAACTATCAGGGCAGCTTGCCAGTGGACATGTAGATTTTTTCTTTCTTCATGTTGTCAAGTAAGATGGCACATGTCCAAACACACATGCTAATTCAAATTGCATATAGCTGGCACTGAACATGGAAATTACTGAATGAGGTTTTATGTCTTGTTTTACTCAGAATGGCAGATCCTGTTGTGCTTTTTGCCCTTAACTCTAATACTCTGAAAATAAGCTTTTTTCATAATCTGGCTGATAACATTACTTATATTTACATCATTTGTCATAACGATCGTCATACTTTTATAGCTTCATAATAACACAATTTCAGTTGCCAAACTGAAAAAAAAGGTAAGTAGCAAGAATTCTCTTCCCTTCTCATTTTCTTTGTTACTCTGGGCTCAGCACTAAAGTATTCATATATTTTCCAGTGCAGTGAAAAACATGGCTGTCAGCCTTTGAACATCTGTTCTGAGCAGTTTATTTTTATATTCCCTCTGCACCAGAAAAAGTGTGTTAAGTATCTTGGTTTTGTTAAGTAATATTTTTTTTTTTTTTTAATGGGAAGGGGGAGGAAGAGGAAGTTTCTTAGTGAGGAGTTGTTTTGAGGGTTTTTTAGTTCCCTCAGTATTCATGTTCCTTAACACTGGTATAATGAATAGTTTGAGGCTTATGTTGCATGTGCTGAATAAAGCAGCTAAGTTTATAAAATCCTAGGTTTTGGCTCTAAATTCTATCATCTTGGATTATTCCCTTCCCAATAAAACTTGACTCTGACACAGAATTGCCTGCATAATAAAGTGTGGCCAGGTGTAAGTGGGATACTCTAGATCAGATGGGACATATTACATCAAAACAACCATGAAGAAAAGGACCAGTGGGCAAGAAGTTGAACGTAAGTCAGGATATGAGTGTTGTAGAACTTAAGGCTGACAGTGTATGGGCTGCACTAGAGAGAGCACAGCCAGCCAGCCAGTCCAGGGAGGTGATTATTCTCTGTTGTCTATCCAGCATTTATAGGGTTGCACCTGAATTACTCTCTAGTTTGGGACTGCCTATTATAAGAAAGATGCTGAATGAGCAAGAGGCTGAGGAGGCTGGGTTTGACCCACTTGGAGAAGACTATGGGGAAAACATAACTGCTGTGTTTAGCTAAACTAATTGAGTGGTTACAGAGAAGGGAGAGTCAAATTTCTCAGAGGTTTATGCAATGAAAGGATGAGACCCTGTAGTTAAAAACTGCAAAAAGGGAAATATACTCTAGTCATAAGAAAAAAAATCACCACGAAGGTTGTCAAAGGCTCAGCTAGGTAGCACAGAAGGGTTTTGAAATCTCTGTCCTTGGAGACGCACAAAATTTGACTGGACAAGGGCTGAGCAACTGACCTAACTTTGAACCTGGATAAGCTTTGACCTGAAGCTGAACTAGATGTCTTTCTCAAGTCTCTTCCAGCTTAAACTACTCTACAAATCTAAATGCAACAATGTGCAAACACAATCATAAGGTGAATCACAACTGATTGAAGACTATACAGGGTTGGAGCATGTACAGAAGCAACTTGGTCTGGCCCATAAAATGTCATTTAGATACAGTTATAGGCAAAGGTTAGGGAGTCCATTATATTAGAGCAAACTGGTAACAAGTTATCAAATCTGGCTCTCATCATAAAGCTTTATGAAGACCTTTCCATTCGTGACCTTCAGGTATGGTGTATCCTGAAGGAAGGAATCAAGACCTTGAACTTCTCTAGGTAGTTAACAGAAAGGTAAGAAAAAGCCTGGGGGATATATTTGATATATTTCCAGTGGACTGCGTTGTTGAAATGAGATGTAGCAGTTTTTAGGAGCTGAATTTCTCTAAGTACTGAAACTGTATGACCATTTATATTGAATGCTGAATCACAGCAGTCTAAATGAGAAAGGACAAAAGCATGAATAACTGAGGCCAGGTCATTGCCTTCCAGGAAATACTCTTTTAGCCAGCTGGAAAGAAAGTTTTACTGATAGTTTCTGTTATGTAAGCCCTGAGAATCAGTGAATAATATGATGTGCTTGCAAAGATTTAAGGCCAGAGTGAGACATCAGATCAAGTATTTTGAACTGCTACTGGCAGTTTTCCTAATATAATTTGTTTGGGGGTTTTTGGTTTGGTTTTTTTTGGTTTGTTTTGATTTTTTTTGGTTGGTTGGCTGTTTATTTGATATTAAATTAAAAATATTAGGAATTATAATTAATAATAATAATTCTTTAAAAAAAATCCTTCAAAGTGTCCAGCATGTTCTGCAAACCTGTAGTAAACCATCCTCATTGTTATCATCCACGCTTTAACTTCAAATTTCAATTTGCCTAACTTCAGCTTTACAACAAGGATTCTTTATACCTTTCCTTGTACATTAAAAAGCCTTATAACATTCATAATTGTCTTCTTCTGAAGGTACTTCCTCTCAATCTTCTTTCTTTAAATCTTTCAGTAGGTGACTATTTCTACAGTTCTCAAACAATTTTATGGCTTTTTTGGAATACTCTACAACTTTAAAAATCCTTTGATTATGAATATGAGATAACCTCATCTACTAATTGTATCCTACTAATAGTTTTACTCCAGATACTCTCATGTGTTTGCAGAATTGGAATATCTCCCTCATAGGAGTAAAATGTCTACCATTTCCTTTTTATTCTGGCTGTGAATCATGTCATCCATTTATGGTAACATTTTAATGGGAATTTGCATTGGATTGTTTTTCTCAAATATTTTCTGTGTCATTGGTTACCAGGTTAGAGCCCCTCATTCAGTAAGTGTGGAGTTCTTTTCCCTGTTGCTCAGTGACAGATCAGACATTGATTTCTGTTTAAAAAAATAAACTATGAGAGCAGTTCCCCAAGCAATTCAGTTAGCTCTGACTTCAACATCCTGCCAATCTCATTTACTGCCATTCCAAAAAATATATGGAAATTTTCAAGGCATTTTTATAACCAAGTACTTCATGAGACTACTATGAGGCCACTATGAGACCATTACTGAAGAGGATGATTAGTGTCCTCCACACTCTGTATCCAGGTGGAACCCCGGTGAAAACAAATGCCTTTGGTGCCTATTGCTCACTAGGAACTGTGAGCTGGCACTTGTCAACAATTAATGTTAAATGAATGAAATACTAATTAATTTAGCACGTGTTAGTAGTGTTTTTTGGCATGATGTTTGTATTTTGTCTTAATGACGCATAGTCCAAAATGGTTACCAAATATAAGGGAGTGCTAATGTGGTGATGTGGTGTGCTGGATTGAAAACCTCTTTAATCCAGCACTGAGCAAGTTAGCTTGTGGAAAAAAAAAAAAAAGCAGAATGGTGCTTTACCTTGGCTAGTTAGTCCTTCTAAGAGGGAAGCTGATCAGAATGGGTGTGGAGTTCTCCAAATACATCTATGAAACTCTGGTACTGTAGTCCATTCAACTGACTGGGAATTAAGGATATGTGAGGATGTAATGTGATTTTATCAACCACAATTTTAATACCATTAAAGTTAGGTAAATTGGAAAAAACTATTTTGTTTTTCATACAGTCAGTTTAGTTGATTAAATTCTGAGCCAGATTTTCTGACATTTCCACTGAGACTTAAGACCAACTGACTAACCTGGTTTTAGCTGTATCATTCTTCCTTGGTATTTTCTGAATGTAGTAATATATATATATATATATATATACACATATATATATATGCAATCTTTACTGTAAATTGATATCAATGATCCACAAATTTCCTTAACCAGCATTTATGTGTCCCCCTGTTGCAAATTTTCTAGGCCTTCTGATTCAGAAATGTTTATCCTAAGTAGATGTTATCTAACTACTTCCTAAGGCTTATTAGTAATAGCCCAAAAATTGCTTCCCTGTCCTCATATGGTATGAATGCAGTTGTCTTCTTCTTTCCAAATATAGAGACACAATATTTACTCAGAACTTCTGTTCTTTTCATATCATCATTGACAATTTTACAGTCTTCATTTGTCAGTGGACCTTTATACAACTTATGTTGTTCCCAATGCACTTTCAAATTTTTTTCAAAAGTCTTTAGCTCTGATAGTCTGTATATTCCACTGTTCCCCTATGCTACTTCTGGCAATTCATAACTCCTATTTTGTTAACTATTTAACTTTTTTTCCCCCAGATATTTTCCTTAAAATGTTGTGCTCTTCTCCTTGCTAGTGAATGAAGAAAAGATTCTAGCTAAGGTCATTTCCATTTTTAACAATGACACTGTGAAACTCCAGAGGTTTTTTTATTAATTTTTTGCCTGTCAGCATTTTTCATTCTATTTGGTATTTTCATTAGTTCCTTCAGATTTGGAATATAAACTAGTTTGGAGTATTATGCATTTTCCTTATATATCAATGTTTAGGGCATTGTTTGGTCTTATTGGATGTGAGGTCATGATCCCCAGTTTCTAGGCAATCATTAAGTCCCAATACCACAGTTATTCAGCTTTATCTGGCACAATGAAGTCTAAAATTAACTTACCTTTTCTTGCTGTAATTCCTCGTGCATTATGAAATCGTCATGTATATTTCTAGAGAATCTTTAGATGTTTCACTACCAGCTATATGAGATCACCAGTCTGCATTTCTCGAATTCAAGTTCCTGTAAGAGCAAGATATCCTTGCACATAATCAGCAGATACTTAGGAAGAAGCATATTCCCATAATTTAGAGGACAGTTACAGGCAGTGGCAGGTTTTTTTGTAAGGTATATTAAATAGAACATTGATCTATGTGATTGCATGGTCCTTGGGTTTTGAACCACCAATAAAACTTAAACAGATAACAGTACTTTTAATGGAGAATTCAGCTTCTGTGATTTCATTAACCATTCTACCATTATAAAACAAATTGTATGAGTTTCATGTGCCAATTTGATGCATCTCAACAAATTGTGACAATACCAATTATATCAAATTTCTTCTATGTCACTGAGTGCTTATAATTCTCTTATTGTGTACCTATTCTTACATGGAGTCTGTAATAATGACTTCCAAACACAGTTGCCAAATACATATTTGTTTCAAGATATATTGCACAGTATTGAAAATTAAGCATCTGGTTCATGTACTTTGCTCTCCATTGTGCCCATCCTGCTTGCCTTAGTGCTGAAAACATCTGAAAACAGAAAATGTAAGGAATTTCCTTATCATCTACATTTTAAATCATATTTAGAGTTAAGTCTAAATATGAAATCCTCATATTTTTTCTGCTGCCAAGGTCAAGACTTTGCTTTCAAAATCAGGATCCATTGCATGTGCCTGGATTTCCCGTTTCTTTTCTGAGTGCTTCAATCTATTTCAAAACAGAGGGCTTCTTCTCTCTTTTATGGCTGAGCACCCATACTTCTCTTCAGTGACTTTCACTTTTATTGAAGTAACTAAGATATGAACTTGTGGCTGTGCAAATAGTTTTGAAAGGCACTATTATCATTCTACCTATATATATATAGTATCTGACTCTACTTGTTGCTGAATACTGCTGTGAAACACTGTGAATATACAGAATGGGAATTAAGGGTGTTGTCACTTCAGCAGATGGTTCTCCATGCAGGACTTCTGATAGGATGATCTGCCCATGTGGGCTGGGAAGCTCATACACTGTTAACTGCTGCATCCTACGAAAAACAGCGAAATATTTGGTTACATCAGGAGAAGTGTGTTGAACACTGTGGAAGATCTTAGTCAGAGATCAGATCAAATCAAATCAACATAACAATAATATATCCTGTACTACATTGTATCACACAGAAGTAAAGTTGCAGCATATTTGTTGCTACCAATGACACAGAGCTCTAAAGATATTATTTGAAATGAAGACCCCAAACCAGTGTTTACACCAAGAGAAGTTAACCTACCACAGATAGTAATAATTCATTTAAAAGGGAAATGGAAATCAATAGTTGTGTTGCCTTAAAGCTCAGAAGATGGCACTGCAGACTAGATGCTTAAAATGTTCTGTTTCTTCTGCATTACAAGTAATCACTGGTGTTATAAATCCAGAAAAACATCCTATTATTTCTCATTTCTAAGCCTATGTTCACACAGAAGTGAATAAAACTATTCTGTACTTTTAGTATATGAAGTCCTTAAAAGTAGCGTCAGCAAATCTGAAACCTGGTGAAGATCTGGCATGATGGCTGTTACCCCTTGTTGAAACTGAACACATATAAGTACTTGTGAGATAGTAACTTATTTAAATAAATTTTATACAAATGTTCTCATGATGTACATTAATAATTTTTTGACTGTCCAGATCAATCTGAAAATGACTGCAGTTTATTTTGGCTGGATGATTTTCTCTGCAGAAGAATGACCAAATATTTCTTTGAGAATTACAATCTGCTTCAGCAACATTACTGGTAAATATTAATCTAGAATAGATTTCTATTGAACCATAAAATGCAAGCTGATTTTTAATAGGGTATTTAATCATCCTATAATAATTTCCTGAGGGTATGGAGGACGAGGTTTACACAATCACCAAATGGAGAAATTATAAAATCACCACATGGAACCCCTATAATGATAGATGTAGCGTGTTCATGGGAAATGACTTGATTCAAACAACCTGTGGAGCTCAATGTCTTTTCTTCTGGCTACTTGACTACAAGAGTCCTTGAATTGATGGTGAT
This sequence comes from Lophotriccus pileatus, assembly GCA_035583135.1. Taxonomy (NCBI): domain Eukaryota; kingdom Metazoa; phylum Chordata; class Aves; order Passeriformes; family Tyrannidae; genus Lophotriccus; species Lophotriccus pileatus. The sequence goes on along the minus strand of JAWWES010000115.1, from coordinate 98,747,958 downwards.
AGGAACCACTTTTAAAAATATTAATCCACATTCTGTGAGAGGTGAGTGTATTAATGTGTATAGCACAAAGATAGGGAAGGTTGAGAAGTGTGATGGTCTTCTTGTCTTGTTACTCTGAACTGGGTTTCCTCCCATATAAAACTCTTAAACTCTCAGCTTACTATGGTGAAGATGAAAAGTTGTTGGAGATGGTTCTAAGCGGGACGTGGACTATCAGCAGTGGAGAGGAGAATTTCTGCGTGGACAAAACCCTGGAATTGTGACAAGCCTTGGACCTAAGCAGGACATAAAGACCGTGGCAAAGAAACCATGAGGCTAAACCTACATACTAGGTCGAAGCCTCCATCTTATGCTGTATTACTTTGTTTCTATGGACTTAGCTCCTCAGAGCACAGCTGTTTTTCTATTGGGCAATGTACTGTGTAATAACTGCCTTATCCAATCACCTCTGTTCTATGTTATGTCATGGTTATATTAGAGTTATGTAATAGTTATAGCCCTTCCTCTTCATTAATATGTATGGTAGCCTATTCTATCCCTATCCCCGGTTATGACTGCACCTCCCATGCTCCTCCCAGTTTCCAGAACTTTCCCCAGCCTACCCTTTATAAACCCTCCATCTTGTTGAATAAACAGATCAGCTTTTGGCATGGATCAGTGTGTGTCTCTTTCCATCAGACCTCTATCCTGTCCAAGAACCCTGCTGGTCTCGGTTTGTTCCTTCAAACCCTCTTCAAGCCGTGTCAAAAAGTTTCATCATGTCCATGGTGGAAAAACAATGATGGACAATTACAGGGAAAAGAGCAGTTCTGTATTTCTTTAATACATTCCAACCTTATGTAAATGCCATAATATAGAGCAGTTCAAAAATGCCCGGAGTGGGTGAGTGTCATCAGCCCCTCTTAGTCTTCCTCTCCATCACCATGACTTGTGCTCTTTTGGTGGAGAAGAAAACACATTTTTATCTTCTCAAATAGAGGGAGGGAGTTTTCTCCTTCTCCACCCACACCACTTGCATGCACTATTTCCCCCTGATACCCACTCCTGTGACACCCTCCAGTCTGTGTAGCCAGCACTCACAAGCTCTGTTTCTCCACTGTTTGTGCCAGTTCTTTGGCATGGCCACGCTGACTTCACTGTTCAGTAACGTAGGTAGTAGTCACACCACTTAAAGTTCACCTCCTTTTTCATGGTTCATTAATGCTTTTTCTCCTACAGATCATAGGTCTCACTTCGTGAATTGAAAGATGGATGCCACAAGCATTGCTAGGTAATGGAAAGCAGATCTGCTTTCAGAATTCTCTCTTGAAAGGTGAGGTGAAAAGGTTGAGCACCTAAACAGTGATCTGAAGCATTTTCAAGGCAATAAAACCCAAGAGAAAGCAAATACAGAAAAGTTGTGCAAGTACTTGACACCTTCCTTTTTTCATTATTGAAAGTCTGCTCATTTTCTGCATGAGGTGGTGTATTTATTGCTAACTATCTGTCAGACTGCAGCATAAAAATATCAGCCATAATTACATTCATGCTACTAGCCTTGACATTGAAGTTAATCTGAAAAACACTCATTTTCCTATACTACCTTATGTAACCAGAACTCAGATGGTTCACTGTCAGGTTTTGTTCTACTGTGTTTCAGTGTAGAGTGTTACTTGACAGCTGTGAAAATGTTGGCTTGCCCTTTGTCTTACAAAGGAAAGTATTAGAAGAGCCTGACATTTGTCAAATGAAACTCTTATCGGTATGACCTATATTTAGGTACCCTTTGAAACCTTATGATAAGTACCTGGAAAATAATGATCATTCTGTTTCAGGAGAGAACATTCAGAAATGGCTTATTAGAAAAGACAGACACAGGGCCAGAGACATCCTGGCAGTGTGTTGTGATAAGTTACAAGCTTAAGGTTCTACAAAATAGTTTAATTTTTAGGAACTATTTTAGAAAACCAAAAAGATGCTGCAAAGTAACTTGTAGACAGAGAACTGTGTGACTGGGGAAAATCCTGCCCCACAACTCAATTTGTATAAGCTTCTTGCTGAATTTAAATTTATCTTCAAGAGAAATCATTCATTATTTTAAATATACAACTATTTGTCTGCAGATAAACAATGACAAGGTTTTGGGAACTTTTAGATAAGGCAGATATTTAGCAGAGTGCTTCACAGAACACCTGTGAGGGGGAGAGTCATATAAATTACATAGCAATTTTATTATAAGCATATTATAAAGAGATATATATATATATAGAATAACTAAGCAAGTGTCATTCTGGGACATAAGTAGTGTTGGATGTGCAGTTGGATGTCCCTTTCTATTACCTGCAATCATGGCACCTTGTAAATAGGATGAAGAGAGGAAAGAGGATTTAATTTGTCAGAAGGAATGGGTCACAGGGAGCAATTTACTAGGGGAAACTTCAGGTTTAGTGCTAGTACCAATACTCAAGATATTAGATAACTGTATGTACACTCGGAAAAATTTGTGTTCAGAGATCCCAAAACATATCAAATGGTGATCAGAGATCAGTGATCAGTTAGATAAAGCAAACTGGAGGTGTATGGCATGGGTGTTGTTGGTCACAGAATCATAGAATGGTTTAAAAATTATCTAGCTCCAGCCCCCTATCCAGGGACACTTTCACTAAACCTTATTTCTCAGGACCTCATCCAACCTTGAACACTCCCAATAATGAGCAATCCACAACTTCTCTGGGTAACCTGTTCCAGTGCCTCACCACTGTCACAGTAAAAAAATTCTTCCTAACATATAATCTAAATTTCTCCACTTTTAGTTTAAAACCATCCCCCCTTGTCCTATCATTATCTCCTTATGGAAAAAATTGCTCTCCCTCTTTTTTTTTATAATCTCCGTTTAGGTGTGGGAAGGTGTTATAAGGTCTCCCCTGAATTTTCTTTTCTCCAGGCTGAACAACCATAGCTCTCTCAGCCTGTCCTCATAGGAGAGGTGCTTCAGCCCTCTGATCATCTTTGTGGACTACACTGGACATTCTCTAACAGGTCCACATTTTTCTTTTGCTGAGAACCCCAGAACTGGATGCAATACTTCAGGTTGGGTTTCAAGAGGGCAGAGTAGAGGGGAAGTCAGAAAACCACACCCTTAGAAGAGAGATGCCTTGTTGCTACACTGCAAATATCTAAGATGGATACCTATTGAGGGAAAACAGAGCATGGAAATCAAATTCTGGGATCCAATCAGATTCAAATACAGAGCAAATTTCCAAAATATCTAGGTACACATTTACATCTGACAGATCAATTTTTTTTCAGAAGTAAATCTAATAAATCAAAGGTAACAAGTTCACCATGAAATGGTTCAACATTTCTCACTTATTCAGCTCTAATTTTGGGGATGATAAAATAGTTTTCTAGGAAGTGATAAAGTCATGGGGAAGTCACTGAAATTTTGGAGAAGGTGTATAGGAAGGTGGTGGGTGGAAACACTTGACTTCATGCAGTTAAAGGTCACCAAAATGTGGAATTAAGGTTGATATTATGGTTAAGACAGAGAAAAATGTCATGTTCAGTGGGAATGAGAAGGATCCTCAAAGGAAAGGTTAGGTTGCAAAAAAGAACTGTCTCTGGAGAAGTTGTCAACTAGGCCACCAACAGGGACCCATGACAAAAGCCATGGATTAGTTTTAGAGCTACAGTTGAGAGACTGGCAAAGCCTAGAGACCCAGCTGAAATGCAGTTGGGAAGGACTTCCCACAGAAAGTGAAGGCTCAGATCTTCCCATAAATCCCCTCTCCTGTGTTTCCCAGCTTCACCATACTCACTCTGGAAGCAGCAATCATTTTCTCTTCTCTTTCTTCCCTCTTCCTAGAGCCATTCTTTCTCACCTTCTGTGTTTCCTGTGCCTTTAGAGTGCAGAGCATGGAAGGAAGGCGGCTAGAACATTCTGCCTTTCTCTCTTCTACTAGATGGCTTCTACTTAGCTGTTTTAATTTGTCCGTGTCTTGAGACAGCTCTCTTCTAGTTGGTTCAGACTGAGAAGTAAAATATAGAAATAAGTCAGCTTGTTTTAAGCCAGTCATAGGAAGAAGCCTGACCATGGCAGTATGGATAAGGAGTTCTGTGGGTCAGTTTTTTCCTGTGTTTCAGATACTTGCTGTGCCTGAAAGATTGCAGCAAACAAATGAACCTTTTTGTATACATATTCACTTCTGGTTGTTCAAGCACTGATCCATACTCTGTGTGATAGTACTTACACCAGGTCTGTTTGCAATCCTAATTTTAAACACAAATTTATCAGCAAATTATGTCAGCTGCAAGTTCAAAATAATATTTGATCACAATTAATTCACCAAATAGGTGCATCAACTCCTCTAGCTCAGATATGATATGGTTTTTGCCATCAATACATATCTGAGATTAATGAGTCAAATCACAAAGTATATAAAAGTCATTTGTCACCCCAGATGGCACTTTAATCAGCTGGAAAACCGAACAAGTGCACTTCCATAATACAGAGGCTTTATTAGAATGATTGCCAAAGTATGGCCTGAGGTTACAGAGTTTTAAATAAAACTTTTTTGTTCAGCCAGGTAATGTATTTGTATTCCTCTGTGGATGCAGAAGGTACTTATGCTACTACATACAAGATGGATGCAATAATATAGGATCCTGTGCCAATAAATGTGCCATGCTTGAAATAACTTTTTCTCTCTTGACATAAAATACTGAATTCGTAACAACTTGAGATTTATTATGGTCAGTCTTTCAACAAATTGGCTACAGAAAATTCCAACAGAAGTTTAATTCAAAAAGTTTTAAGTCACTGTCAGGTTAACTAAACAGTAAATGATACTCCTGAAAATGACCGAGGCTATCCAGGGTGCTTGATTTCTACAGTGGAAGAATTCTAGACCCTTCATTTGGGTCAGCTGGTTACATTTGGCTTACTCTGCAGGTGCAAAAGACTGAAGTAGAACAAGGAGTCCTGTCCCCAAACACTATTTGATCTGATGAAACCATCTCTCATTTGGGAAGATGTCATGAAGACATTTCCTATTTCCGCTGTGGGCCATTACTACTGGTAGGACTGCTACATTCTCAGAAAGTAGGAGCATAGCTGATTTTAAATTACAATTTCAGCCATAGTGATACTGCATCAGTATCTCAAAAAAAGTCTAACTCTAAAGTCTGTCAGTCTGCTGAACTGTTTCCCATTTATGAATAAGTAAAAGAATGTTACACTGGGAACTTTTAAAAAGCATGGCTATTTTTATAAAGCTTGTCAATTAATAAAAAAATATACACACAAGTTAATTAGGGGTCTTCTCAGTGCCAGAATATCTCTGAAGTGGAATCTGAATCTCCTCTTTCAAGTGCTAATATTGCAACTATATGAACCTTCTCAGCTTTCAAGTCTGTAGTTCAGGGAGTTATGGTCTTGTTCTCAATCATAATCTTCTAAAAATGGTTTGGTTTTCTTTTCTACAGAGTATTTAAATTAAATTTTTAGTATTTCAAGCTATGGTTATTGAGTTGGTGTCATGGTTTGTTTTTGTGCCTTTAAAACTAAGTTGGAAAATTTGTTTCTTTTCCCCCTCTCTCGTGGGGGGA